>CM067374.1:63126757-63599679 GCA_034401795.1 Chaetoderma sp. LZ-2023a
GAACATCAATTGTTCTTCCATTGATATTAGACTCACGACATCTGCATGTGCGCGTATTATAACCGGTAACTAGTCCTGGATGCCCACGCGGCATCCCTGTCACCATGTTCACATTTGTTCTCAGCGTGTTTGGCCTATATCGTTTCCCCTGTGTATATACACGATCAAACATGTCTTTAACAGACGATGTAGGCAGATGGTCATTTAATGATACTCATTTGTTACAGTGCTTTTGTGGCCAAATGATGGCGGATCCTTAAAGGACATCTCACCTTATCTTATACTAACCATTCATATGGTAGAATTTGCCACGCATAATCCATCCCTGACACTTTAGCTTTGTATCGTGCTGATAAAGAAATATATTCAGGCTTTAGTAGCTAAATGGTGATACATTTCTACAGTCTCTGATGGCAGTCATGATTTATTTTTCAACCAATGAGGAAAGACCTAGAGGTGCCAGCTATAGCTTGCCAATGTGGTATAGAAGCAACCATAATTTGGAACTAATTTGACAGTCAAAATATTCAATTGGATGAATATGACATAATAAAGAATGTAATGCATTGACACTTACATGACATCAAGCACTATCGCTTGAGGAGACACAATGGAGGCGATCACTGTTCAACATTTACGCGATATTACAAAGTCAATAATTGTGATACAGATGCGGGAATCTGACATGATATGAATAATAAGGAATCTACAAACCATAATCGATCGGTGCAATGCTACATTTCAGATGGGATTAGCATCCCTCTATTTTAAAGAATTGCAGTCATTTGACACACTCCCATATAGATAGGGTGGACTGGATATAGCGTACATGTCATTGAAACAAATAACAACCTTGTTTATCTGGTTGTGTTTCCATAACAACTAGCCCTCTAATCAAGTTTGAATTTAATAATACTAACGCTTACACACGGGTAGGGATTAACGTGTGGTGGGGTTGGGTGGGGTGGGGTGGAAGTTGACTGGGTGTTATATTATGTAGATATGCTTTTCCTTGATTGAAGTCTTGACTTGTCAAACTAGTTATTAGAATCTTCAATATAGTTTCATCGTGCGAATGCGTCAAAGATGGGTACAATTTAATTTATTCAACCTTTAATAGAGCTTTATAATTAATTTTAATCTATTAAATGTGTGCGTGCGTACGTGTGTACATGAGTGCGTATGTGCACGCGCGTGTGTGCGTGTGGTAACCGCGACATGTTCAATAGGTCATATGCCTTTTGTGGCCAATAGTCAATCATGCAGATTTGCTTAAGTTGTTGAAGATTTTGAAGCTAATTTGATTAATAAAGTATTGCTACCAACCGAATATTGATTAAGTCATAAAGGATGTGTCGTGTCTATGTGGTCTGGGAAGTAGTTGAATCGCTGAATCCAGTATTAGCTATGCCCCGCCCATCTCTAGCTAAGCTCCATCCATGCTTTTCCCGTGTTGCGATCAATCAATCCCTGTAGTCTGAATCTCAATTTTCAGAAAACTAGACAGGTAAACGGTTGACTATTTTAATACTAATTTGACTGGGTGCCTCTGCTGCCTATGGCAGCACCAGCGCCCCAGTAAAATTAGTTACAAAATATTCAACAGAAGGTTTATTAAATACAATTCCATTCGTGTCTCGCGAGATCTCCTTCGATACAAGATCAAGCAAAGAATATTTTCAGTACGGAGCCACAGCGCTATCTTTAGATTGATACAATTCGTACAACAACGCTTAGTCAGTCATCGTGTAACCGTTCGTGACGAACTTAGCTACGTGATTCATAACGTAATTGATTATGACGTCACCATGCACGTCACGTGGTTGTCGATGACATCATATGATTGATGGACAAACTGAAATCCTCCAACGGTCAAGTGCATCGTGTACAAAATATGGAGATCGGGGCACATGCACTTTCTAGCAAAGAAATAGTTTGTCTTTATGACTTTATATGCCAGCAGACACACTCGCACAGAGAGCCTTGGAATTCGCCCTAATCGGAGCGAGTAAAGCCAGGAAAGGACACCCTCGCATAAATTTGTTAAGCTTAGTGCAAAGTGACCTCAAGATACACAGGACTGGATACATTCAGATGAAAATGGACCTGAGCAAGCTAAAGATGTTGGCTGCTGGCAAGACACACTCGCCGGAGGCGAAGAATGACTGATTGCAACCGTAGGATGTTTCTACTACTACAACTGCAGAATACAATACATCATCATCATCATCATCATCATCATCATCATCATCATCATTGCACAAGAAGTTCCATTCGATCTTCAGCCAGCTTCCCACAATCCCATGTGTATACTACTCTTTAACGTAACCCGGAACATGTACCACATGTACAGATTTCGGTTAATGTTAAAAGACTCAAGGCATTGTAGAAAGTTGGTTGAAGATCGAATACACCTACATAATTCACCTTTCCAGAGTACCCACCCTGCATATGACGGCATAATGAACTGCGCGGTGTGTAGAATGACATCATAATGGATGACGTCATGAATGATGTCGATAAGTACGTCACGAACACATATTTGAAGACGGTCTATGCCTTGTTGTGCAAATTGTTTGCTTTTACTATTTAATAAATATTTTGTTGAATATTTTGAAACTAATTTGACTAGGCGCTGTTGCTGCCATAGGCAGCAACAGCACCCAGTCAAATTAGTTACAAAATATTCAACAGCTTCCCGGTATAGTTTTCAGGAATTGATAGCTAGGGCATTCGGGGATCGATCAATCCAAACACGGCGAGGTGTGGGTGGAGCTTAGCTAGTGATGGGCGGGGCATAGCTAAAATGGAAAGGTCCATTGCTGATAATTTGTCATAGTCATTCCCTAACACTGGCCAATTAGCTGCTTTGGGCATATGCATGAATATAGGCTACCGGGATGCTTTGAAAATACATGAAATTGCTATTTTTATGTATTCACGCTAAAACCTACTCTAAAGGACCAACTATTGGAGAAATTAATCACCATAATGTCATTCGTTGATTTTATACAGGTTGTTTTCCGAACAGATGCGTTGTCGGTACTAGAGGCTCTCAACAACAATAAGCTACATGAACTCGCAGATACACTTCATTCTATCAGCGATTGTAAAACAGTCGTGATGCAATGGGTTCCTTCTCACCGTTGTATACTTGGGAATGAACACGTAGATACGCTGGCAAGGAGCTTCTATGCAACAAGTTGACACTCCAGCGACGTTTGCAGAGGCAAGGAGTATTATTAATGGTCTCTACAGAACCGGTCAGCTAGTTGGGTGAATATCATCAACTGTTCCGGTCAGAGTAAGTGGTCATCTTTCGCTTGAGAACTGGTCATAACAGGCTTAATCAACGTACATGCATAAGAAACATCATCTGGTCTCCTCCCTATGCGCCCGCGTGGACAAACAGAACAGTCTACTGTACATGTGCTACAGGACTGCATCAATCTCACCAAACTTAGGAGCCAGATATGGCGCATATCAACAGCACTAGAATAAAAGTTGTATGGGAGTCTTGGAGACCTGCAGAAAACAGCTCTGTTTGTCTCAAAAGCTGAATTCCATGTGTAAGAGGGTGAACAAAGAAGAAGAAAAAGAAGAGGAAAAAGAAGAAGAAGAAGAAGAAGAAGAAGAAGAAGAAGAAGAAGAAGAAGAGGAAGAAGACTGTCATTCGTTACAGGTACCGTCGTAATACACCACATTGACCAGGGAAAATGACATGTGGATGTAGGGGCAATGAGATATTGCGTTTCACAAACACGTGTGTAAAGATCAGTTTCTCAATGTAAACACACAGGATAAGAGAGACGACGGTCTGTCTCAGAATTATGTTTATGTATTTAAGATTTATGAAATACACAATTTGTATTTTCTTCTTTCTTAAGTGGACTATCACATAAAGGAAAGACGATATGCACACATTATTATTGACTTGCTCGACATATGTTGAGCTTATAGTGTCAGATAATGTGTTAAGTAGTGGTCTAGCGAACACTCCTTGGAGTGGCCTCTAGCGCCGGTCCTTTCGTTCTACGTTACAGTCTTCTAAGATAGAAGTTGCATCCGAAATTGAATTTTATTGCAGATTCTTCTTTTTTTATCTATTCATTTTAAAATAGGGACACTCAGAGCCAGAGTAGCCTCTCTTTTTGTATTTTCTCCAGATTTTCTCTCCGGTTTAATACTTTGACTCATGAATTCCCCGAATCCAAATTTCACCGTAATTATAACGATGTGGAATATTTTAAAACTAATTTTGAAAGGAACCTGTTTACCTGCAATAGCCACAAACCGCTTAAAGTTAAATTTGTGTCGAAATATTCAACATAATATTTAATAATAATAATTTTTAATAAATTGTAAATGAGTTGGAATTCTGCCTTTCAGGTTCAAAGATTTAACCCTCATATCAGCCAAAAATAGCTTCTGTAGTGGTCTTGGAAAATGCCTATCTGCAGACCAAGAGAAGACTATTTTGAAATTTTACTACTGAAATGACTGGCTCGATAACCGAGCAAGTCATCTAGTGATAAATTTTCAAAAATAGTCTACTCTTGGTCTGCAAATGGACACTTTCTATGAGGAAATTGAAATTTTCTTGAAAAAATCCGAGTGCTAAAAGGGTAATTAAAAAATGCACATCCTTTGAAACACTCTCTGTTCTGTTAGGGATTTCTTCCAGGTGCACTCCACCTCCGTGCATGTCTCATGCCATTGCATTGCATATTTCGTGTTAATACCATCTAGTCGACCATATTTGGTATCCCAATTGTCATGCTCTAGTTTAACTGCCACATTAAGCCCATATCTAGACTTTATTCTAGTCCAATATGCGGGGTGCAGAAGATTGGCAATGTGTAAAACTGGGTTCGTGTCCCTTTGCCAGTTTTGGTGTCTACTCCAGGCCTGCTATGGACATAAACCCATCCATGACATATATTTGGACAGACTGGTTCCAGGCTAATCGCGACAGCCCAGATACACCCCGACTAATCTCAATCATATTGGGGAAAATGAGAAAATCTCTCCAGATTCCAAACGAAATTATGTACAAGCCGGTTCATAGGTTAGTATCTAGCCTATATTCAGATGTAACGTTTATAATAACAAATGGATTCAGAACACGTTATAAAATTTGCTTAACTAGAAATACGCCTATGGAACCTTGAGTTTTTGTCATTATTTTAAGCGTTATGAACTGTCAATGATACAGTAATGGAGATGATGTATTATACACATATACGAGCATAAGCATGTGTACTTCCGACATGGAATGAACATTTAAATTATATTGTGTAAGATAATGCTGCATTGCTAGGATGATTGATGTCATATTTTTGTTATAGAGAACTAATGAATTCACCTTTTCAAATTTATCCATCCATCATATGACGCCATAATAAACTAAGTGACAGGTGGGCTGACGTCATAATCAGGACGTCATGAATGATTCAATATAGTCCGTCTTTAGCGCTTAATAGTCCGACACGTTGTACGAATTGTATGTCTGCTATTTAATAAACATGCTGTTGAATATTTTGAAACTAATTTGACTGACAACATCACCCAGTCGAATTAGTTTCAAACTATTCAGCAGCTTACCTGTATAGTTTTCTGTAAATTGATAGTCAGGAGTTCAGCGATCGGCCGATCGCAACACGAACATGGTGTGGGTGGCGCTTAGCGAGAGATGGGCGGGGCATAACTAAGACTGGAAAGGTCCATTATGGTTTATAGACTCCATATCATTCATATCCTGTCACATTCCCTTATCTGTATCATAATTATCTGCTTTGTAATATCGCGTAAATGTTGAACGGTGATAGCCACCATTTTGTCTCCTCAAGCGATAGTGTGTGATGTCATGTAAGTGCCAATACATTACATTCTTTTTTATGTACTACTCATCCCGTTGAATATTTTGAAACTAATTTGACTGAGCGCTGTTGCTGCCATAGGCAACAACATCGCCCAGTCGAATTAGTTTCAAACTAATCAACAGTTTCAAGGAGTTCAGAGATCGATAGATCCCAACACGAACGTGATGTCGGTGGAGCTTAGCTAGAGATGGGCGGGGCGTAGCTAAGACTGGAAAGGTCCATTCTCAACCCAGTTAAATGTAGGCCTAATCCCTTTTTTAAAGTTGTTGCTGTTTTACAGACATGTCAACACCATTTGGTGATAGTACGTTTAATATTTTACGAATACCTACTCTATAAGTCTTAGACTAAATATCCGCTTTGACATTTATTAAATTTTTGATCGAAAGATTATCTTCTATAGTCATTCATATGCCTGTGCATTAACATTCTGCAAAATACTGATCAAACAAAGTTATGGTGACAGCGAGCAAACAGTTTCTGTTTGCTCAATATTAATGTTATAATAAATTTATAGTATGGTTCATCTCGTTGCTTATATCCAGTAGCTGGATCAGTTTCCGACTATGGCCGCCCATTTCTAGCTAAGCTCCGCCCACGTTTTGCGCGTGTTGGAACCGATTTATGGGCCAATGCATTAAACACCAAATTCCCAGAATCCCAATTTTAAGGTAACTATACGGGTAAGCTGTTGAATATTTTGAAACTAATTTGACTGGGGCGGTTGTTGCCTATGGTAGCAACAGCTCCAAGTTAAATTAGTTTCAAAATATTCAACAGAACGTTTATGAAATTGTAAATTCATCAAAGATGAACACATGACACCTGACGGATTTTTCCTACTTCATGATGGAGTTATAATACATCATAATAATTGTGACGTCAGCCTACATGTGACGTAATTGATTATAACAGCATATACTTGAGTAACAGATCTGATTCCTCCAGTTCTCATAGTCCTCTATCAATGCACAGTGACCAATCCAGTCTCTATAGCAGACAGTGAACAGCGTCTAAACCATATGAAGATTTAAACACAGGCCCATGCAGGGTACGACACCAAAAGTATCTATATGTGTCCCGGGTCGCTGGCGGTTTCTAGAAAAGAAAAGAAAAGATAAGATAAGGGCTTCCCCAGCCACCATACTAAAGAAATATATCTTCGACGCTGAAACCAAAATTCAACATTTGGACAAGAGATGGCCGGTCCTTAATGCATCTAGAAAACAAAGACATGATACTTCAGAGACGATGGTTATATGAAGCTATGCGATCGTTATGCGTGTACAGACACATGTATAGCCCACATTGTTCAGGCACTCATGTCATAATTCAATGAGCAGGATGCAATCTACAGTGTAGAACCACGTGCCTTATATTTCTACAGAGAATTGAGTTTTTGGACATGTTTGATGACACAAAATGGTTCATGGCCGTACAATGACTCGGCTCACGTTCAGCCTTACGAATGTTTTCACCAGTTAACTCTTTTCTATTGAAATACTAGCATGCATCTGTGGAATGAAAATTAAATTACATGTACATTAGCGCCAGTGAATCTTACCATGATCATTAGACTTTGATTTTTGATACTGGAATGCATACACCATTGTCATATACTAATGATCACCGTGTGCCAGATGTAATCTGGCAACACGGTTTACGATCACTTTTTATAATGGGACACAATTCTTCCATTCAGGAATTAAACTTTCCACTCTGCCGCCATTTGAGACGATCGATAATCTTCCAAAATGACAGAAAGACTATCATCATAGGCAAACACATACGTACCATGACAGCATAATTTCAAATATGCGCTATACGAGATGTGTAATACTGTCCGCTGTCAACAAAGATGGTCAATGTTTGGCCATGTGCTAAGGATGCCAGAAGACCCGCCAGCACAGAGAGCCTTGGAATTCGCCCTACTGGGAGCCAGCAAATACAAAGCCAGGAGAGAACGTCATTGCATAAATCTGTTAAGCACGCTACGAGGTGACTTCAAGAAAACGGTACACTCAAATCAAGAGGAAGTTACGGATTTTGTCTGAGGACAAGACACAGTGGCGAGGATGGACTGATTGCAACTGTATGCTGTTTCTACTACCACAGGCGCAGAATACAGTAATCATACACACTATCAACATTTCCTTTCATCGAGCATTGGCACTAATTGTACATCTTTGGAAAACCAAATTTTATCCATGGCTGCAAATGTGACCCTGCCCTACAGACAACTCGTCAGACTTTTGTTATTTAATTATATCGTTCAGCAATTATATATATTCGCAAGTGTGGGAGCTCAAAAGCACATGCACCAAACGCTTTCGGGCGAGAGACAATTGATGAGTCCAGTTATTTAGTCAATGTTATGACGTCATAATCATCTCCTTCAGGCGTAGGCTGTCGTCATAATCAATTACATATTATTGACGCGAAGTAGTCCGTCACAAACGCTTAAAGGCCAGACAAGTTGTATACGAATCGTATGTCTTTGCTATTTAATAAACATTATGTTGAATATTTTGAAACTAATTTGACTGGGCGCTATTATTAGGCAGCAACAGCACACAGTCAAATTAGTTTCAAAATATTCAACAGCTTACCTGTATAGTTGCCTGAAAATTCGGATTCAGAGAGTGCGGGTATCGATTGATCGCAACACGGACAAAGCGTGTGTGGAGCTTAGCTAGAGATGGGTGGGGCATGGCTAAAACTGGATTCACCCATTTCGAGAAGATGATCTAAATGCACTTTGTCTAGGAAGATACATTCGATTTATATCAATGAGATCATAATGTTATCCGATTCCAGTATAGAAACTTAATGTGTGATATCTTGGACATCCAGTAAGGAAAGTATGGCAATGGACCTTTACAGTTTTAGCTATGCCCAGCACACCTCTATCTAAGCTCCACACACACACACCTCGTCCTTGTTGGGATCGATCAATTTCTGAACTCCCTGACTATCAATTTCCAGAAAATTATGGGCCACAGGTAAACTGTTAAACATGTTGATACTAATTTGACTGGACGCTGTTGCTGCCATAGGCGTCCAGTCAAATTAGTTTCAAAATATTCAACAGAATATTCATTAAATGGTAAAGACATACAATTCATACAACGTGTCGGACTATTAAGGGTTACGGGCTATATCAACACATTCATGACGTCATGATTATGACGTCATCTTACACGCCGCGTAGTTGAGTATGACGTCATATGATGGATTGATAAACATGAGAAGGTCCATTCCCTGGACATGGCGCGATGAAGGCACTGATTGCTTGGTATGCTTCCTTACAACTTACTCTCCGGTACCATTCCGTTAATAAATTCGGTAAATCAAGGTTCATAACAGTCTCTTTTAACACCTACTTATCTCATTAACCCGCGATAATAAAGACAGCGGGAACCGGCACAGTCTGGAAGCGAGAAAATTACCAGAATGAAGACCCACTTGTCAGATAGTTGTCACTGCAAATATAATTAACGTCCAGGAGGCTGGCCAGCGCTCGGCGCTGACCATTCTTAATGGGGCTTGAACTGACTTGGAATGCGCAAAGAGGTGATGTATTCTAGCACATGCTACGTCGGCAAACTTTCCAGCGTCATAGTCGAAGAGAATAGTACTAGCCTTTTGCAGATACTGAGATACGCGTATTCTTTAGTACGTCAGTTGTTCTAAAGCAGTTATACCATTTCCAAGTTCAGTGTATTGTCGCCATGCTGCCGTTCAATTCCAGTTTAGATCTTATACAAAACGGTGTTGCTGTACGCGGCTGTTGTTCATCGCAGCTTACACCACGCAATATGCCAAATGAACACCTGCTTCCTAGAAAATATTATTCAAAATCTTGACCTTGGCAGTGAAAGTGTTAAATGACTAAGTATTGAAAAAAGCAAAAGAAAAAGAGAAAAATAGTTGTTCTGATTAGGGTGCTGTTCAGATCTGCTTTGAGCTTGATAAATGGGTTGCCTTCCTCCACTTATGCTGTCGAGTTTTGTGAGCGAAAACCGCGAGGTTACCATTTCCGAGTGGGAAGTGTTTGTAAAGTATGCTGATAGAGCTTTCGGAAGGATATGGGCAAGGTTTAGATCAGATTACAGCCGGATAGTTAGAATTCTGACTCCAGGTGTCCGGTTCATTGACGCTAATTACAGATATATACATTAAACCGCTGCTATGATGAAAGCACACTTAAAGAGAGCGAAATACTTATAGCAAAAATCAGCGTCACATTGTAGTAAAATACCAATGTAAATGAATACATTTCTGTCCGTCCGTCAGTGTACGGTACTGGCCTCGCCTATTTAGCTATAGCAGTATGTAATATATACATTTTCGCAATGCATTACGTGGCTGCCCATTCGAATTGCATAGACGCATGGAAAGGTGGGTGGAGTTGAGGGAAGCGGGCGATAGCCTCCCCCAGGTTTTTCCTCTCCCATAGACAGTATACCATAGACCCCTTCTCTATGGGTTTAGCTCCACCCATAGTTTAGCCCTCCATGTCAAAATACGTTCCTACAGTACTTGGTTGGTTGGTCTATCCATCCATCCGTCCGTCCGTCTATCCGTCCGTCGGTACGTCCGTCCGCCCGCCGGCCCGTCCGTCCGCCCGCCCACCTGCCAGTCTAATGATTGAGCTAGGATCTATAAATGGCAGCGGTTTCGTGCCCGACCACCACCACCACCACCACCACCACCACCACCACCACCACCACCATCACCACCATCACCATGTGGATACATAATAAGCAATTCGATGGATCCATCAATAAAATC
This sequence comes from Chaetoderma sp. LZ-2023a, assembly GCA_034401795.1. Taxonomy (NCBI): domain Eukaryota; kingdom Metazoa; phylum Mollusca; class Caudofoveata; order Chaetodermatida; family Chaetodermatidae; genus Chaetoderma; species Chaetoderma sp. LZ-2023a. The sequence goes on from CM067374.1 coordinate 63,137,434, forward strand.
AGTATACGTTTACAGAATCACAAAATTCAGGCTTAATATGGCTACTTATAGATTCTTTCCGCCGAAAGTTATAAAGAAAACTATGCGTCTCTCTGTGGCGCCAGAATCAGCTTGAGGTTCTCAGTGCAAACCATTTCTCATTTTCATTCTGCTTTACGACTATGCTTGTTATGTAAATCAGACTGGCTAGAATTGTGTAGTGTCGACAGCGTGTGATGAGTTATGACAACCACACCAATAGCCACTTCGGTGTGGTAAAGACGATGATGCTACCACTGCGCTACATGGCGTTTCACTCACCAAAGATAGCCACTGGACGCCTAGTAAATTAGTGCATAATTTAGATTTTGTATCCAGTATTGAGTTTGTTTTGTCTTATAACTAAGCTATTACACAATTAACCTTTCCAGAGTAGGCCTATCCATCCAGCATCTGACCTCGTATGACGTCATAATCAGCTCAGCACGTGTATGATGACGTCACAATAATGACGTCACAAAGGGTTCTAATTTTACCGTCATCAAATCGTCAAATAATCCGACACGTTGTATGAATTCATGTCTTTATAATTCTTTGCTATTTAATAAACATGCTGTTCAACATTTTGAAACTAATTTGACTGGATGCTGTTGCTGCCTTGTAGTTTTTTGGAAATTGATAGTCAGTGTGTTCAGAGATCGATCGATCCCAACGCGAGTAAGGTGTGGGTGGAGCTTAGCTAGAGATGGGCGGAGCATAGCTAAAACCGGAAAGGTCCATTGCCATAGTATTCTGCAATTAAAGAACCGAAACAGGTGGACTATTTCAAAACACCATTCGACCGAAACTTGTGGTCGATCTCTAAGTCAACGGCATCCTTTATTAGTAACAGAAGGATCGTACATGTCACGCAATTATCTGACGTCATAATCAAATACGTCACCCACGTCAAAGTTTAAATGAAGTAGCTTCGTCACGGATATAAAAAGGTACTTCACTAAAGTGTACGAATTGTTTGTCTTTGATCACCCTACAATTGAATAGTAAGACTAATTTGACTGGGAGTTGTTGCTTCCCATACGCAACTACAGCCTACATTCCCATTAGTTAAAAAAATAGTCACCAGCTTATCTGTATAGTTACATTGATATTTAGACTCTGGGAATTTACGATTCGAAGTTTCAAGTCGATTCCAACACGCATAATAAGAAGTGGGTCAAACTTAGCTAGAATAGACACTTTATCCATCCATCATATGACGCCATAATTAACTACGTGACGTGTAGAATGGCATCATAATCAATGACGTCATCATCACGTGATGAATGACGTAGATAAGTACGTCACGATCGCATAATTGAAGACGGATTATGCGTTGTTGTACGAATTATTGTATGGCTTTACTATTTAATAAATATTCTGTTGAATATTTCGAAACTAATGTGACTGGGCGCTGTTGCTGCCTATGGCAGCAACAGTAACCAGTCAAACTAGTTTCAAAATATTTAACAGCTTATATGTATAGTTTTCTGGAAATTGATAGTCAGGGATCGATCGATGCCAACGCGAACGTGGAGTGGGTGGAGCTTAGATGGCTAAAATTGGAAAGGTCCATTGAGATTCTACCATTAAAGGTCTATATAGAACAGACTGACTATTTTGAACCACCATTCGACCGAAACGTGTGGTTGCTCTGCAAGTTAACAGCATCCTTCATTAGCAATTAAAATATCATCTACGAAATACTTGCTAAAATTTGGATTTGCAATATCAAAAACAGCTGTGCCGTCTTGGTTTGCCTGGTGTAGCAATGTTATGTATCAAAACATATTGCTCGTTCAGTAGCTAATAATTATAAATAGCAGGTTTGTCAGCTAATCTCTTTTAGCATGGAATCAATCATAACTGGTTAGATACGGTACCGCAAAATATGAGAGGACACTCATTAAAACTTATGAATACGCCAAATTTCAATTATAATTTAACTGGAGCAATCCATGGTCGATTTCAGAATTCTCTTGAATCTTCGAAATTTCAGGCTTGACTTGGTTTCTATGGAAACTGTGCGGTTTTGGCCAATCTAATTACAATTAGCCAATCTACGAAATATCGCCAACTGACGAAATGTGTTATTGTATCGTCACGGATATCTCTTTGACGATCCTCTGTTTGCATTTTACTCACTCTATAAGAACACATCAGAAATAATTTAAAACGATTCCAAAACAAAATAAAACGACAAAAACGTATTGTTGAATATTTTGAACATAATTGGATTGGATAACATTGCTGCCTAAGGCATCAATGTCTTCCAATCCAATTATGTTCAGAATATTCAACAGAACATTTCTTACATCCTATTCAAAATTGTACTATAACTAACATGTTTCTGTTTTCGTTTTGGAAACAATTGAACTTATTTCTGAGCTGCAGTGTAGTTTTAATTCTACATGCAGATTGTAGAACTATGTGTATGTCTTCTGTAAGGGAAGCTGTTGCTTACTTTTATCCTAGAAGATGACGTTACTCTATTTAGACAGCAACAGCTTCTATCAATGATAAATTTTCGAGATGTATACCTGAGGTTAATTTCACAAAACTTTCTAGCGCTGTGAAAGCTTCAGTAGTTACTTTAGCTGTATTTATAAAAAGTACCCCTGTTCGCGCGCATATAGCACCTATATCGGGGTTCAATATTATACGCTGATTATTTCATGGTAAAGGGCTTGAATTGAATTACAATATTTAGATTCAGTATAAACTATTTAAATAGTGCACCAATTGCATTACCTTTTCAAAATTCACAATTTTATTTTTTAGTGACTACTTAATTTAGCAGAACTAAATTAGTACGAATCTCGTCGTTTATCGCGATATTTTACGATAGTAACCGGTTTTTTTAATATAAATATATATAGCCTAACCAATTTCATCCATGAATGATATAAATATTCGTGTTGCACTTTTGGGAAATTAAGCCAATCGTACCCGAGTTTGCGTACAAAAGGCGGGCTTTAAGCCTTGACTGACGCTTTCTGTAAGCCAGGTCTTACAACTGGCAGTTCGTATAGTTGTCGTGGTAGGAATATGATTGTATGTGCCGGTTGTGAATAACTTCTAGCAGAAAGTGTAGTTTATACACGGTAGCGGGAAAATACGTTACAGTAGGAGTTCAAAGTGTTATACACACAGCTGAGAAAATCACCTGGATTTGGCATTCGATAACCGCGAGAAAGAAGACAGAGGAAAATAAATAAGTATTAACAGTTTCGTTAAATAATATATATTTGTGCGCGTTTCGTCAGTGACTCCGGAATATTCTAGCTGAAAGTGTTTTATTTTCGTGAGGTTTTGTCATCTCTACCCATGGTGGATTAACGATTCTTGTCAACATGTGGTGGCCGGGGTTATTGGGAGTGTTTATACTGATTTGTGTCACTAATATCGGATGCCCAGTAGTTGGGAAGAATTCCAGGATTTGTGACAGGCGACCACGGCACACCACGGCCCAGAGGACGTCAGGGGATAACGGATTTCAAATTGTGATTCTGGGACAAACTTCCACAGATGGATACATACCTGGCGCCAAATATACAGGTAACAACGGGGAACTTTGAATACCAATTTACAAATGTGTCTAATTTCGACCGTTCCTATTTCAATGAATTTAACAAACGTGCGTATAAAACGATAAATGAGACAACCTGCCTATAACGGACTCTTTCTTTTGGGGGCCTATTATATTTGTATTTAAGACAGGTGGTCACATGATGGCTTACAGGACCATCGGTATTAAGGGACAATCATCTCCACCCACCTACCCCCTAAGTTATTGACTATAGTAGGCGTAATGGATGAATCCAATCTTTCACTCAAGTATATGTCGTCATAATCAATTACGTCTCATGTAGGCTGACGTCACAATCAAAATGCGTAATGTATAACGTAACTACGTCATGTCTGTCAGTTGAACGCATTATATGTCTTCACTATTTAATAAACATGTTGTTGAATATTTTGAAACTTATTTAACTGGCCATGGACAGCACAGCAGTCAGTCAAATTAGTTTCAAAATATTCAGCAGGTTATAGCTATAGGCCCCTATAGTTACCATGATTTTATACAATGCCCGTTATAGACAGGTTTGGCTGTATGACAGCCACGCGATCAAACCTATTTGAGAGACCTTACGTAACCTGTAGCTAAAGTACTGTGGCTAAAAATGTACATGTTATTGCGAATGACTTGTGGGCCTATTACGATACCACATCTCTGCTGTTGTCAATATTTGATAGTCAAAACAAAGATAATTATGTTTAATTTTAAAATGTAAAAAATTACTTTAGAATTTAATTAATTTTGTAAATCGTGTTTTATGGTTACTGTGTTGGAAACATATAACATGATTCAGATTTTGCTCGCTTGAGCCATTGCTTCTACAATCTCATAATGGATGTTTGCAGGTTTATCTGTCCCCACCCATGTCTAGCTAAGCTCCACCCACGCTTTCGATCGATTCCTGAGCTCGCTGACTATCAATTTTCAGGAAATTATACAGGTAAGCTGTTGAATATTTTGAAACTAATTTGACTGTGTGCTGTGACTGTCTAACAACAAATTCGTTTCAAAATGGTCAACAACATGTTTATTAAATAGGAGAGTCTAAAGGCATTCAATTTGTACAACGTGCCGGACTATTAAGCATCTAAAACGGACTGACTCGAGTCATTCATACTGTAATTGATTATGATGTCATCCTACATGGCACGTAGTTGATTATGACGTCATATGATGGATGCATAAACTGGAAAGGTCCATTAAAGGGCTAACAACAAGCTATGTGATGATAGAGTTATTCGATCGGTAACACACCGTAGATGATGGCATGAGACAAAATAATTTACATATGTGAGTTATTGGACATAGGCCTAAGCGTAATTTCACTGACCAGCAGGTGTCAGTCATAATAGGCAATTCACCATTCCAGAGTACCCACCCATCATCTGACGTCATAATGAATTGCGTGATGGGTACAATGACATCATAATGAATGACGTCATGAATGACGTCGATAAGTACGTCACGAACCCATATTTGAAGACGGTCTATGCGTTGTTGTACAAATTGTTTGCTTTTACTATTTAATAAATATTCTATTGAATATTTTGAAACGAATTTGACTGGGCGCTGTTGCTGCCATAGGCAGCAGGCAGCACCCAGTCAAATTAGTTACAAAATATTCAACAGCTTCCCTGTATAGTTTTCAAGAAATTGATAGCTAGGGCATTTGGGGATCGATCAATCCCAACACGGCGAGGTGTTGGTGGAGCTTAGCTAGTGATGGGCGGGGCATAGCTAAAAAATGGAAAGATCCATTGTAGCTTGTCCCTGCGCCGTTGACCAAATTCCCTATCTTGGTGGTCAATAGGCCAAATTGGTATTTATTTTGCGCGTTGTGTAACAGTTATACCGCAATAGTCTAGGCATATATACGATGTAAATAAGCTACCATTTGCTATGCTATATCCTAGTTAGACATATAGGATTCAGTTACGGTGTATTACAATAACAGCGCGTGAAAGCCACACGTCGATAAAGGGCCATATGCTTATTTTCGTTAAAATGCGTATTCGTTTTCTGTTTAAAAAATACAAGTTGTATGAGACAACCCTTGAAACGTACCTCTGTCAAATTAGTTTCAAAATATTCAAGATAATATTCCTTAAATCATAAATACGGGGATCTCCATTTGATCCGATCTTTAATACACAAATCTCGATTTGATCAAATCCTGTGATAATCTGGGAGATTATAGCGTGTTATCGCGGTTTTACACACATTTGGTAAATAGCTGAACGCGCGTGGTGTTCCGTGGAACATTGCTATTATTGAGATAACATCAGTATATTATATCGATGGCATCATCTTATTTCTATTGCACGACAATTTCATACTTACATATGTCCTAGCTAATCTAACAAATTCTACACAAAGCCAGAAATATACGTCTGAACAATGATGAACGATCAATATATGCAATGGACTTTTCCAAGTTTATCCATCCATCATATGACGTCATAATCAACTACGTGACGTGTAAGATGACGTCATAATCATAACGTCATGAATGATTCGAAATAGTTCGTCTTTAGCGCTTAATAGTTCGACACGTTGTACGAATTGTATGTCTTTACCATTTAATAAACATTCTGTTGAATATTTTGAAAGTAATTTGACTGGACGCTGTTGCTGACATATGCAGCAACAGCACCCAGTCAAATTAGTTTAGAAATAGTTACCAGCTTACCTGAATAGTTTTCTGGAAATTGATAGTCAGGGAGTTCAGCGATCGATCAATCCCAACACGAGCGAGGTGTGGGTGGAGCTTAGCTAGTGATGCGCGGGGAATAGCTAAGACTGGAAAGGTTGCACTATCAATTTTCAGAAAACTATACAGGTAAGCTGTTGAATATTTTGAAGAGAATTTGACTGGGTACTCAGTCAAATTAGTTTCAAAATATTCAACAGCATGTTTATTAAATAGTAAAGACATACAATTCATACAACCTGGCGGACTATTAAGCGTTTAAGACGGACTAAATCGAGCCATTCGTGACGTAATGCTTATGACGTTAGCCTACAAGTCACGTAGTTGATTATGACGTCATATGATTGACTGAGGAAATGGATTCATGAATTGAACATTGACTCAAGTGTTTGTCAATGTCACCAGCACTTTGATTCTGAAAGGCATGTTGGCCAGAACCAATAAAATGAAATCAATATACAATGAGGCTAAATGAACTAGGCCTATATAAGATAACGTCAATCCAGCGGCATTATCATTCTAAGAATTAACACCACTTTTTCTCCCAGCATCCAACCACTATGACATGCTTGACGCGTTCTTGACATAGGATATGCCTATTGGATCTTGATACCTTATTACATAAATACTAGACATTTATAGGCATGTGTATTGAATGGATGTCGCCGATTTGGGCTATTACCGTTATCTGCTGTGTTACGTAATCTGTTTACGTTTCCCATTTTGCAAAGCGATTTGAAAACGTAATATTTGTATTTCATTCTATTCTAGATTGCCCATTTTATCTGCACCATGTTTATATATAGCCACGCCAGCCCCAAGACGAATTTACCGACAGACACTTATGATAATATTATCTCATTCACAAACGAGCGTTTGTTGCTGTTTAAGTGCCATCTGCGTACTAGGCCACGTAGTAGGACAAGATTCACACATACATCTGCTTTCGTGAGATGTGAAAACAGTTCCCCTCTCCTCTTTGTCTTTGAGACGCTGGAGTGACATGAGGCAGAAGTTAGATCAGCTATGGCTACCCAGATAGCGCAGGTTACTGGGCTGGTATTGACCCAATACTGGCCCAGTAAACTGTATTATACGATCGTACCCCCTCACGCTGACGTTGATTGACTTAAGATACACAAATAACTTTTCCATTCTGTATTCATCCGGCTCAAATATCTTTCAAATACACTCAACAGCCAATATGTTATTATCACTACAGAACAACGTACTTGGGAAGCGCTTATAGATTCGTCGTGTATGTGTCGTGCACATATCGGTAGTCCTTCGAAAGCAATTTGTTTGAAAACGGTTTCTCTCGATTTTCTGTCCAGTCGTATCCAGATAATCACGACGAGAGTACTTTTATTGTTTGGTTTAAACAAATTGTATTTTTCTGTTAAAGTGGGAACACATTAAGACGTATCTTATTAGTGTGATTCCCACTTGAGTTATGTACATTCTATTACTAACAAGAGGCGGTTACATAGGTATACAATGTATATAAATTTACGGCATTATACAGTATATAAGTTACGGAAATCTACTGAGATAGACATATAGAGTGGGAGGGAACGCGTGTTTCGTGAAGAGTTGGACAAAGATGGAGTTTAGATGGTGGTAGGAAGAGGATTGAGGAGATAAAGTGGAAAGAAAAGGAGGCTGGTTTCCACTGGCGTCTGCCAATGCACTGATTAGTAATGTTTACTAGTGTTTACATCGTGCGGTGGCCGATTATTATAGAAGCACGGGCTCATAGTTCAGTATCATAACATCAGTGTTGGGATTTCGCTTAGTATGGCAGCTAGTTAGATCATGAGGGTATGTGTGTGCAGACGGCAGGAAAGACTAGATTAAGAACGGGCGTGTATTATTTGAAACGTCCAGTATCAGCAATGTATTGGCAGAGGATTGCGGATATTTGCATATGTTCGGATCGAAATTCTCATTGCCAAAAAGTAATTCTTTAGCTGTAAGCGTAGTGGGAGAGACATTAATTAGTGTTAACCCGTTGTTATATGACGTCCTTTGGTTATTTTATAATGGACAATGGAAAATATAATGATCAGGTGATTCGCTTGGAAATCCACAGAAGCACATACTGGTTCCCGATATGAAATTGTCATTTAGGTGGCTATTTAGGCTGCTACAGCCATTACGGAGTCGAGCAATTGTAAATCTAACTTTTATTGTTCAGTGAACAAAGGCATACATGTATATTTTGAAGTTCGATTTTGAATGGAATCGTTTACCGTAAAGATAAAGGTTGGTAATAACACAACCTAAATAGCACTTCCATGCAAGATCAAATGCACGGCCTCCATGCAGTGTCATATCACCTTATTAAAGGAGAACTAACTTCATATCATAATAGTTATTCAGCTGCTCTAACACGTCATTCGTAAACCATACATAGAATAGCTTGTTATCACGGCGCTAAAGAAAGATATTCAGGCTTGGGTAGCTAAACGTTGGTAGATTTCTAAAGCCTGTGGTGGCTGTCATGTTTTGCTTTTAAACCAATCAGAAAAAAACTAGCGTATCTGCCTCGGTATATACACTCAGTCATAGCGGTGCCACATATAGTTTGACAATGTGACATAAAAGCAACCATACAGGTAAGCTGGCGAATATTTTGAAACTAATTTAACTGGAAATTAGTTTCAAAATATTCAACAAGATGATTTTTACATAGGAAAGAATGCAATACATTGGCACTTACATGACGTGACACGCTATCGCGCGAGGAGACAAAATGCCGTCGATTACCGTTCAACATTTTCACCATATTGTAAATCAGATAATTGTGATATAGACAAGAGAATGTGACAGGCAGTGAATGATATGGAATCTATAAACTATAATTTATCAGTACAATACAACATTTGAGATGAGATTAGCATCGCTTTAAATTGTGTATATAATTGGATGGGAAGACATTGCCAATAACCTCCAATGACCTCCAATTCAATTATGTTCAATATATTCAACAGAACATAATTGTGTTACATCCGGTTCAAAATTGTACGAACTAAAATTTTTCTAGTTTTTTTTTGTTTTTGAAACATTTTAAACTTATTTGCGAGCTCTATTGTGCCTACATGACCACGGGGTTGAAAAGGTTAAAGAATATATATATATATTTTTAAATCCTGTATTGACCTAATGTACCACCACAACACTGGTGAAGTAGTCTGCGTGGGTTGGGTTACCATAATTTGATAAAAGTATTAAAGGCCACATATCATTGTATACACCCTAGGCGTGTACTGGACTATGGCGTTTATTAACCGGCCAGACGCGCAGCTAGTAAATGTTATTTTAATCAAATATATACACTGGGTAATTGAATAAAATTCTGTGCAACAACGTGATCATTTTTAATAAAAGTCTACCGTACCTGTTTATAATCCATTTACCTGCGCAATCTGCGAAAACGCCGCCTGGCCTCCTGTGTATGTTCTATTTCAGAAGCATAGCCTGGTATAATAGTAACAATAGACCCTGTATTATAGGACCATATTTCATTGTACTAAAATCCCAAATCCACGACTAATTTTTACCCTTCTAATTCAATACGTGCCAGAAGTGCAATACTAATGTGTCCTAAGAGCCTTTTTCGTCACCCCAAGTTCAATATCGTAGTAGTCTATCGGTTTGTTTATTCACCTTAATATGCGCCAGACTGCCTGCCTCCATCCCTCACACACACACACCCCCCCACCCTACCTCAACCCACCCCATCACCGCTCTTATTTTCTCACCCACCGTCTCGCCAGCTTTTCCCTTCCATCACCCCTTTTCATAGCGAACCCATTACAATTGATAGCGGGTTCGCAACCGAGTGATGTTACCTCTATTCCATGTCAGTGGTGAACTCAAAACCAGATAAAATCAGATTATATGGGTTTTTAAAAATTAAAATTAAAAAAAAAAAATAATTCTTTTTATTGAACTTTTGCATTCAACTCCCTTCAATCACGTTATTATATACTGGGACGGCGCGAGACCAATTCAGGGGCAGTGGCGTTGTAACGCCGGTACGGGCCCAGTAGCCTGCGTTAGTAAGGACCAGCAGAAGGCCATAATTCCATTATATTGTTAAGAGGAATTCAGTCTGCCAATCAAGTATATAACGTCATAATGAATTACTCCACTAGTAGGCAGACGTCACAATCAAATACGTCATGAATGGCATATCTATGTTTGTCATAAATGCTTAATAATCCGTCAAGTTGTACGAATTGTATGTCTTTACGATTTAATAAACATTCTGTTGAATATTTTGAAACTAATTTGACTGGGCGCTGTTGCTGCCACATGTTGCAACAGCACCAAGCCAAATTAGCTTCAAAATCTTCAACAGATTATCTGTATAGTTTTCTGGAAATTGAGATTCACGGAGTTCAGTGTTCGATCAATCCCAACACGGATAAAGCCTATGCGGGGCTTAGCTAGGAACAGGCGGGGGCAAAGCTAAAACTGGATTGACCCATTCTTAATTGAAAATCAGAGACACGCCAGGATATACAGATGAGACATAAAGATGGGGAAGTTTCTTCCCAAATAACCCATGGACATGAGCATGACAAGCATTCCTCAAAAGTAATCATAACTGTTGATTCAATACTGTAGATTGCAGAAGCTACAACGTAGCTTTTAGTGGAATGACCTCACAACGAAGTTCGTGTGAAAAGAACAGTCATATTATTTTCTTTTAACATCGAGACGTAACCTATGTACACATTACTAACATTGAGACGTGCTTGCTATTCCTTAATACCCACAAGAGGTAGGTTAATCTCAAAAGCATTCTTAACGTAAAACCCTTGTTCATGGCGCTTAGCAGCAATGTGTGGATTGTGATTGACAACCGATGTGAGGTGATGGTGGGTGGATTGGGTTGGGTGTGATGGGGGCGGGTGGGGTGTGTGTGTGTGTGTGTAATATGAGAGGCTAATATTCAAGATTGTTTTCATTTCAGGCATAGTGCGAGTTATTGAACATTCAGTTGGAGAAAAAGCAATCCCCTCTCTCTTTTCCGTTCGTCGCTCTCCCTTTCTCTCTCTCTCTCTCCCTCCCTTCACCCATTCGGCCTTCCCTCCCTCCCCTTTCCATTTCTTCTCTCTCTCCCCCTCCATCCCCAGCCCTCTCTCTCTCTCTCTCCCTCCTTCCCTCCCTCTCCCACCCTCTCTCTCTCTCTCTCTCTCTCCCGCGTCAATCACCCTCCTTCGTTCCCTCACCCTCATTCTATTTCTATCCATACCTCACTCCCTCGCCATCTATCTCTCCCTCTACCCCTCCCTCTCTCCCTCACTTCACACACCCTCGGTCCCTCCCGACCCCATCCATCCCTACCTGCATATCTTCTCAAACAATCTAATAATTCCGATTCCAAATTTCAGAAATGTCGACAAATATTTGCATTGAGTTGCTTATCCTAGAAGATTTAGTAGCAAATTTACATAGCCTACATTTTAGTGACAACACATTTGGGTAATTCAAGTGTGGATCTGAATCGGTCATGGATATTTACCTGACAAAATCTCAGTGGGTGTAATCGTTGTTGTCACAGATTATGACAGATTTAGATAATTGTGAAAACGTTGGCCATCTATAGACCCACTTGTTGTTGATTAAAGGAACACTCGGCTCATGTTATTCTTTTCATTCTTTGATTACGAAATGACACCAATAAATTATGCACACCACTTTTAGCTTTTTATCATGCCTTCAAAGAATGAGATTCAAGTTTTAATAGCCAATGGTGGTACATTGCACCCCCCCCCCACACCCCAGTCCACGCATGTTGCCATGGTTTACTTTTCAACCAATCAGAAAAAGCTATACTCTCTGCCTCGATATATATGCGCACTCATATTGGCGCAATCTATAGCTTGGCAGTGTGTGGCAAAAGCAATGATACATGCAAGTCGTTGGATATTCAGAAACTGATTTGACAGTCAGCTTAGTTTCAACATATTCAAGATACTTATTACTACATAGTCAAGAAAAGCATTGCATCTGCATATACATTACATCACACACTATTGCTCATGGAGACAAAATGGCAGCGCCCACGAAACAGCATTATCGCTATATTAAAATCAAATTATTGTGATACAACTATATAGCGCCGCATCTGAAAGTGAATGATGTGGAATCTATATACTTCGTCAATTGAAATGAGATTAGTAGCCATGAAGTTAACAAGTTAGTCATTCCATAGTCCAGTGTATATTAATAGCGGTAGTGGTTCCCTGACAACTCAGGTTGCCTGGCAGGTACTGGGCCAATACCGGCCCAATATAACCCGGTTTGGCCCCAATACCGACCCAGTAACCGACGTTATTAGGGTTGTGTTAACCAGGATTCAACGGAAATACATTTTAAAGGGGCAACGTCTCCAAGATAAATAAATTTGGAAATTTTCTATATTTTTGTTGCAATGTAATGATCCTGGTGTATTAATTCTACATACAAATTTTTATACACAAATTCCGATCTCGTCACATATTTGTTATTACTTGTTGTTTTCTGGAAACTGGTGTGAGCGGATGGGTTTTTTAATTTAAGGAAGCATCATATTTATGAAACAATCCAAATGGAAAGAAAATCTTCAAGTTCAAGTTCACATTTTATTCACTCAGGCTTTACATAAAGCATATGAGGGAAAATATCTTACAATTAATGTACTGGCGGTAGATATAAATTACATATTTCATATTGTTAGCATTATAACATTAAGATGGAACAGAGCATCGATATTTCTCATAAATCCTATGTACAGTTTGTTATCACATTAGCATTGTATAAGTTTAATTAAAATGGTCATATACCGGGCAATTTAAATAAAGCAGGCATAATTGTATGCGAGTTTAAAATCACGAGTTATAGCTTTTTCTTCGCATGGATAAGGTATTTACATAGGTTTATTAGCACAGGCCTGTTGCATATTGCTTCAATATGTCCTGACAGTTTGTAACCTCATACAAAATACTAGCGCCACAACGCGCGGCACTCGAAAACAACACAGCTTTACACACCATGAGGACAGAAACCGCGAGAAATTATATTAGAGACCAAACAAATAAGTTGCATAATAATACTTTTGGTTTATACAAGACTAGCGATAATTCACACGCAAGTAGAAAATACTCTGGTTTCTCTACGAATCGAAGATAAAATCGATCGTCAGATTTGTGTTTGCATTTTTTATATTTGTGGAATTGATAATTTGCATCTTTTTGGACATCAAATGGTCGTATATATAAGAATTGATGCTTAAATGATAGAATGGACCCACGGGAAGCGTTTCGTGGACATCGTTATTAAATGTATAAATCATCAGAGATAGCCCCTTTAAGAATAACTGTAATTTTGATGAACTTTAGAGCATACAGGCCCTAATGAAGCACAATACCAAGGCTTGACAAAAATAAAGTTAGACATATAATATACCACAATGGACCGTTACAGTTTAGCTATGTCCCCGCCCCGCTCTAGCTATGCTCCACAAACACCTCGCTCGTGTTGGGATCGATCGATCTCTGAATTTACTGACTATCCATTTCCAGAAAAGTGTACGGGCAAGCTGTTGAATATTTTGAAACTAATTTGATTGGGTTGTGTTGCTGCCTATTAAAATTAGTCTCAAAATATTCAACAGAGTGGTTATTAAATAGTAAAGACATAGAATTCGTACAAGAACGCATAGTCCGTCTTCAAATATTGGTTCGTGATGTACTTATCTACGTCATTCAGGACGTCATAATGACATCATTCATTATGATGTCATTCTACACGTCACGTAGTTGCTTATGACGTCATATGATGTATGGATAAAGTGGAAAGGTATATTAAATAATATTGTCAAAAGTGTGTACAATTCTTACTGGTGCCAAGATATAAAGAAGTCTAACACACCAGGTGGCTTTATGACACCTCCCGCTCTCCCATTCACCCCGTATTTTAAGCATCGCAACTGCGCATGCCGATATACAAACAATCCTAACGATGACAAATTAAGACAGACTTAGCGTAGCAATATATGATCTGTTTAGGCTGAGGTCAGCGAAAACGTCAAACATAAGAGTGCTGCTATCTGTTGTACGTTCTGAAGGATGGAATATGTGTGGAATTGGCAGTTGATGTTTGTAGTAGTGGTGGTTGAAGGGTTGTGGAGATACTGCATTTGTGCCGTTTTTGGCGCTGCTGTTGCGGGATTCGGCTTGAGGTGGGTTGAGGGGTGGTGATATAGACGATTGATAAATTACATGATTATACAAGTATCTCTTCTATGCATCTATCACAACATCTCTAACCGACAAATATATTACAATGAAACCCTAGCATGAAACCTACCAGAGCTGCCACGTGGGGGTCAATAGAAAATTGACCCTGGCGTCATACCACCGCTCATCACGTCTTAAAGAGCACGTCTTCCTTCAGAACCGTGCACGCTGCTCAGCGTCTATGTGCCTAATAGTTAAAGTGGGAATTGCGAGAAAGAATACGCAGGTGAAACTATGCAATCTTCTTATGTAAAAGAACACACCAGGGTGTCGCATACCTCTAACGTCTACCGTGCTACAACACGCTTTTATGATCGTACTATGATGTTGCTTCAGTCTTCCTGGACATTCCAGAAGCGATGTTCAATACCATATTATACAAGTCCATTCAGTAGACCTGACCCCTATGTAGACAATGGGTCTTTCCAGTTTATCTATCCGCCACAAGGCGTCATAATCAACTACGCGACGTGGAGGATGACGTCATAATTAATTACAGCATGAATAATTCGATTTAGTCCGTCTTAAACGTTTAATAGTCCAACGCGTTGTACGAATTGTATATGTCTTTATTATTTAATAAACATTCAGTCGAATATTTTGAAACTAATTTTACTGGGCGGTATTGTTGCCATCATGGTAATACCACCCGTTAATGCATAGACCTACTGCATAATGTAGTCAGGTGTTGCATTATTAATTAATTTGTTTATCCCACCTACCTGTGCAGATTAATTTTGGTTATCCTATGTTGATGAGTAGCGATCAGTGTCCGTGACTGTCGCATTCACACAAGTCGTCATTGCGCCATTATGTTTACCTATGGCAATATATAGATTAATTACCTGCGATCATCACCCGTTAATCGTCAGATGTTACCGCATGAATCGTCAGGTGTTAGCTACCGCGCAGATTTATATCAAGGAACCGACATTTGTTACAGTACAGCTCTTATAAGTGTGCATGTTTTCAAAACAACACGGATAAACATGTTAGTTAGTGCGAAACGTTATGTTGCATATTTTGAACATAATTGGATTGGAAGACATTTCTGCCTTGGATTCTATTTTATTTTCAAGCTATTTCTTAAAGCTGTACTGTAGATAACGGCGCAGGAATCGTCAGGTTCTAGGTACCTACGTACTAACAATCGTCATGTGGATGATATCTACCTGTGCAAATTGATTACAAGGTATCATCATCTGGTGTTAGCTACGATTGCAGCATTGCCAAGAATCGGTAAGAATTGACTACCTGCGGAGATTCAATATACCAGAAATCGGCAGGTGTCCGTTAATGAGGCCCGAGTACGTGCAATCGTCAAATGTAAGCGGCCGGAGCAGGATTATCAGGAATCTTCAGGTGTTGCCTACGTGTGCAGATTGATTACCAGGACTCGTTAGCTACAAATGGCCAATGCACGAGAGTTGACTTGTATACAGTGTTTATAGCGGAGAAATCTCTCACAGCAAATTTCCTGGGCAGTCTCAAAGTTTAACTACTCAAATTTCAGCTGTCATAAACATTTTCTCATTGACAGATTTTTTTTAAATCTTGAAAGTTTGATCGCATCCACCGAGTCTAGATGACGTAGCCTAGTAGGACGACATGGATGTCAGATTAGTACTGTTGTCAGTGTCGTGTAACATCAGAAATTTACGATGATACTCATAGGCCTATTTAAAATAGGGTGTGTACTATAAGACCACATTTCTATACTGCCCACAGTAATACGCAGTCATTCTTTTTTGCCAATTTCTGGTGTCCAATGATCATGTAGAAGATAGCTAGATATATGTAGATTTGAATTAATATACATATTCAGCCGTCCATATGTGCATGAACGGCCTGTGCCATGCGTGTACACGTTCGTACAATGAACTGCATCCACGTTTGTTATGTTTTACTATTATAGGCCTAAGCAAATAGGCCTATGAAAATTTGTGGCCATTTTGGGATCGATCGAATCCTGACTATCAATTTCCACAAAACTATACAGGTAAGCTGTTAAATATTTTGAAACTAGTTTGACTGGTGCTATTGTTGCCATAGCACAGTCAAATTAGTTTCAAAATATTCAACATGGTCTTTATTAAATAGTAAATAAATACAATTCGTACCACAACGCTTAGCCCGTCTTCAATTAAGCGTTCGTGACGAACCTATCTACGTCATTCATGATGTCATTGATTATGACGTCATCCTACACACCACGTAGTTTATTATGACGGCATATGATGGATGGATAAACTTGAAAGGTCCATTGAAACTACGTATACAGTAATATGAGGTTAATAGGAAGATGCTTGACTGAAGCAATCGGGAGACATGATTTATGCCGCTAAGCTCAATGCTGTTGTTATATTCGAGAGCACCAGTTTCAGAGCATGTCATTCCAAAATGAACGCTATAAAAACTAACAGAAATATGCAAACTGACGAATTGGCCACACAATTAAAGGTGTACCTAGGGATAGGTTATTACGATGTTTGAGACCGCGTATGTAGCATAATATTGCCACCGTACCCGGGTAATAGTTGTGTTTAAACGCTGGCTGTCACTAGGAATTAGCGCGCTTGTTGGTCTCGTCTGAGCGCTTCATCGGAGCCTATACAACACGTGGCCCAGATGTTTCCATCGCTAGGGATCCAAATAGACAAACTATCATGTCTTAGGGCGCCTTCAAACGGCACCGCATTCCTGCAATTATTGAGCAACTCAGTCTTGCCAGTTTTTGCCTCATCAGAAAGAGATAGCAATCAGTTGTAGGTTTTACTGTTTCCAGGCTTTGAAGTCTTATGAGCGGTGTCTTATGGTGATGGGCCTTCAAATATAATTAGATTACGCGGCAGATGAAAGCGTGACACGCGCACGTATACCCACAACAGAAAACCCTTTATTTAAATTTGCACCATTTACAACATAATAGTCGGTCTAAAAGAGGAGCCCGATCTGTCACATAATTCAATACGTCACACGTTTAGCTGACCAAAATGACGTACTCTCACACTAAAAATCTAAAAGTCCGTTGCTAGTCTACGAATGGTATGTCTTTGATGAAATTACATTTTAATAAACAATCTGATGAAAACTGAGGAAACTTAGTTTCAAATATTTAACGGTTACCTGTAAAATGTAATTTCATCAAAGACAATTCGTAGAGCTTAAAATTTATATTTTGGGAATTGACGTTTCATATCGATTCCAACACACGTATACATTGGGCGGAGGTCAGCTTGAATTGGGGCCGGCTATTGCTGATGAGGTTGCTGCGACTATGTCCCAAATCTCCCCATAGTGGTAGCATGCGGCCATTAAGATAGAAGTCAATGCCTGAGATGTGAATGCACAAAACGAGCCATGCATGACATAATGGAAGGCGAATCAGGTGTTTTATACGATACAGGTAGATGATTGATCGTTTGATCCTAAATGTAGATGCAGAGAGCTGTATCAACCGGTCTGTTGATTAATTCATCGATTGCTTACTGCGTGCCTGATATAGTCCACCGATTTCATCGATAGCTGAATGAATTTGATTGATTTTAATTTGATTGGACTGTACTTGGTCATATATATATAGATTTACTTAGACTGCGGTTGACCAGACTGAACTGGACCTGACAGTATCGCACCGCACTGCAACGCAACACCCCACATCGCGTCGGACTGGTCCAAACAAGAACGGACGGGACCGGACTGGACCTGACAGGACTGGACTGGACTGGACTGGACTGGACTGGACTGGACTGGACTGGACTGGACTGGACTGGACTGGACTGGACTGGACTGGACGGGACGGGACGGGACGGGACGGGACGGGACGGGACGGGACTGGACTGGACTGGACTGGACTGGACTGGACTGGACTGGACTGGACTGGACTGGACTGGACTGGACCGCATCTGACTGAACCATACCAGAACCTTGATCTGCTGTAAGTGATTGATTAACTGACTGACTGTCTGGCTTGCGGATCACTTAATTCATTGATTAAACGGTCGACCATCTGGCTCACTGGCCAGTTCACGTAATTGATTCCTTGCTTGATGAATCCATCGATCGATTGATTTCGCTAGCTACTCAATACCAGCGGAACCGTGTTTCTGTGAACACACTTACATGCGCAACCATCTTTTTCATATAGGGATTTGCACCTGTGACTGGACTGGACTGGACTGGACTGGACTGGACTGGACTGGACTGGACTGGACTGGACTGGACTGGACTGGACTGGACTGGACTGGACTGGACTGGACTGGACTGGACTGGACTGGACTGGACTGGACTGGACTGGACTGGACTGAACTGAACTGAACTGGACTGGACCAAACTGGACTGGATCGGACCGGACCGGACCGGACCAGACCAGACCAGACCGGACCGGACCGGGCTAGACTTGATATGCTGTAAGTGGTTCAAAAACTGATTGACTGTCTGGCTTGCGGGTCACTTAATTTGTTGATTGAATGGTCGACCATATGGCTCCCTGCCAGATCACGTGATTGATTCATTGCTTGACGGATCGATCGATTGATCGATCTCGATTGATTTCGCTATCGACTCGTTTCTGTTAAATGTACATCCTTTTCATATCACAATCTGTAATCAGTGGCTTAAGTGACAAATTTAACAATTTCTGTACGTAAAGTTCGTCTTCGGTTCACAACAATACCCGGGATTGTATTTCATTGCCAACATCGTTTATATGCATCTATACATCAATAAAGACCACCTATACACGAATAATGTTACATGCTTATGAATAGCTACCTTTCTGTCCTCCATTGTGCTGGATAATTGTACTAACTTGAGTAGACCATGTCTCATTTGAAGCGATATATCTTCCTAACTGTAACATTAATACAACATGTATATATGGTACTTAACTATCAACGGTGGCAAAGTATGTGATCTAGACGGGTATAAGGTTTCAATGATGGCCAGACGAGGACAATAATGAGATGGTAATAGAATTTTGGTTACAATTTTGTGAGAATATGAGATTAGCCCTTTTAACTCTGAATTCCCATAACCTGAATTTCATGGCAACTTCACATGTAAGTTCTTGAATATTTTGAAACTAATCGGACATGAACCTGTTGCTGCCATAGGCAACAACAGGTTACAGTCAAACTATTTTCAAAATTTTCAACATGTTTATTAAATTGTAAGTGAGTTTTTTTACCTTAGTCTTTCGATGTTAAAGGGATAACAGAGAGATGATTGAAAGATGCACCTGTTGCGCTTTGAATGACATATTATGAATGGTAAGACTAGTTACACATTCCCGGTGCGCATACATTTCCCCGAGTATGCTCTTAAGTAAGGGATATTTTCATGCTGATTATTTTCCATACGGTGAGTTTGACTGACGTTTTCTGTTGTTGTCGCATGCTTTAAAAGACTACAAATAACTGATGCCAATGCGTAACGATTCGTGTGGTTGGTAAAGAAATATTTACAACCTGTAAATATGCTTATCACTTAGTAAATACATTTTTATTATGGTGGTGATAATTTTCATAATCAACATATAACCAATATTTCTCAACTATGTGTGTAGTAGACCTATGCCCAGCTTATCGCATCATTTGTGTAAATGCAGGACTCAGACTATGGTAGTCGTGTCCGTGTGGTATGCCGCTCAAGGTGGGTAAATCACTGATGGATATATATATATATATATATATATATATATATATATATATATATATATATATATAGAGAGAGAGAGAGAGAGAGAGAGAGAGAGAGAGAGAGAGAGAGAGAGAGAGAGAGAGAAAGAGAGAGAGAGAGAGAGAGAGGGAGAGAGAGAGAGAGAGAGAGAGATTCGCTTAGGATTCATTGTACATCAACAACACTAACTATGGCTCGCAATATAGGGATCCTATCTGTTATTCAATTATCTGATACCACAACGAATTATGTCTTTGATGAATTTGCAATTTAACAAGCATTCAACAGCTTACCTGTACTACCTTGCAGTTGGGATTCTGCGAATTCAGGTTTCACGTGATTCCAACACGCCTATAAAGTGGGCCGAGATAAGCCATAAATGGGCGGGGCATAGCTAAAATGGATCCCTCTATTGTCTGTCAAGAGTTGACTAACTGTTCTCGCTTGGTACCAACTGCGTCTATAGTGTATACGCCTATAAAAGCATAAAAGGAACAAACGTAAAGGTTAGATTAAATTAGTTTAATAGATATAGGCCTATGCAACCTATTGGCGTGAAATAGAACACAGAAAACACGATAGCATTGTTTCAGCAGTTCCAGATCCTGGTTAGATGAAACTTATTACATATAATTTTCCCCAGATATACACAACAAGTACATTCAACGATGCTAAAATCAGGCGGGAATTTGACAAATAACCAGTTTCACATATAACTTAATGGCCGGTCTCTCCTTTCCTAATGACCGGGTTCCGGTTCTAATAACTGGTTTCACGTTACATCCGGGCGTGTACTCGATGCGTTCGGATTACTTGGCCCGCTTCCATGCAATATTCATTGTTGTAACTTTATCACTTTAACGTTCATATTCGTACGCCCTAGTGACAATTTGAACAACTATATAATTCGATGCTCAACATGAAATGGCATATTCGGGTAGCGAAAAAATAAATCTAAGAACAAAAAATCCTCTGCTGATAGCTATCTCCGCTTTAACAAAAGTTGAGCGAACCCTATCATTGGTGCCACATATGCGCAAACGATATAACAGCGACAAGGCGAGCCCGACCGTAATCACACCATGTGCAGATTACGTGAAACACACATTGGACTGACCCACACACCTAGCCGCAGCCTAGGCTATGCGCTATTATAGGGACGGAGGGGTTGTGGTTAAAGAAGACCCGGCCTAAGCTTCTTTTGGATTATTTTATTCATCAGAAATACCACATAAACATATAGAGGTAGAATGTTTTTTGTACATATGTTTGTAAGCAATCTGAAAAAACGACTTTTGATGGTCAAGGATCTCTGACACAATAGATAACATTTTCAATATTTACTTACACTAAGATTAATATGAACACCATATACGGGTGAGGCTAAGGTGTGTATGTACTCACGTATGTATGATTACTGTATTTTGCGGCTGTAGTAGTAGTAGTAGTAGTAGTAGTAGTAGTAGTAGTAGTAGTAGTAGTAGTAGTAGTAGTAGTAGTAGTAGTAGTAGTAGTAGTAGTAGTAGTAGTAGTAATAGTAGTTTTGCCAGCAGTGTCCAGTGATGGTGCGGATGCGTTTACGGTGGCGGCTATAAAGTTTGTCTAGAGCTGCCTTTATAGCTGCCCAGCTGTTACAGTTCTACATCATCAAGGATACGCAGTTTGTGTTGTATAAACGTAGTCTTTTTGTCACGGGCATCTTTGATCTAGGAATCCATAGCTTCCAGCAGGACTGGAAAGCTATGTTCCCCATGACGCAGTGTACAGCAATGGCAGCAGTACTGCAAAGCAGTGAGCCCAGGATTTTAATTTTCCTCCATGGTTCGCCGCCACGGAATGGATCGTTATTTTCTTCAGTTTCATGCTTTGTTGATACGTTTATGTGGGTGAACTCTGGTGCAGCTATTGGGAGTAGTTCGTCAAGGGGTTTCTTTTCTTCGTCTATGAAGTTCGCATCGTCGGCATATTCTATCTCTAGTGGCATACCCACTATGCACACTGTGGTGGTGGGTGGGTGGGTGGGTGGGTGGGTGGGTGGGTGGGTGGGTGGTGGCGGGAAGAGTGTGGGATTCCCCCGCAGATTTCAATACACCAGCATGGCAACAAGTGAAAAACACGTGGGATAGACCATCTCCCTGTAGGGGAAACACGTGGGATAGACCATCTCCCTGTAGGGGAAACACGTGGGATAGACCATCTCCATGTAAGGGAAACACGGAGGATAGACCATCTCCCTGTAGGGGAAACACGGGGGATAGACCATCTCCCTGTAGGGGAAACACGTGGGATAGACCATCTCCCTGTAGGGGAAACACGTGGGATAGACCATCTCCCTGTAGGGGAAACACGGGGGATAGACCATCTCCCTGTAGGGGAAACACGGGGGATAGACCATCTCCCTGTAGGGGAAACACGTGGGATAGACCATCTCCCTGTAGTGGAAACACGTGGGATAGACCATCTCCCTGTAGGGGAAACACGGGGAATAGACCATCTCCCTGTAGGGGAAACACGGGTGATAGACCATCTCCCTGTAGGGGAAACACGGGGGATAGACCATCTCCCTGTAGGGGAAACACGGGGGATAGACCATCTCCCTGTAGGGGAAACACGGGGGATAGACCATCTCCCTGTAGCGGAGCCGATTAATGTCTCAAAATCTGCGGATTTCCCTAACTTGATTTTTCCTCTGAGCTTGGTGTCTGCAAGTAGGCTAGTAGTCTCACTAGTCGTAGCTCATCTTCATTGAAACTGAAGACCTACACAATATCAATATAAATTCAAATCAATTATAACGTGTTGCGTGTAAGAACTGGTACCTCGCGATGTGTAGTGATATGCATCCGTGCGTATCTGCTTACGTATGTATGTACGTATACACGTGCGTGCGTGTCTATGCCGGTACTCGCTCGGTCGCACGCACACACATGCACGCACGCACGCACGCACGCACGCACGCACGCACGCACGCACGCACGCACGCACGCACGCACGCACGCACGCACGCACGCACGCACGCACTATGCCAAAAATAAGTACTACATTAGTGTAGCGCTTGCACTTGTGATTGACCTTGAAAACGGTTGAGCCTACGTGGGACTGGATGAATTCCGTCTCAGGCCACCCTCCCACAATTCATTGCGCTTACTACAGTTTAACGTTATCCGAAACACTGCAGCTTTACAGTGTTCCGGTTATCGTTAAGCAGTAGTAAGCGTAGTGAATTGTGGCAAGCTGGCTGGCGACCGAATGGGCGTATATGATTCGATGTTTAACATTAAATAGCCTAGTGTAGATTTTGTATAGGCTATAATAGGCCTAAGTATCTCTGACTGTTATTTAAGAAAAACCGGCGCGATATGTTATTAGGCCTATATAGTATAGACCTTTAAAGTAGGCCCTATTCTTTTATCAGTCTTGGAATTCTTTAGTTATAAAACCAATACCACGTGCATTTCTAAGTTTAGCTATTATGTATCTGGTGCTACACCCACACCTGTAAGGTGTGTACGACATCACAACACCATGCACGCTTGGTTCGCAACGATGACCATGGGCTGGTAAGTCCTTGAGGCGAACATTGCCTCATCGGAAATGCACCACCCCCATCCATTATTGGCGTCAATTCTCACATATATCCATAACAGAAACTGGTATCGTTTGATTAAACTGTATCAAATGGATCACTTAACATAAAAAAACAGGTAAATAAGCGTACATGAGTGTAGTTATAGAATATGTACAGGTGTGCGCATGAATAGGACTTATATGTAGGCATATCGTACAATACGTTAATCTAGCTTATATATAAATGGTTGTACGGTTTACACCTTCTGGGAAGACAAATATAATCGTTTTGGCGTCTCATCTCTTCTGAAATAAAGTTTCCTCGAAACATCATTGATCGATTAATTTCGAAGAAAATAATTGACCAATGAATCTACGAGAGAGATCTCTGAAAATAAAATAAGAATATAGTCCCACGTTTAAGCTTCTCATGCGAACTGGGGTGAAATGAACACTAATTAAGACTTGGCAGGTGAATAGTATCAGCGAATATCATCTCGCTGGTGATTTGCTGCTACATACTCGAACAAGGTCAGTAGTATAATGCTTTATTATGCGTGCATTATACACACTCGACAGAATACATGTGCGTCTATGCTCATGCTCATCTCTAGCTAAGACCCACCCACGCTTATCTCGTGTTTTTTTATTCGATCGATTCCTGAACTCCCTGACTATAAATTTCGAGAAATCTATACGGGTAAGCTGTTGAATATTTTTAAATTAATTTGACTGACAGCGCCCAGTTAAATCAGTTTCAAAATATTCAACAGAATGTTTATTAAATAGTAAAGTCATAAAATTCGTACAGCAACACATAGACAGTCAAGTGTTCGTTACGAACTTATCCACGCCATTCATGACATCATTGATTATGACGTCAGCACTCACGTCACGTAGTTGATTATGACGTCATATGATTGATGGCTAAACTGGAAAGATCCATTGATAGGGCCTATAGATATATGTATGCATAGTGACATTCAGCAACAACAGCAACGACGACGACGCCGACGACGACGACGACGACGACGACAACAACAACAACAACAACAACAACAACAACAACAACAACAACAACAACAACACCACACGATAACAACAGCAACGACCGCAACCGCAACAACAACAGTAACAAGGCCGTGATTGTCATCAGCAGCAACTATGCGAGCATGGACAATGACAACATCATATTTGAACACCCTTGGGGTGTGTTTAAAAAAAGTAATACGGTGTTAGATTAAATTATGTAGCTCTATTGAGATTTGAGTAGCATTAGTGTATCCAGTGACATTTGTCCTCATACAACCTGGCGCTTAGGTTATATCCATTGATATCGTATATATTGGCTAGATCACTCATGCGCATACCTCACAAGTTCAAGTTCATGTTATTACACTCAGGCCTTGCATAGGCATATGGGGCATTACAGTTGATACTATATTTTATGACGGTAGATTTTATATACATAATTATATTCATTATAGATTTATCGACGAAATGCGATTCGTGCACTCGAAAGTCACTATGGGGCTGGTTGTCGCGACCGCCGATGACTTGAGTTCAGTAAATCGCCAGTGCGCCTGACCGGGTATTTTCAGATTTTGACACGTCGATGCAAGCTGTCAGTAACAGCAGTTCAGCTGATGCTTCATTCCAGTTTGGCAACTTTTCACGCGTGTCAGCAACAATCAGTAGATCGTGATGTTTCTCAGTGCTATTCTAATTCTGATTGCCCGGTTCAACCACCACGGGCTGTAAAACCGTGCCACCATACGTACATAATGCTGTCTCTAATTTTCTTTTTACTAATCAGAAGAGAGACCGAACAAAATTGTTTCTACATGGAGGATAGATCTAGTCTATATTAATGGCTACTAATTCGCAAGCAGAAGCAGACACTCGTGACCTGAATTTATATATTTTCATCGGAAAAAAAATTTGGTCGGAGGCATTAATTTGACAATGTATTCGACTGGGAAATGGAATTTGCAACAAAAAATACGATTCTGTTAGTAATATGATATTCTCATATAAACGAGATCCGCGAGAAAATACTGACCTCTGAAATGCCGCTTTTGATCGGACCATGAGTGATCTAGCCAATATATACTACATCTATGGTTATATCACTAAAATCGGTATATGTATGCGTGGTGGATGTGGGGTGGTGCTGGTTGTGCGTGCGTGCGTGCGTGCGTGCGTACGTGCGTGCGTGCGTGCGTGCGTGCGTGCGTGCGTGCGTGCGTGCGTGCGTGCGTGCGTGCGTGCGTGCGTGCGTGCGTGCGTGCGTGCGTGGTGGTCGTGGGGGAGGGAGAGGGGGGGGGGGGGGGTATTGCGAGGTAGCACTAACCAACACTTTCTGAACGTCCTCAATGTACAGGTTCTGTCGTAGTGGGAATTAGATTAGTCACATTAGTTTACTGCGTGATGAAGTTGCTTATAATGATGCCTGCGTACACGAACTCAAAAGTTCACAACAAACACGATAATATGGTATTTCAAACAAATAGCCCAAAGGCCTAGCTTATAACTGTCAGCTATAGCTATATGTATGATTGTATTACCAGTGTATTCACGCTTTCTGGGGGCGGGGCGGGGAGGGTGACACACCACATGTGATAAGAGGTCAAGTGTGATTAACTCTTTTAATCCGAAGGGGCCAAACCTTGACAATTTAAGCAAACATTCTGTTGGGTACTTTGAACCTAACTTTACTGGGAACTGTTGCTGTCATAATGCTACAACTTTGGGTGGGGGTGGGGGGCGTATGCAGCAATATGTCACTGTCGCCAAATTAGTTGCAAAATACTCATCAAGTTAGGCCTACCTGTATAGTTACCTGGAAATTCATATTCTGAGACGTCAGGGTTCAAATGATGCAATGGTGAGGATCTTCAGCCAATGTTTCCTTAATATAGACCTACATATATTTGAGACGCTATACGCTCGACTCTCACTTAGAAGGCCCTATTCCAGTTTCTTTGGTTGAATTCGGGTATGTTGTCGCAATACTCCGACCGGAAGCATCACGTGATTGCTTTGCCTATCTACACATGCGCACACTTTTACTCTAGCTTGAATCAGTATAATTTGTACCAAGTGATACGAATTTGTACCACGTGATACCGTTGTCCGATTATACTCTCGGTCGTTCGGATATGTTGTCGAGCACGTTACCACGCTTAATCCGATAACATATCCGAACATTAGGTCAGTCTACACATCACGTCATAAACATCTACGTGGCGTGTAGGATGACTCAATAACCAATTACGTCATGAATGACGTAGCTAAGTTCGTCACGAACGCTTAATTGATGACGTACTAAGAGTTGTTATACGCATTGTATGTCTTTACAATTTAATAAACATGCTGTTGAATATTTTGAAACTAATTGACTGGTCATTGTTGCTGCCATAGGCAACAGCAGCACCCAATCAAATTAGTTTCAAAATATTTAACAGCTTACCTGTATAGTTTTCTGGACATTGATAGTTCAGGGATCGATGGTTTTCAACGCGGGCTAAAGATTGGTGGGGCATAGCTAAAACTGGATTCCTCCATTGTCATTGAAAATCCGTACAAATTAAGATTCGATAATTAAATTAATTTCACTTTTACGCACCAAAAGCATACATACCAGTAGTCTATAAAGCACGAGCGTGAGACTACATGGGCCACTCGTGATGAACCGGGTCGATCTGAATCTTCCCAACAGCCACCGGTAGGAGTCGGTGTACTGTTGGTTCAGGTGTCAGACTATGGGCGGAGAATGGTATGTCATGAGTAAATACGAGAAAGAACAAGCGAAAAATTTACTAAGATATCGCAAACATGACCTAAGTCTGGGATAATCCCTCAAAAGAGTCTTTATTGACGCTACGCGATGTGTGAATCAACATATTGAATCGTATTATACTGACAATCTTGCGTGCCGTCCTGATGACGTTGACTCCAAATCTAGTGAGAAATGATGGTGTTTATGGTGACATGAGGACGAGAACTATAGTAAGTAAATCGGGGGAGCAGCCAATAATGGATGAATCCACGTTTAGCCACGCCCCGCCCATGTCTAGCTAACCTCAGCCCAGGCATTGCTCGTGTTGAGATCGATCAAAGCCTGATTTCCCAGAATTATTCCCAGAATTACAATATTAAGGTAATTATACAGGTAAGCTGTTGACTATTTTGTGACTAAGCTACCCACAACTTTCAACCAAATTGTTTTCAACATATTCAGCATGCCCTATGTTATTGCCTCAAGAAATTATCAATATCAATTTAAGCGAATTTGAATCGGAGTGCAAGCTTGAGTGAACTGGTTTACGCGTTTTCGGTCTATTCGCCAGATAGTTTACGATACTATCCACTAGCCTTTATGTAACTAGAAGTTACGCAAGGGTCCCAAAGATTAAGACCAAATAATCTGGTTCACTTTTGGGGGCCATAGAACTTTGGGGGTGGGTCCCTGTGCAAATGCATTTGTTGCACTGTCCGAAGCTAGGCTCTGAATGCGCGCATTCGTGGCAGACCATCTTGTCTCAACAAAAATCACAAAATTGCACCATTATGAGGCGGGGAACTTAATCTAGCCATCTTTACAACAGCACGCATGCGTAGTTAAAATTCGCGGCTATCGTACTTTAGCTAAGATTCCGTGTCGTGGTGTGCGTGGCGAGTTCTGCAACTTACCAAATGCCGGAATGGCAGGAGAATCTGGAAAAACGACGCGAACTCTTGTAAATAATGATGGTTATATTTGATTAATTAGCCACATATTAATCAAATACAGACAGGCCAAACTGGCCACTCCTATATTGATGACCAGTGCCCCTGTATATCTTAATTCTCTGTTTAGTATCAGCGGTTCTATTAACTATCTGACCGCTGTAAGCCACCAAACAATAATTTCAAGAGGTAATAACACTGGACATGCTGAATATTTTGAAAACAATTTGATTGAAACTTTTTCAGTCAAATTGTTTTCAAAGTATTCATCATATCCAGAGCAAACCCCTATGGAAAATGTAGTCTGCAGAAATTCATCAGACAGTTAATTAATAGCATTAGAGAGGGTGGTTAATAATATAGTTTTCAGGTGTGTGCCTATATTACGATTAAATGCGATATTTAATCCTATAGTCCGGTAGTTACGCTTATCCCAGGACTACACTTTACACAACTCAGCTATTGGCGTATATGTCCCATTTTCAATTCTGCTGAATAGAAAGAATGAAATTACGACTTGGTTTAAGATGAGTAGGACATAAGCCCAGCTATAGCCTTCATAAGGGTTAATGGATTGTATATTTAAAATAAGTTTGAAAAAAGCCTTTAATCCCAAAAGACGAATTCTCCACGCGTAACCCTTTACAGTTTATTAATTGTTCTGTTTAAAGGTTCCTGCCAAATTCGTTTCAAAATATGTAACGGCTTATCTGTATAATTACCCTGACAAGGTGTTTTCGAAATCAGTATTCAAAGGGGTAAGAAAGCTTTCTACCGGGCCCTGTCTATGATGATATTGTTTGCTGTTTAACTGATGATCCGATCAGATAACACGTAGACAGGTGAAGAATGTTAGTACGGTACACTGAACAATTTCTTAAGGATGGTTAGTTACCATTCCTGTTATGATTTAATTCAATGAAGTATCGCTTCATGGGACACAAATATCAACAATCAGGGTCGTGGGGAAGGGAGGGGTCGAGGGGAAGGGAAGGAGAGATTATATATAGAGAAAAAGATCGAGAGAAATGGAAAGGGAGGGGCGTGCGGACATGCATAATGGAGACGCACGCACGCACGCACGCACGCACGCACGCACGCACGCACGCACGCACGCACGCACGCACGCACGCACGCACGCACGCACGCACGCACGCACGCACGCACGCACGCACGCACGCACGCACGCACGCACGCACGCACGCACGCACGCACGCACGCACGCCGCACGCACGCACGCACGCACGCACGCACGCACGCACGCACGCACGCACGCACGCACGCAGGCAGGCAGGCAGGCAGGCAGGCAGGCAGGCAGGCAGGCAGGCAGGCAGGCAGGCAGGCACGCACGCACGCACGCACGCACGCACGCACGCACGCACGCACGCACGCACGCACGCACGCACGCACGCACGCACGCACGCACGCACGCACGCACGCACGCACGCACGCACGCACGCACGCACAGTAGTTTCTCTTGATGACGGTCGCTGGTATGGTAAACATCAACATATTCTAGGCCTACCGCAACGCTATTTTCGGGAAGAGTATTAAGCACGCTGCCCACAGCCATGACGATTGAGATAGACAAGTTAATTTTAGAATTCATGTTTTGAGCATAAGCCAGTAATTTCTGAGCTGCAATAATAAATTAAACATAAATCTATAGTTAATTGTTCATTAAGCAGGAAAAAATAACCAAACACTCGTCAAAATACGTACCACGTGATTCAGTAGCCCAATCATGTGAGGATACCGTCACAATTGGCGACCAACGGATGATGGATGGTGCTTGTGTTCAACCCCCTCAGGTGCGAGACAAGGTGGAGAACCTACACCAAACATCCCATCTTTTAGCGCTATTTTCAACACGGTATATGCATATGTTAGCTGAGAATAAATTAGGTATATTTCATTCTTTTTCTCCATTTAAGTTATCCTAAGGGGATAATCAAGTTCTATTAGTTTACTAATGCCTATAATCTATCCATCGTTGGTATTTTTCTAGACGTTCTGCATTGTATTACTCATTACAACATATGTTTAGAGTTTCTCCTAATAGCTAAGCATGATAAATACCCGGTATATCGAGTATAGCTTGCGTACCTGAATAAACAAACACGAGTTTGAGTTGGTGGATTCAGAGTGCATAAAATAGCCTATGTGGGTGCATTTTATTGCAGTGATTTTTTAAAAGAAAGATAGTAGAAAACGCTATAAGCCTATAATTGATGAATGTGTTAGGCCTATTTTCTGGCTTATCATATTGTTTTTAACAGTTCATTGAGCATACTGTTGCCAAGTTTTCTGCATATCGTCCATTCGTCATCATTAACTATTGTTAATTCTTGTACTGCTCCATTATACAACTGTAGCAATTATGAGAAATAATATAAAAGATAAAAGATAATGTACAGGAACTAAAACTTATAGCCGGAAGATAAGATAGGTAAATCCGACAACGGGCCTAAGCATCTGAATAGATGCATAGTCAAGAGATCGATGGCATTGTGTTCACACATAGACTTCGCATCATTCGTAACAGGCAAAACTACCACACAAACCCGGGGATAAGAGATGAGGGGAATATAATTAACATGTAGATAGCATTTACAAGCAGGGAAATGACAGCCGGGCCTCAATAGATAGAAATCTTAGAAAATCTTAGAAAATCTTAGAAAATCTTAGTTTTTTCTTTAAAAATCGTCCGGAGTTGCCAAAATGATACTCCTCTTAAACGACCTGACAGCTTTCAGTCCAAATTTCCATATTTTCCAGTGCAAATGATCCAGGTGAACAACACTGGCCCTTGGGCGTTTTGTTATGGTGGTCATCATGAAAATATTACTGTTGGGCAAAATTATTGGCCTCACTATCCTCTCTGGATCTCTCTTCACTATACTTCTCTCTCTCTCTCTCTCTCTCTCTCTCTCTCTCTCTCTCTCTCTCTCTCTCTCTCTCTCTCTCTCTCTCTCGATTATATAAATACTCAATATGATGTACATGTATTATACTATTTAATCTATTTATACGTTTACTTTGTTATTTTGTGTATATGTTTATGTTTGCCGCCTATACATTTTTTCTGTAGGGAGAGGGCTTCTCTAAGTTTCGAACAACTTGTGCCCAATCCCATTGTAATATATGCAAAAAAATATGTTTTAAAAAAAAAGATAGAAGTAGGAAGACTTGTAAGATTTGTTGCAATCCTGAGTCAATCTCAATGAAGAGTGGAGAGAAGCTATTTGGTAGAGCCTTTAAGAGAATAGATACAGGTGTGTTAACAACACTAACACGGGAATTCTGAATGAACATAAACATTTTACGGTTCAGTTTCCAATATTCCACGTCATATTCCAGGATTCACTATCCTGTTTCCAGTTACATTACGTAATTTAGTTATTATTTGATAGTTCTCTTTAATCTATGGACTAGATATATCTCATGTTTGAAACCAGTGTTTCTGAAAGGTGTTTCTAAAACAACAACAACAACAACAACAACAACAACAACAACAACAACAACAACAACAACAACAACAACAACAACAACAACAACAACAACAGCAGCAGCAGCAGCAGCAGCAGCAGGAAAACACATAAAATCAGATATCCTTCCTAGGAACTCATAGAATATTCGCAGATAAGGCAAATTACTGAGCCGTATTGGCCCGTTATTGATCCAGTACTGAGTACTGGGCCAATAACCTGGCTTATCAGTGTATTTACCTGCGCCTGACAGCGAAAGATTGGGCTAGGATTATTTCATTACCAGCGCCACGCGATCCAGAATTATGTCAAGTATTTTACATGACTCGCATTCATGCCTCAGAGACATGCTAGTTCTGGCTGATGGATAGAACACACGTGTTTCTAATTATTGAATAAGTCTGGCATACGTGTGGTGGTGTTGGGTGGGTAGATGGGTGGGTTATTGTGTGTATAGTTGTGGGAGCACCTCGCACGTACGGCATATATCTGTGAATGGTTCAAAGATGTTAATTCCATCGGATTAATTAAAGGGGATAAATACATGTTTTATGTTACATCACTATGCCCTGTATCAGTGGCCTAGGCAAGTTGCTTATATTGCGAGGGTATATGTGGGGGCGCGCTCTCCCCTATCAACAGACTCTCCGAGAAACCATCACTTGTATTTAAATAGCTTAAAACGTATATTGCTCTTGAAATAAAACGTACTTAATGCACCATACACATACCTCAAGCCATAACCCACCCAACCCCACCAACCCCACCCACCCCACCCAACAGTCCCACGTTGGCTGCGCCACTGCGATCCGCTAAAATATAATCAGCCCAAGCATTTCATCAGGCTAGGAAAATCAACATTTCCCAGGGTATTGGCGCCCATTAGAACTTCACATTTCAGCTTCAGAGAAATCACAAAATCTCTCCTGGCGAAATCAATATAGAATACGGTAGGCCTATATATTTTATTTAGAAAGGCCTTTCTTCGGGTTAAAAGGGCTAAACAAACTGTCTTTATATGTGTCTTTAAAAATCAACATTTCTTTAGATTCATCACGGAATGAATTTATAAAGATTATTTCCACAAAATAGACCTAAATAACTTTAAAAATTTCCCTATCCTTGTTAATAATGGTGTTAAATGTTCACATCTGTCAGTTCTAATCAAAACATTTAGGAGTGAAATAACTTTCACATCTATCCAGAAGGTTATGAATGTGGCCGCCTGCAGAATGCATCTAACCCTGAACGCGAGCGCCATATTTAACTCGGCCTGTGTGATGTGAGATCACGCACATCCCCGCCGCGTTGGCAGGTAGTACCTAGACGAGATGGTTGCATCACGTCGAGGCTATAACGTACCTAGCCAGGTAATCAATCAGGTTGTCACCGCCTATTTGTCTATTACCATTATACCGCTGAGTATTATCCGTATTTAGTGCGTCTACCGTGTTTGCTTTTGAAATTACTGCAAATTTGCTTTCAAGAGGTATAATAAATTAATCTATTTAAAAGTTTTCAAGCGAAAAATAAATCGTGACGTCATAAACTCTTAAATACCAGCTTGTCATGATTTTTTATCTAGAAAATTAGTTCGGACGAGCGCGAGGCGAGATCGCGTGTTTTGCTCTTTCGGACATAGAGCGCAATTTGCCTCTTCCGGTCTTTGCATATGTAAGCATGCAGAAATGCACACAAATCATCAATTTAAACTATAACTTTTCTATTAATATTATTATAATTCTATGTTAACAAATCATATGATTTCTTGGGTCGACATGAACAGGGTCGAAATTGCAATAAGTAAAACGAAAACTGGTAACATATTAATTTTTTCATGCAGTTTCATGATTGATCCGGATATATGGTCGCTCTGTAAATAGGTTGCTGCACATGTACTCCTTTACCGTTATGGGAATATAGCTAAATGTGCTATGTATATTGATGATTCTAGAAGGAAGATCAGAGTGCATAATGCCATCAATGAATTAGTCTACATGCTCTTTTACCGTAGATACAGTTGTACTCAGCATAGATCTGGCATGAAATGACTGCTTATATGCAATCAAACCTACCTACAGCGGGTATTTTAGGGCCACAATATGATTTTTAGTTTTCAATGTTCAATAAAGTATTGGTTATTGACAAGCTATGCTATATATATGCTCTCAGCGTTTTGGCGGATAAAAAGCATGCTATTCTTGGTTGTTTATTAAAAGCTTGATGGGAATCGGGGCGTGACTTTATTGCACCTCCATAGATCAAATGACCAAACACTTCTAACATTCAACCTGAATCAGTGGTCACACACTCAAAAGTTTATCAAAAAGTCTTTTTAAATGTAGTCAATAAACTACGACAGGCGGGAATACGGGTGGACATTAAACGTGGCACCCATCTTTTGTCCGATTCTGAAAACGCAGATGTGTGATTTTTGTTATTGGAAAACGTCACAATAGGGGTAGAAATTTAACATACCAATATTGTACGTCCTGTATCTTCCATTGGGCCAACCACCCCTCACCCTCAAACCCACATTTCCAGCAGTGAAGACGGATAGTCGGATACAATCACATCTTAATTAAAATTCTACTAGGAGTGCACAAGCCAGTCATGCACCTAAATGTCCATGCATTTGCTAAGAGTTTTGCAGAGAGAGAGAGAGTGAGAGAGAGAGAGAGAGAGAGAGAGAGAGAGAGAGAGACCTACAGTACAGCTTAGAGATAAGATAATTTGAAAACAAAAAAGAAACATTTTAGTTAGCAAGAAATACTATGTTGAATATTTTGACATATCGAGAGCATAATGTTTTCCAGTCCAATTAACCTTTCCGGTCTAAGCTATGCCCCGCCCATCTCTAGCTAAGCTCCACCAACACCTCGCCGTGTTGGGATTGATCGATCCCCGAATGCCCTAACTATCAATTTCCTGAAAAGTATACAGGGAAGCTGTTGAATATTTTGTAACTAATTTGACTGGGTGCTGTAGCGCTAATATTTATTGAATAGTAAAGACACAATTTGTACAACAACGTATAGACCGTCTTCAAATATGCGTTCGTGACGTACTTATCGACGTCATTCATGACGTCATTCATTATGATGTCATTCTACACATCACGTAGTTGATTATCACGTAATATGATGGGTGGATACTCTGGAAAGATGAATTATCTTTAATATAGTCAACAGTCCGTGTTATTTTATTTTGGAAACAAGTTATTACTGAGCCTGTACTATACATCGTTTATGAATTGCAATTCACCTTTCCAGAGTACCCACCCATCATATGACGTCATAATGAGCTGCGTGATGTGTACAATGACATCATAATGAATGACGTCATGAATTATGTCGATAAGTACGTCACGAACGCATATTTGAAGACGGTCTATGAGTTGGTGTACAAATTATTTGCTTTTACTATTTAATAAATATTCTGTTGAATATTTTGTAACTAATTTGACTGGGCGCTGTTGCTGCCATAGGCAGCAACAGCACCCAGTCAAATTAGTTACAAAATATTCAACAGCTTCCCTGTATAATTTTCAAGAAATTAATAGCTAGGGCATTTGGGGATCGATCAATCCCAACACGGCGGGGTGTGGGTGGAGCTTAGCTAGTGATGGGCGGGGCATAGATAAAAATGGAAAGGTCCATTTCTATATCTGACCTTATACTATAGTGAAAGGCTTAAAAGATAATGAAAAAATCCAGAAACCTAGTTTACTGGATAGGGGTATATGTCGGCATCCCCCGGCAAAACATGGGCTTAAATAAAGAAGTACCGCTCAAACATCGGGATAAATCAGTTTAAGTTGTGAGTGTTTTCATCAGGCAAAGCAAAACAGCGTCAATTAGACAGAGACAAACACAAGGCATACACACAATCAATCACGCTAACCTAGCTACAAACATATGCATCTTGATGATGATGAAGCGAAGGTTAATTTAGATAACTTCTGCAACAAACTCAGGAGCGTCATTTGAAATCATATTGTGTTCATAAGAAGATGTGAATGTATACGTATCAATGGGCGGACCGATTTCTAGCTATGCCGCGCCCATTTCTAGCTAAGCTCCGCCCACTTTCTTGCGCGTGTTGAAATTGTGGGAAGCTTTGAAACCTGAAATCCCTGAATTGAAATTTCAAGTTAACTTTGTAGGTAAGTTGTTGAAATTTTTGAAACCAATTTCACTGGGTGCTCTTACTGTCTATGGCAGCAACAACTCTGAATCTTGACTAAGCTACGTCATTTTGAATGTGAGGTTGGTTAACTTCAGCTACCTGAGTCACCGATCGAATCCCCCAGTTTAAGTATGCATAAAATAACAGTTTGGCAATTGTCATTGGACCCACGTTACCTTGAAAGTGGAAAGGAATATATTGCTTTTGAATTTATTTTCACCTTTTGTTCTACACAAAGTTTTAGTGAGAAATATGATAAAAATCAGTTTCCACGATTATAATGTGTTGGCCTTAGGCGAAGACAATGGAGGAATCCTGTTTTAGCTATGCCCCGCCCATCTGTAGCTAAGCTCCACCCACGTGTTGGGATCGATAGATCCCTGAACTGCCTGACTATCGATTTCTAGAAAACTATACAGGTAAGCTGTTGAATATTTTGAAACTGGTTTGACTGCGTGCTGTTGAATGGGTGCTGCAGCCACATCGCCCAGTGATATGTGTCATGTGTGTTACAATTAGTTTCAAAATTTTCAACAGCATCTTTATTAAATAGTAAAGACACAATTCGTACAACAACTCTTAGTCCGTCATCGATTAAGCGTTCGCTACGAACCAATCTACTTCATTCATAACGTCATTGATTATGACGTCATCATACACGCCATGTAGTTGGTTATGACGTCATTTGATTAATGGATGAATTGGACAGGTCCATTGGTGGCGGTCCATGGTAAGCATATATCGTAGTATGTACTGGCGTGTGGTGAGGTGGGTGTTTTGGCTAAGACGTTGACCTACAACAGGATATAAAGACTATAGCTTTCACTTGTATCAGAGGTTCAGTACCATGTCTGACGTCTAAGCACATATCCTTTGATCTCCGCATTGGCCGCCAGATCGGTTCCAGCGAATGTATTCGACAAGCAAGCATGATGAATGAATGTACATAATTCTTGTCTGGAGTTTACAAACTTCTTCTCATCAAGATTACCGATGTGTGTTCCAGACGGAAATGGACAGCGGTTGTAGGGTTAAAAGACGTACACAAGAACGTTTGACTCCGTTTCTCACCCTGACTCTTCAGATATTGAGATACATCACTGGAAACGCAGGTTACGGGGCTTCTATTGGCCAAGTACTGGCCCCGTAACCTGTGTTATCAGTTTTATATTATTTGAAGTCGAGAAGCATAGGCCTATCTCAATCGCAGAAATCGTAACAGCTACCTGGCTCTCGGGTCGCAATGTCAAATTGTTGACAAATTATTGTATAATATATGTACAGCTCATAAACAAACAATTTAACACGCTTCCAAAACAAAAACAGAAACATGTTAGTAAGAAATTCTCTGTTGAATATTTCCAACACATGCCTATTGGATTGGAAGACACTGCTGCCTAATGTCCTCCAATCCAATTATATTCAAACTATTCAACAGTGTGTTTTATTTTGTTTTGGAAACATCCTACGTTATTTCTGAGCTGTACATACTGTATTCCATAGGTCGAATGGAGGGATCCAGTTTTGGCTATATCCCGTCCGGCTCTAGATAAGCTTCACCCACGCTTAACCCTTTTTGGGATAGATACATCCCTGTACTCTGAATCTCAATTTCCGGAAAACTATACAGGTAAACTGTTGAATATTTTGAAACTATTTTGACTTGGTGCTGCCTATGGCAGCAACAGCGTCCCGTTAAATTGGTTTCAAAATATTCAATAACATGTTCTTAAATAGTTAAGACATACAATTCGTACAACACCGTCAGTAATCAATTAAACGTCCGTTACGAACTTATCTACATCATTCATGACGTCATTGATTATGACGTCATCATACATGCCACGTAGTTGATTATGACGTCATATGATTGATGGATTAACTGGAAAGGCCCATTGGCTTGAAGGGAAGGGGGTGAGGTGGGTCTTACAGAAAAACTAATCATGCTTAGAAAATAATGGAACATGCATTCTGATCTTACTCGGCAATTTTCGTAAACGCAGACTTTTATTGAAGAAGAGCGAGGTTAGTGCATCTTACGGAATCGGACGAGGAGTTTAGAATAATAGAACTGCCGCTGTGGTTGCGAAAATAAGCGCAGTAGCCATCGGTAGATAGTTACACAGACTCCACTTCGTAGAACTTATGGGTCAGGATCCATTCTCTCTCTGTAGTGGCACATCGCAATATTACTGTGCGACGGCACATTGCCATGGTAAGGAATACAATTGTTATGAGACATCAGCCAATATCTGCTGTGAATACAGAGGATATCGCCATATTGCTATGCCAAGGAATCCCATTGTCAGAAACGATTCAGCCAATCACAAGCGTGCACACATTGGCCATTTATAGACTTTCACCTGTTCAGACGTTACGTTAGCGACTATAAGCATAGGAATACGCGGATTAGAAATCTAGTGAACACTTGCTTTCGGGGTCCGTTAAGGCATGGTGTGTTGAAGACACATGCCATCCAATCACAGCCTTCTGTACCTGTCAGCCAATCACAGCCTTCAACACGTAGTCATAATTATGACGTCATAAATTAATATTTTAATGGAATGTTATACCTCATGTAAGGATGTAACCATACAAGTAAACTGCAGCTGTTGAATATTTTGAAACTAATTTGATTGTGATCTGTTACTATCATGACAGGAAATGTATTATATGGAATCTATATAGTATCATCTATTGTACAATATAAAGTTTGAGGCGAGATTAGTATCCTCGTAACAGAGAGTTTATGTTTGGCTAATAAAATCCCAAAATAGGCTAATGATTAGCCTATTTGTGGATTTTATTAGCCAAACATTACTTCTCTGTGACGAGGATACTAATCTCGCCTCAAACAATAGATTATAGTATATAGAATCCATATAATTCAGCTACTGGCTATTGATTCCAGAAGGGTAGTCCTGTCCCTGTATCAAAGTCTCTATATCATGGTAGTATTTAACATTATGTTACGGTACAATTGTCTTGTGATGTGTCATATGTGTTAATGTACACTTGTCTTGTGATATGTGTCATATGTGTTAAGGTACACTTGTCTTGTGATATGTGTCATGTGTGTTAAGGTACACTTGTCTTGTGATATGTATCATGTGTGTCAAGGTACAACTGTCTTGTGATATTTGTTAATATACAATTGTGTTGTGATATGTGTCATATCACTCATATGTGTTAATGTACACTTGTCTTGTGATATGCGTGCGTGCGTGCGTGCGTGCGTGCGTGCGTGCGTGCGTGCGTGCGTGCGTGCGTGCGTGCGTGCGTGCGTGCGTGCGTGCGTGCGTGCGTGCGTGCGTGCGTGCGTGCGTGCGTGCGTGCGTGCGTGCGTGCGTGCGTGCGTGCGTGCGTGCGTGCGTGCGTGCGTGCGTGCGTGCGTGCGTGCGTGCGTGCGTGCGTGCGTGCGTGCGTGCGTGCGTGCGTGCGTGCGTGCGTGCGTGCGTGCGTGCGTGCGTGCGTGCGTGCGTGCGTGCGTGCGTGCGTGCGTGCGTGCGTGCGTGCGTGCGTGCGTGCGTGCGTGCGTGCGTGCGTGCGTGCGTGCGTGCGTGCGTGCGTGCGTGCGTGCGTGCGTGCGTGCGTGCGTGCGTGCGTGCGTGCGTGCGTGCGTGCGTGCGTGCGTGCGTGCGTGCGTGCGTGCGTGCGTGCGTGCGTGCGTGCGTGCGTGCGTGCGTGCGTGCGTGTACAAATAGTCGTATGATATGTGTCATGTGTGTGTGTTAATGTACAATTCTCTTGTGGTATGTGTTATGAGTCCATCGCGCTAGAGGTCATGCCTTTGATGGACTGCTGGTTTGTTGTTTATATATGTATAAAATAAATCATGAAATAAAGTAACTTTTGAATTTGAATTTGAAGTTCTGTTTACCTAGTCTTTAACACAGCCAGTGACACTCTCTCACCAAGTTGGGGGTACCGGCTGCTCTCTAAAGTGGAGTCTGCGTAAAAGTCTAGGCGTTTACAATCCCACTAAGGAGACTGGTTCCTGGTTGGTCTAGTGTCTTCTGCAACTAGTTTTTAATCGCATATGGTCCGCTATATGTATGTTTACTGTATGCATAGCAATATGCAGCAGTGATAGAAATAGACTTGTTTCTTTAACAAACCTTATTTACAATGTGCAGAACACGGCTTAAGAGACCGTCTACAATTACCTATCCTTTGTAGCATTAAATCCCAAATCATA
The DNA here is from genome assembly GCA_034401795.1 of Chaetoderma sp. LZ-2023a. NCBI lineage: Eukaryota > Metazoa > Mollusca > Caudofoveata > Chaetodermatida > Chaetodermatidae > Chaetoderma > Chaetoderma sp. LZ-2023a. The sequence continues at coordinate 63,177,887 of CM067374.1, forward strand.
CAGATTTAATTAAGTCTTTATGTTTATTTTGCTAGTTGGTGTCCTCAGATTTAAATTTATTATATTTGAGATATACAAGAAGGAAATAGCAAATGTATGAACTGTGTGTTTTACCCGTTTCAGTTGATCCGAAAAATAGGATTTAATGTACATCCTAATAATTTATAATGAATCCCGTCAATTATCTTTAAAACAATTTGACCGAAAGTCGTTGCAGCATTGGACAAGATTGTTTTCAGAATAATCTGCATAGTTGTGACTACAGCGTGTATAAAATGTAAGCATCACCAACAGAGCGGGACATGTGTTAATATCTGTCTTGTTAATTCCGATGCACTACTATGTACATTGTCACATTGGTCAACACAAAGGTTACAGGTCCTTCAATGCACATGCTGTTGACAATGGCAGAACCAGCGCATGTGGATGAATATCAATTAGACAATACGCTGCCATTTCGCGCTATTTTCTTTAAATTCATTGAGCGTCCTTGCCACTTAGTAGCTATTTTTCACCACGCGTTCGTAGAGGGTCATCGTGGAGGGTACTTGGCGTGTCGTAGTATATTTTCTTTCCATCTTCTTACAAATGGTTGTTTGCTACCCTCTCAGAATAAACTCTTGCCCTCACATCGCTCAGTTTCTATAATTCATACTTAATCATGTGTTACATGTTTCCGTGCGTATTTACATGGGCAATAAACACATCTGTCCAGCTATCTAAGACATAATAACCGGCTCCGTTAATTCGCATCAATTTGTAACACTCGTTTATTCAAATAACAAAAATTATCACTCTGCATACAAGATCATGCTACCATACGATTTCGCTTATTTGATATAAAGTTATCGTTGTCTTTTGTATACCCCGTCTCTAGCGCTAACGTGGTTTTGTGGGGAAAAGATGGTGGTTCTTGATGACCACCCGTCTTAACCAATCACCACAACTCCCCCACCCCCACCTGATGATATCATTTATCAGTATTAACATGTTGGTTTCAGACAAATGAGCTATGGCGAACTGTAGACAATGTTAGAGGGGTTGCTAATACAAAGTTCTACAGCTGAAAATAAACTGACCAGTGAAGCGTTTTCTCAAGCGAAATGATGAAGCTAGTGGACTTATGATTGGAAATTAGCAACACAGGAAAAGTGATTAGTCTAAGCATCGGCCAGAATATAAGAAACATCTGGATTCAACATCGTGTTTAGAAATCGGTTCGGACTCAGAAAAAGAGGTTAGCGCATTTACGCTTTTACACACGCGCATGTGTGTCATTACAATCCCACATGTTCATGGTTTTGGTCAGTATATTTATATTACTTAAGCGAATGAGAAGTGAAATCATATATTTCCCATGTATCCCTAGTACCAGACTGCTGGGATATTTTACCGGTCTTGTCACATATAAATAGGCATAAATATAAATACATATAAATAGTACCCAGCCCGTCATGCCCATTTAAGTATCTGTCCCTTGGTCGGATGAGGGTCAAAGTAGACTCGGACTAATGTAGTCATAGTCTTCCGCCAATAAAGAGAGAAGATGTACTTATGTCATACTATAGCGTGACCATCGTGTGGGCGATGTCACCGAGAGACCTAATTCACTAATTGAAATGCCAAAACATGTATAAAATATAACGGTGCATCTAGATATTGCTCCAGCTTGTAGTCACATGAGAAAACACGTCTAATGACTCGATGGTGTCCCGTAGGTATTATTACTGTATTCCGCGGCTGTAGTAGTAGAAACATCCTACAGCTGCAATCAGTTCTTCTTCGCTTTTGCTCACTATATCGTGTCCTCGGCCGAAATCCTTAGATTCCTCAGGTCCATGCTTGACTTGAGTGTACCGAGTCCTGCTTTCTTGAGGTCACCTCGTAGCACGCTTAGCAGATTTATGCAATGACGTTCTCTCCTGGCTTTATATTTGCTGGCTAAGAGTTGGCCGAATTCCAAGGCTCTCTATGCTGTGCGTCTTCTGGCATCCTTAGACAATGGACACACATGGACCGTCTTTGCTGGGCGACTTTTACAGACAGCGGCGACGTATTACACATCTTGTATCTTGTTGGAAATTATGCTGTCTGGCCATCGGTGTTCAGTGAGGGTGCGTATGGGTTTGGGGTGGCAGGCATAGAGTTTGTCTAGAGCTGCCTTTGGAGCTGCCCAGCTGTTACAATTTTACAGCATCAAGGATACGCAGGTTGCATTGTATAAACCTAGTCTTTTTTATCAAGGGCATCTTTGTTCTACGAATCCATAGCTTCCAGAAGGACTGGAAAGCTGTGTTCCCCATGACGCGGCGTGCAGCAGTGTTAGCGGTACTGCAAAGCAGTGAGCCCAGGATTTAACTTTTCGCCTTAGGCAGCAAGGTCGCCCAATCCAATTATGTTAAAAATATTCAACAATACCGTTTTTATTCAGATTTGTGTTTGAAATATATTATTATTTCTGAGCTATGCTGTATACGACTGGTGTGGCCAAATCCCACAGCCCTCTGACCTCAGGGGCCTCAGCAGCCGAAACTGGGCCCTAGCTTTCTCATGATCCTAACAGCAGTTCCGAGACACCCCTCCCCCCACATGGGTAAAAATGCCGGAAACTTTGCACAAGGCCCCCCCCCCCCCCACCAACTCCTAAATTTGACCTTGCTTATGATTCTGTTGCAAAAACAACAGAAAACAAAACTTGTAGCCATATAGGTTGTGCTGCTATGTTAGCATTGTGAGATTTGAATGGCATCCAAGACGGTATATCCTCTTCTATAACACAAATAATATAAAACACAATGAACTTATTCTTGTGAAAGACAAATATGTGCCACGTTTCTTTGATGAGATGCATGGCTGGGAAACTTCTCCTAACCATCAAAGCATGTTGGCCACATGTCGGACCATAAATATATATATATAACTAAGAAAATGTAGATGATGCTATTACAAAATGGCGAATAGACATAGTGACGTGGCAGTGAGCATAGAAGCCCCGGGTGTTCAATTCCTGAATAACATATGGCAGGTAGACGTTAAAGAATCTACGGTTAACATGCATTTGGAATTGATTGGGATATCTCTTAACTCCGTTTTCATTAACGTGTAAGCTCTACTGAAGATAGGTAACAACCATCACACACACACACAGCATATGTTATTATCCCCTCGAAACGACGTTAATTGGGGTTATATTAGGGTTATGGTTAGGGTCATTTGTTTCCGCGCAATAGCGTATGTCATGATAAACTGTAAACGGATTTGAACCAAATTCGGAAAATAACGTAGTCCTTGAATAGTTTTTATTCCGAACTTCTTTAATTTGGTTGTTTCCAGGCAATAATCCGTGTTACAATTCGATTTTACAGATTTGGTCCAAATTTGGGTTACCGTATAACTTTAATATAGGACTATTTAAAGCGCTTTTCCCTTCAATACTTCGTAACGTTATAGTCGTTAAAAGACTAATGCAGATATGGTGCAAGCGAATCGAGGAGACGTACGCTACTGAAATAGAGGCTGTCAGTCCCGACGTATCAGATGTCATATTCAATTACGTCACTGGTTAGATGACTTCACAATCAAAATGACGTATCTCCGTCCACGAAAATCGTCAGATGAATTTACAATTTAATAAATATTGTTTCGAATATTTTGAAAACTAATTCGACTGGGAGATGCTGCTGCGATATACGGCAACAGCTTCATAGGCAGCAACAGCTCCCAGGCAAATAGGTTTCAAAATATTCAACTATTTAACTGTACATAGGCCTATAGTGAGCATCAAATTTACATTTTGGGGAATTCAAGTTCCAATGTTTTAAATCGATTCCAATGCGGGTAGAATGTGAACGTAGTTTAGCTAGAAATGGGCGTGGCATAGCTAGAAATGGATCCCTGTATAGTGGCTTGTGTTCAATGATTGATTTAGTCTAGAAATGTTTTGTGGAACATTTGATTTAAGTTTATCGACTCTGACTTCTATAGATAAAAAAAACCCAGACAAACGTATAAAATATGGCTTTAAACCCTTTAAATCTCGAATTTGTTCAAAAAAATTTAAATGTTCTCATAGAAAATGCCCATTTGCAGACGAAGAGAAGACTATCTTTGAAAATTTACCACTGGAATGACTGGCTCGGTTATCGAACCAGTCATTCCAGTTGTAAATTTTCAAAAATAGTCTTCTCTTCGTCTGCAAATTGACATTTCTGAAGACCACTACAGAAGCCGTTTTTGGCTGATATGAGAGTTAAAGGGTCAATTTTATTAGAATACGTATTACAAAAAGCTCGGACGGTCTGAGCAAATACATAATGCGTAATCTGTGCACATTAAATGATAGCCTCACAATGGTTGTCTGGGAAGTCTGATCCTGATGATAACATTGTTCATAGGGGTCACAAGCGCTCCACGTTAAGGCTAACTTTAAAGACCTTTAGTTGCGATTCGTAACTACTATAGGTGGGTTTGTCGGTCCGTCTGTCAGTTCTGTCACATTTTTGGCATTTTGGCAAAGCAATGCATATTGTCGGTTCAGGATTCAAATAAATATGTCATGTAGGCCCACCACTACCAGTATCTTCACCATTGAGACACTACAAACTGTCATATAGCGCCTTACATCTAACTATAGTCTATTGTGCGTGCTTTATTATGCTGGATTTGCGTTATTAGCAAAGTCTGTAAATGTGCATGCATTTGGTGGTATGCGGTGCGCGCATGACTAAAACCACCTTTATTCGGATTTGACAGCACACCTACAACTTCTCCCACAACATTGCGAGTCGAATAAAAGCAGGTTCTATATTAAACCACATAGACTCGCAACAGATAAAGCTCATACGTATTTGTCATTTCGGTGTTTTGAATGTGTCGAATGTATGGTCATAAAACGACATAGCCCTCCCCACGCATGTGTATAATCATAAACTAATTTCAAAATAAGTATCACTATAGGGCGTCTTAGTATATTTTGACGCTTATGCTGATAAATATCAGATAAACTGTTGCATAGGATCGTAGATGGAAAACTGGCAGATGGCCAATCTGAATGTAGTCTCGCTGAAACCCGTTGCTGTCAAATGACATATTTCAGCAACACTAGATCCGCAAGGAAAACCACTTCACATACACCATGGATCTAATTAAAACAAATTGCAATTTCAGCATTAAGGGGGTCAATATATTCCTTACACACTAGGCCTATAGTATGGTAATTGGCACATGACTGCCGGACAACACCTCAATAGTAATTCCAGGTTTTGTTCGGAGATGCATATAATTGTAATTTGCTTGTAAAATCAAGGCTTATTGATGGGAAAAGTAGTTTTCTGAAATAACACGACCTACTTCCCACAATAAAGACCAAAACTTAACAGGTAAAGGAATCACAGAAAGGAATGGTCGCAAATTAAACCCGTTATTGCCGGCTAATATGTCCCTACAGTGTGTGTTACTCGATTGACATTGGCGTGCAATATAAGTGCTGTTTCTGCGAGACAAAGACGATGTTGGCACAAGCTGTTGCTGCCAAAGATGTACATAGTTTTAAGCCGGTTCTTCACTATCACAATCTTCGCAATCTCTAGTCAGCCTAGACAAGAGGTTGACCAATCCAGCTATAGCGTGAATTTGATTACTAGCACGTGACGTCACAGCGGTCATGTCCAATGAAGCGGGGATAATGTGTTTATCCTGGTCACTGCGTGAAGTACATCGTCACCGCTACATTGAGCGCTATGGCATCTCTCCTTTCATCTCTTCTCTGGACACAATCGCTTTAAAACGAATTTTCCGATGATTTCTTTTTTATAAAGAGGGTCTTAAGAGTGTTTCAGGTGTTTGTCGGCTGTTTATATGGATTTATGATCATATGTTGCATATAACAGGCCTACGTACAACAGGTTGTATCTGTGGCAGTAGAGGGATATGATCTGCCACACAAGTATCTGACGTCATAATCAAGTACAACACATTTAGCTTACATCACAATCAAAATGACATAGCTCCGTCACTAAAATGGAAAAGTTCGTTAAGAGACTGAACAAATTGTATGTTTTGGATAAATTTATACTTTTATGCACACTCTGTCGAATATTCTGACACAAATTTCGACTGTGTGCTGTTTCTGCCGTATGTAGCTTAAATTACCTGTACAGTTACCTTGAAATTTAGATTGAAAAATGAGAGAAGCTAGAAATAGGCGGGGCATAGCTTGAAATGTATCCCTCAATTATTGAGATATATTTTGATGAAACTTAGGCGGTGTTCTCACTAGAGAGTTAATCAGGAATACATCAGTATGGCGTTATTCCTGATTAAGTCTCTAGTGAGAACACGGTCTAGTCAGTTATTGAGTGGCAATACACCACCGAGCATTCGCATTAGAGAGCGAATTTTTGCATAGCTGTATGCCTAAAGCCTATTTAGGACACTCTTTCATTCCCTTCCTTTCTCAATGTAATCTTAATGTATACTAATACATGTAAATGATAACAAGATGCTATATTCTTGAGAGATGATATATACCTGACATAAAGTACATGCCCACAACACGGGACATAAAGAATTAGTCTCCATATAGACATGTAGGCCTATAATCTCTGTACTTGTGCACAGTGTAGGGATCCGACCTGTCAATCAAGCATCTGACGTTATAAATTATAATTTAAAATATGTCACGCATTAAAATTAGATGTGACGCGAAAGGCACATAGATCGCTCAGTAACCGTATGAATTGTATGTCGTTGGCGAATTTACAATTTAATAAAACATTCTACCATAGGCAGCAACGGTTGTTAGTCACCAGCTTACCCGTATGGTTCCGTTGAAATTTAGATTCTGTGAATTCGGGGTTCAAAGTTTTAAATCGGTTCCAACACGCGCAGAAAGTGGGTGGAGTTGACCTAAAATGGACACTGACAGGACTGCCAATCATATAGTCTCTTTGTAAATAGGCCTACAATGGAGAATTCAAGCTTATCCATCAATCATATGACGTCATAATCAACTACGTGACTAAACACGCTGTTGAATACTTTGAAACTAATTTGACTGGACGCTGTTGCTACCATAGGTAGCAACAGCAGCCAGTCAAATTAGTTTCAAAATATTCAACAGCTTACATGTATAGTTTTCTGGAAATTGCTAGTCGGGCGAAGTGTGGGTGGAGCCCAGCTAAAGATGGGCGGGGCATTTCTAACAGTGGATTCCTCCATTGACTTGCTATATGATAGGAATTTGAAGCATAAAGTGACGATTTTTAAGACACATTGTCTTTCGATCACTTATCTTAAATACCCGCCAGTTTATCGGCTCCTGAAGACAGGTGGATGGACTCTTGGTCGGGTCTGACAGGAATGAGAGTTTAACCTGTACGCGACGGCGGAAGTTTGGTCCACCCGTTCGGTCTAACCATTCTATTTTTAATAGACTATCTAGAGAGAGCGAGGGAGAGAGAGAACAAGCGAAACAGCAGCTACGCCAATCATTGGTGTCAAGCGCTGATTAGGGACTATATTTACGAAAACGGCGCATCCACACCTTGGCAATTTACTTTACAACAGGAACAACCCGCTGATTATTGGAAACATGAGCGGATAGTTATTGCTGACATTCGCTTTGAAAGTTGCCACGCTCTTTAATAGGGGATCTGTACATGCGTACTAGCATTGCTTATTATTTGCCTTCTTGTAACGGTAAAATGAAAATCGTGGCGTCATTGGAGCTACAAAATAACGGGGATATTCCGACCTTGTTTCACAAGTAAAAAAATGCAATAAGCCTATATTTTGTTTGTAGGAAAACGTGAATACATAAATTGTTAACAAACATGCAACGTCGGCTAGACTCTTCATGCACGTAGTCTTAGAACTCTGAATGGATTTCTCGCATTTTTTTCATTCCCTCTTTCATTGCCCTCTTTCATTGCCCGTTTGTCTTCGGCAAGATGAAGTATCAAATAGAGTGCGAGAAAAATTCATAGTATAGAAGAGAACATGAGAAGAATGCACCCTATAATCTAACTTACAGTAAAGTGCAACCAGCTATATTACACCAAAATCCAAGACATTTGGAACAACAATGTGAAACTTTCATAGTCAGTTCATGTAACGATCCTAGCTAATATACTTATAGGCTGATTAATTCTTTTGCTAAACTTCATCTTTATGTCTTCTTCAAATCCGATATCAATTCATCTAAAGAAAAACCTTAAAATTATGGTTGCGTGTTACCCATAATCAGGAAGAAAACAGCAACCATCTTTAATGTTAGGTGTACTATTTTAATACTGTAAATAGGTGAATCAATGAACTTTATGAATTAATTGCTTAAATTAAGTAAAATTAAAATAACCATTCACACAAAAACCCCATTCCTGCATTTCCCCGTAGCCCTTGGAGAAATAGGCCTAGCTGCCGCCTTCCTTAGATTTACACGTACTACGCTTATACTAGCAGCTGGCGAATCAATGGCTGTAACGTCTTAACATTTAGCATTTTCTCCATTGTTGTCTGAAGTACAGTACTGCTCAGAAATAACTTTAAATGTTTCCAAAACAAAATAAATGTCATGTCGAACATTTTGAACATAATTGGATTGGATGACATTGCTGACTAAGTGCAATGTATTTCAATCGAATTATGTTCCAAATATTCAACGGAACATATCTTACATCGTGTTCAAAATTGTACTAATTCTATGAGCTTATTTATGAGGTATACTGTAGGTATAAGAATGTTTTAATCGGAACTGAAAGTTGCTGGAATGGCTAGCTACAGGTACTATACGCGTTCTCCCTTGCTTCTCCATTTCCCGACCTGGAACATGGATAGTCTTATGGATAGAGTACAACATCATCGTACAACACATCCGCTGTCCTGCCGCGCCCATTCGCCAGCTTACATACAAACCACCGCTTCACAATCTAGAAATATATTATGCTAAACAGTTTGATCAGTATGGGCGGTCTTTTAACTCGGCTACCTTTTCACCAACCACTCTACTTTACACTCTAAGCTAGGTTGAGTTCTCCGTCTTTCTGCATTGTGCAAATTCTGAAGTGACGCCCACCAGGACATACCGGTAGTTTGTATGGGGTAGAGCAACAGAGGACACAGACGACGACAGAAACACGTGAGAATGTGAAGAATAGTGCTGTACATATGATGTGTGATCGTACATGTACCAGAGCTTCACCGGCCACGCCATATGCTCACAGTAATTATTTCGCTAGCAGCAGTCAATAGCAACACTGCCGCTGCTTGAGTCATCCACAGTTACTCTGAGAAATGACCTGAAGACCTGAGAACACCTCAACACTAATTCTTGAGAGGTAAAATCAGAAAACTACCACAATCTAAGCTGGGTAACAAAGATGTGGAGATAGTCCATGATTATGTATATTTGCGCGTTAGATTTATATAATGGTAGGTTCACCAGGGCCATCACACATAACTATGATAAAGCCAGTAGAGCCATGTTTTCACTACTCAGGCGTGACCTAGCATTGGGAACTAGCATATAAACGCCTTAAATATTACAACACACACCACTTTTCACTACTCACAAGAGCTAAAAGCCTTCATCTGCCTATTGATATACAGCTAGAGCTCTTTCACACCATGATCGTTTCTATTCTTCTCTATGGGTGTGAAATTTGTGCGTTTGAAAATATTAACCATGCTTTAAATCTTCATAAGCCCTTTTGTAAAATTCTCTTGAGTGTAATAAATACTACCCAATACAGCGATAGTCTATGATGAATTCGGCCATTATCCTCTACGCATAGCGATAGACAAAAGAATCGTACTATTTTGGGCAAAATTAATAACAGGCAGGAAATCCTAAATCTCAGTTAAACTGTGTAGATTACTACAAAATCTTTTATCAAATAACACATATCTGTGGCCATGGATGTTGCATATTAAAAAAGTGTTAGATAATAACAGTCTGCCGATGATATGGACAAATCAAGACCCGTAACACACAGACTGGCTAAAATCAGTATTTAAGCAAAAGATTTACAAAGAGGATTGAAAACTAGAAAAATATATAATCTCTCTCCCAGAAATACTATCAAAAATACTCTGTAAATTTCGAACCAGCAACCCAATAGAAGAGAGAGAGAGAGAGAGAGAGAGAGAGAGAGAGAGAGAGAGAGAGAGAGAGAGAGAGAGAGAGGGAGAGAGGGAGGGAGGGAGGGAGGGAGGGAGAGAGAGAGAGAGAGAGAGAGAGAGAGAGAGGTATCGTTCCCAGACATCCACGTTTTTGCAACCTATGTGACCTAAATGTACTGGGTGACTAATTCCACTATTTATTTGAATGTAAATAAATGCAGAGAGGGTTAGGGTTAGAATGTGTCTCCCTAAATATTTTACACTTCGCCCAAATACACATAAAATGTATCAACTTTTCAATACAAAAAACCGCAACACAATATTAGCATCCTGTAAATATATTGACATCATTATGAATAATTTTAAAAAGAAGAAATGATAAATTATGTAAGTACCGGCGCGTAAAGCTTGCTATATCTATTGCTCCCACAAATTTATGCACGTCTCAGCGAGTGGCGGTGGCAGTATTAGTAGTAATAGTAACTAAACTGTATTCATAGGCTACTGCCCGCCACCATCATCATCATCATCATCATCATTATCATTATCATCAGCATCAGCATCATCATCAACATCAACAGTTTACGACCACTACTATCATCACTTTTATTTATATCATTGAAAAACACAAACATCTATACGATTTAATTATGTTTATATGTTTCGTACATTTCTGAAGAAGTTATCATTGAATAAACTTGAAATCGAAATTGAAGGATGATATAAAATCACGTTCCCGGTAGGACTCCCGTGAACAGGGAATTAGAGGAGACATGGTTCTGTGGCCGAGTTAAAGGAAATGTGTGTTCATCATATTTCAGCTACTTAGCAGCATGTGCCATTTCATAATATTTAAATAAGTGCAGAACTCTCCGTTGATTGGATGATCAGCATGTACAGTGCACATCACATGATACCGTACCTGCAAGCAGCTGGGTGCCATAGAAATGCACTATTTTAATATAGTACATTTCTATGCTGGGTGCTCCCGAATACAAGTATTCAACAACACGCGATTCTTCTGCCGACCAGAGAAACATTCTTTCTTGTCGTGTATGGATGAAACAAGATGACAGGCTGGGTCATACCCAATTAGGAGGTTTTTGCATATTAGACTCGACGTGGCTAAATTTCCTCCAACGTCACCAACTAATCAAGGTTGGCGGTTGGACGGTGGATTCTTAAAACCAGTTCCATTTCTTACAGGACCTGATCCCCAAAGCCTACTTCGTGACAAAGCATGCAATTGCAAAGCAGACTGCAATCGCAAATTTTGAGAATGTTGCCGGAGTGGGCATCGCAGCAAACCTAAGCGCAGGTACTGCGCTTGTCATAACTGCAGCAACCGCGCATGCAATCATGAGCATGATGTAGATTAACAAGCTGTATGATATGGTAGAGGATGGAGATAATGCGGATACTACGCTAGAGGATCAGGAGGGTGTGGGTGTGTGGGGGTAGGGGGGGGGGGGAGGGGGTATGGGAGTGGGGTAGGGGATTGGGAGGGGTGGGGCTATGGCCTATAATGGAACTTTCAATTTTTAGCTATTCCCCGCCCATCTCTAGCTAAACTCCACTCACAACTCGCTCGTTTTGGGATCGATCAATCTCTGAACTCACTGACTATAAATTTCCAGAAAACTAAACAGGTAAGCTATTGGATATTTTGGAACTAATATGACTGGGCGCCTTTGGCAGCAACAGCACCCAGTCAAGTTAGTTTCAAAATATTCAACATCATGTTTATTAAATAGTAGAGACATACAATTCGTACAACGTGTCGGACTATTAAGAGTTAAAGACGGGCCAAATAGAATAATTTATGACGTAATGATTATGACGTCATGCTACACGCCACTTATCTGATTATGATGTCATATAACGTCAGATGATAGATGGATACTCTGGAAAGGTGAATTAAGATGGACCAGAGTTACCATCTGCACAAAGATGTGGCAAAACAGGAAGCGATAAAAGGAAAATAGCTCTATTAGTTCTATGTTTGTTTTATGCCATTCTTCATGATAGCACACTGCAATTAGCTTACACACTGCACTGCATTGAGAATGAAAAGCTGCAATTTTCAAGGTGTGTCCAGGAGCCTGTTCAAATATGACGAAAGTTGTCCACGTTTACGAAAGCGCAAATAGATGAAATTAAAAAAATGGCTTTCGATGTATATTGGACATAAAGTGCACACAATGACAAACATCAGGTAAATAACCTCCACTGATTCGGCAAATAATGGTATTAAGCTGTAGGCCGCACTAAACCCAACTCAAAGAACATCACCATTTTCTTTTCAGGATAACGTGGAAAACCCGCAACCTGATGTTTTGTTGAGGAAATGTGTACCGTATATGATTTGAAGAGCGCACAAAGACGAAGATGTTTCGGGAATTAACTACTTAAGCCCACTCGCTTAACAGCTAGCGCTATTAAAATAATGCTACACATAATTAAATCAAAGATTACCGCTACTTTTCCCAGGATTGCGGAAACCCCTGCAACCAGAGTTTTAGACTTTAAGTATGTTAGGTAAAAAGTTTAAGCGTGTTATTCTAAACAACTGGATCAAAATGCAACCGTCATGTGGGCCTATTATTACAGAGGGCGTGTTCTGAATGAGTGGCATTACGCCTATAGTTACAGTACCGCATGCCGTAAACGGATACCGTTTGGGTACTCGAATGTTCACTAAAGACGAGTGGCCGCTTAATACAGGCATAGATAATGGACCTTTCCAGTGTTTGCTATGTCCCGCCCACCTCTAGCTAAGCTCCACCCACACCTCGCTCGTGTTGGCATCGATAGATCCCTGAACTCCCTGACTATCAATCTCCGGAAAACTATAAAGATAAGCTGTTAAATATTTTGAAGCTAATTTGACTGGGTGCTGTTGGCGCCCAGTCAAATTAGTTTCAAAATATTCAACAGGTATTTATTAAATCGTAAATGCATACAATTCGTACAACAACGCATAGTCCGTCTTCAATTATGCGTCCGTGACGTAGGGCCTACTTATATACATCATTCATGACGTCATTGATTATGATGTCATTCTACAGGTCCCGTAGTTAATTATGACGCCATATGATGGATGGATAAAACGCCATATGATGGATGGATAAAGTGGAAAAGTCCAATCACTCCAGAAATAGGTATCCGTTGTAGAAAGGTCTAATTGTAAAATCAAACACACATAATTACGGTATCAGGTCCCCGAAGTGAAATGATATCACGATTATAGTCTCTGATATTGACATAACATAGCCCCTTATAGAGACCCGTAGTTCTCCATCACTTCGGATGCTAGTATAATGTGTAGTTCCTATATTAGACGCAACGCTAGTTTGCAAATTCAATCACAGGAAATGCAAATACAATAAGCTTTATGCACATGACAATTTAAATCAAATTTAGCGATGGTCTTCAGATCTTTTTTATTTGTCTTGTAAACAAAATCAGTTCTCGTGTTAGCGAGTTTGATCAACAAGATAGGGCATGCACTTCTGCCGGACTTTTCTTCAATAACAGTGAATTTCTTACTTATATCCGCGCCATCAATGAACGTGTAATGTGATATTCGGAGACACAGACTGTATGTCTGGTATTTTATATAATTGCGCTAGAATTTACCATCATAATACATAACGTGAATGGATCCTATGCACACCAAGAGTGTGAATGAATGAAATACAATGAAACGCAATACATAATCCCATCACCAAATACTAATAAATCCATGCATATTTAACATTACGGTATCATTTACGCAAACATGAAAAAACGAAAGCTTAATCCATTCGTCAATCCTGAAGATTTGTTACAGATATTTAGTTCATGAATATACAGCGTCATCATGTTCGCTTTGGCGCATTGTGCCTGCCCTGGGCTGGTTTAAAACGTATTCTGTGTCATGGAATGTGGTGCTACTGGCTATTTGTAGAGCCGGATTAAGTCTATTTGGAGCCGAGGGCTAGCTAAATAGTTGTGGGGGATCCTTATCGGTTGGGTCAAGAAGGGAATGGACACGTACGACTGCTGCTGCTGCTGCTGCTGCTGCTGCTGCTGCTACTGCTACTGCTGCTACTGCTACTGCTACTGCTACTGCTACTGCTACTGCTACTGCTACTGCTACTGCTACTGCTACTGCTACTGCTACTGCTACTGCTTCTACAATTACTACTACTACTACTACTACTACTACTACTACTACTACTACTACTACTACTACTACTACTACTACTACTACTACTACTACTACTACTACTACTACTACTACTACTACTACTACTACCACTACTACTACTACTACTACTACTACTACTACTACTACTACTACTACTACTACTACTACTACTACTCCTACTACTACTACTACTACTACTACTCCTACTACTACTACTACTACTACTACTACTACTACCACTACTACTACTACTACTACTACTACTACTACTACTACTACTACTACTACTACTACTACTACTACTACTACTACAAATTAGTTTCAAAATATCCAACAGCTTACGTATATCTTGGCTGTAAAAGTGAGATTTTGGGGGCCCAGGAGCTATAGCCCCGTCATCCTTTGCCTTAATCAGGATCTGATTATTTGATTGTTCTCTATTTTCGAGATCCCATTTATGTCTACAATAAAGGGAGTCGCGCGTGCGTGCGCGTTTGTGTACGTGTGCGAGTGCGTGCGTGCGTGCGTGCGTACGAGTCCGTGTGATAGTGCGCATAAGTGTGTATGAGTACGTGTGATTGATATAGGTTATAATTATTCACATATTTGATATGAAAATGTTTATTTGTATAGTATAGTTGAAATGTCTACCTGTCATACATATTATTATTATTATTATTATTATTATTATTATTATTATTATTATTATTATTATTATTATTATTATTATTATTATTATTATTATTATTAGTGTAGGCCTACGTTGTCTTCACTCAAGGAAAAGTGGACTAATGTGAATAAAGATTCATTCATATCATATCATTTCTAGCCATGGAATTTTGAAACCAATTTGGCGGGGGGCAGTTGCGGTATGTATCATATAGTGTTTTGCCCTACATTTTCAGAAGAAAAACAATTATTTTTAAGGAAGTAGACAATTGAATGATTTTTCTTTCGACGGACAATTAACGGTACATGACGGACTTAGCTACGATATTCATTACGCAATTTGATTGTGACGTCATCATACACGTGACGTAATTTATTATGACGTAATATACTTGAGTGACAGATTGGAGTCATCCATTGTATGGTGCTTTGCATGTCGGATGAATGAATTGTAGGCTAATTTCTATTTATTTTGGAATTTTCTTAAAAAGTCGTGTGTGCAATTTGTCTTCAAGTGGCCATGGCCTATGGCCGTTACTAGAATTTCAGCTACCTCAAGAGCTTAATTAACCACACCTGGACGTAGCCGCGTAATTGTTGCTTAATTGATCTCACTCTACAGGCCTCATGGTTTGTGAATAGCTTGAGAGCCGGTCTCAGCATGTATTCACATGAGGAACAAAATTATTGCGCGTTTGACTTTGCTGTTATATCATCAGATCAATTGTGAAAACACGAGTGATACTTTTCATTTTCCATTTCATTATTGACTTCGCTAAGAATGTGCGCGTTACATGTGGATAAAAGAAAGCTAAACGTTTAATCATATTAAGACCATTTAAGACAACAAACGCGTATAGGCCTACGGTGTAATTAAGTCGATAATGTAGGCAGTTGACTGCGACTAAGATTGAAAAAGAAACATTCGCGGGATTTGATAATAATATACTGTATTCTTAGATGAGACACATACCATATCTTAGAAGGGGAAACGCCAACTCATTGATCAATTATTTGAGGATTATCATATTACCGCCACCACCACCACCACCCACCACCACTCCATCCCTCCCTCCCCGCTCCCTCTCCCTCCCTTCCCACTCCACCCTTCCATCATGTGATAACTACGGTTTCCTACGTTAAGCACGATGTTTGCGTTCCGGTATGTTACCTCACAGAACACAAATGTCATTAAGTCCATACGTTGCGTGGATGAATGAATACAGTCCATACCATATCTCAGACACTAACCTGATATTATTTAGATAACAAAATACAAATAAGAGCTCAGTGCTTCTCGGGTTAGTGGCTTTAGGGGTATTTGTCAGTTCTTAAGAAGACAATCCGGCTCGACTTCTTCTCTGTTAAGTCTTATTTGATCTAGCACCATGGATCGTGACTTCATTATACACGCGTGGTTGAGATGAGGGTGAGAATTCAATTAGAGTGGATTGACGCGCTCAATAGAGGAACTGGGTTTGTGGGGGATTAATTGCCGAGACAGGGTCTGCTGTTCGTGTGGATATTACGTACAAATAGACACGAAGATTATACAACTGTGGCTGATAAGTGATAATACTAACATTAATTAAGAAGAGCCATACAACTTGTTCAAAATGGACATATTATAGATCACATAAACAAATTCTCACTTAATATAAGCCAGAGAGAAATGGATAGAGCTAATTTATCGTTCAAGTATATGACGTCATAATCAAGTACGTCACGTGTAGGCTGACGCCACAAGCAAACTGGGTTCTGAATGCAGTATCTAGGTCCGACATGAGCATTGAATAGTCAGTCAAGTATACGAATTATATGTCTACTATTTAATAATTATTATGTTGAATATTTTGAAACTAATTTGACTGACCGCTGTTGTAGCCATACAACACCCAATCAAATTAGTTTCAAAATATTCAACGTGTTACCTGTATAGTGACTTTGAAATTGGGATTCAGGGTTCAAAATATATAAATTGATCACAACACTCGCAGTGTATGGGCGGAGTTTGGCTAGAAATGGGCGGCGCATAGCTAGAAATGGGCGGCGCATAGCTAGAAAAGGGCGGCGCATAGCTAGAAAAGGGCGGCGCATAGCTAGAAATGGACTACACACCACCCCAATGTTGCAATAGGTACTGATGTAATTTAGTAACCACAATATGGACGTTCTTATGGCCATCCATTTTAAAAGGTGACCTAATGTATGTTGCCGCTAAATCAAGTAGGCCTACCCGCTAGAAACGTGATGCCGTTTAAGGTTATTCTGAGGTAATGAGCGTCGTTGAATATCTCTAACGATTTCCTTCAATAGTCTTATCTCGTCCACAATCCCCATAGAGTTGTCCGGGTATAGAGCTGGCTACATGATAATCTGACTTTATATAGTCTATATTTTTACGTTTTATTAAAGGAAAACTCACCTCAGCAAATACTATCCCCGTAAGTCACACGCCGCACACAATCTAAAAATAGAGGATTCTACGATAATTTCTTGATCTCGTATCGAAGGAGATCTCGCGAGATACGAATGACGTCGCACATAGATTATGCATGTTATTTTTAGACTTCTATCATTCCGTCAATTAACAATATCCAGGCTTTATAGCAAATATTAATAGGCCGACATTTAACAAGGTCTATGAAGGATGTCGTGATGTACTTTTAAACCAAGAAGAACGAACCTAGGTTGTGTACGTCAGCCACTACCCTTAATCATATAGGTGCAATGTACAGAATAAAAGCAACCATACCGGCAAGCTGTTGAATATTTAGTAACTAATTTTAATGGATTCAAAGTATTCAATGTGTCATATTGGCACCTATATGACATCACACACTATTGTTCGAGGAAATAAAATGGCGGCGCCCATAGTTCAGCACTAATTGTGACGTCAGTAGCAACTGATTGTGATACAGATACGGGGTATGGATATGGAATCTATGTATCATAACCTCTCAGTACAATAAAACATGTGAGATATAATCAGCGCCTATTTAATGGACTTTTCCAGTTAATCCATCCATCATATGGCGTCATAATCAACTACGTGACGCGTATGATGACGTAATAATCAATAATGTCAAGAATGACGTAGGTAAGTACGTCACCACGAACGCATAGGTGAATACGGACTACACGTTGTTGTACTCGTGAATTGTATGCCATTACTATTTAATAGACATTCTGTTGAATATTTTGAAACTAATTTGACTGGGCGCTGCTGCTGCCATAGGCAGTAACAGCACCCAGTCAAATTAGTTTCAAAATATTCAACAGCTTACCTGTATAGTTTCTGGAAATTGATAGTCAGGGACTTCAGCGAGCGGTCGATCACAACACTGGCGGAGTGTTGGGTGGAGCTTAGCTAGAGATGGGTGGGGGCCGTGGGGCATAGCTAAAACTGGAAATGTCCCTTACTTATATATAGTGTAGGCATAGCCTACATATGTATTAAAGGCATAACTGACACTGTAATTAGCATTTACCACATCACACGTGAAATTGTTTCAAAAGATAGAGACAACTATTGCAAGCGCTCACTGGGGGAGGGGTTTGGGTGGAGAAGATGTCGACCTCATAAGACATTCCTTACCGATTTCCTCCAAATACACGTAATTGTGCATGTCGGTGAGGGAGACTGCTGGTTTATGTAACTCTGACATCTAGCATAAACAAATGGATGTATATCTAATGTTCAGTTAAACGGCTATTGTAACTTTATTTTCGATAAAATTATTGCCACAAATAAAATATCAATATATTACCCGGAGACATGGATTTTACTGTGGCTCAATCACACTAGAACGAAGCCATACCTCGGGGGCAAACTATATAGCTTACCTTTGAAGACGTCGTCGCGTGTTACACGTACAGATCTACACGGACATGTATAGTCTACGCGAGACTACGTCTACGAATGTGTGATATGGGATGGCAAGATGCGGATAGTCAGTTACTAGTTGTTGTAATTAGGCCTAACTTACGAATGTCACGATTAAAATAAGATTAAAGATATTAATGCAGAATAATATCTAAATAATAATAATAATAATAATAATAATAATAATAATAATAATAATAATAATAATAATAATAATAATAATAATAATAATAATAATAATCTATTTACTGCAGAATAATATCTATTTCATACAGATATTTGGAGACTAAGACATACACGTGATGGGCTTCAATAATGCTGGCCTACGTACGGGACTAAATATATTAAGGAATAGCAACAATTGTCTTGCGCATAGCGAGGCACACTTTTAGTAGATGCATAAACTTGTCTCAGTTCTCGGTTATATTTAAGTCGATGATAAGAATAGTTGCATCTCTTGATAAATGCACACAGGATAGTTGCTTTGAGTATTTTAATGATAGGTAAATAACAATTATATAGTTATTACCTCTGACCAAGCCACCAACTTCACCTCCATCCCACAACTGCCCGCAGCACGATTTGAACCACGGGCTTGAATACGACACCCACCGGGTACACATTATACCAATTAGCAAAGTAGTATAGGCTGTTTTATCTTCGCTGTGTGTACATAATAGTTTGATTGGCTAAACATAATGAAGTTGATAAAATAATAAACAAAATATTCAATAAAAAGGTGAAATGAAAATAGTATAATACACCTGCTATATGTCAGCAATCAAAAGGTATAACTTCATGGTTTCAAAGTTGACAGTACCTGTTGACTCATCATGGCTATATCGTCACACTAGCTGGTCACTTTGGAGCCTCTAAGTCTCGCGCAAACTGATTATTTGGTGATAGGTTAAATACGATTCATATGAATTTATTCGCAATTTTTAGCTTTCAAACAGCAGTTTGTCACATTTCAACAAGATAGCCTCCTGGCCATTGTTGCTCGTTCGCGATTGTGAATAGATACCTGAAATATATATCGTTTGTTCTATACAATGCAAACAGTCGCCTCAATCGAATTAAATCTATGTTCAGACAATTATGCGTGTTGTACAGTCACATCTTCTCGAATTGATAGAAATACCCGTAAGATAGTAATATATCTTGATGTTGGAGTTTATTTTTAATTTTATGATTTGCTTGTCGTTGACGATGTATGCTGAACAACGACATGTGATATGCCTATGCTGTCAGATCTAAGAAAGGTACCGATTGACGTCATAAATATATTCAGCTATACTTAATGTACCAGAATCTAATATCAAGACAACCATAGCATGTAGGTTTATACAACTACAGTTCGTAATAAAATCAGCTTTAAAATGTGCAACATATAATATTTATTAATTTATAGATGATTTTCGTATTTTAATCGTTTATCATCAATTGCGCCCCTCAAGTAGGTAGGTTTATTCATATAGAAACAGCGAGAAATATGCCTATATGTTGTAGCATGATATAGGGCTACTCATGTGATTTCGGACCGGCGATACGTTTGAACAACCCTAGTAAAGCAGGCGTAGAGATCATACATGCATACCCTCATAACGCAGCTTACTGAGCCGATGATGGGCCGATATCGAGCCGACACACGATATCGGCCCAGCATCGGCCCAGTAAGCTGCTTTATCTGGGCATGCATGTCTACATATCGAGATTCTGGTATTTGAATTATGGCTGAATATATTGATAAAGTCAGGTTGTACCTTTCTCAGATTTGACAGCATAGACAGCGAGGCCTGTCACATTGTCGTTGTTTTGAGCACACATCGCGAACGAAGAGTAAATCACAAAATCAAAAAAAAACTTCTACATCAAGATATATTACTTATCTTACAGTTATTTCTATCAATTCAAGAAGCATTCGTATCTCTGGAGATCACCTTCGATACGAGATCGAGAAAAGTATCGAAGAAGCCACGCCTCTATATTTAGATTGTTCGGGAAGATGTAACTATCCAACTAACATAATGGGGTGGGTGGGGTGGGATGGACCTTTCCAAGTTTATCCATCGATCACATTACGTCATATGACGTCATATGACGTCATAAGCAACTAAGTGACGTGTATGCTGACGTCATAATCATTACGTCATAAATGATTCTATTTGGCCCGTCTTTAACTCTTAATAGACCGACACGTTGCACGAATTCTATGTCTTTGCTATTTAATAAACATGCTTTCGAATATTTTGAATATTTTGAAACTAATTTAACTGGGCGCTGTGCAGTAACAACGCCCAGTCAAATTAGTTTCAAAATATTCAACAGCTTACATTTATAGTTTCCTGGAAATTGATAGTCAGGGAGTTCAGAGATCAAGCGATCCCAACATGGACGCGGTGTGGGTGAGCTTAGATTGAGATGGGCGGGGCATAGCTAAAAGTGGAAAGATCCATTAAGTAGTTATACTGTGGCTGTGTAATAAACTCGTTGCACATGATAATCTCACTCACCTAGTTCGTGTAGCTCCCAATCTTGAAAAGTTCTTAAGATCCAATTTAGTTGAAACATGGAATCAGTGCATCAACAAGACGAAAGAAGGCTTTACGTTACATAGTGATGGTCCAGAGATAAGTTATTAAATCATACGAGCAGGTTTTGAGGTAATTTTATCTGACAAATCTTTATTACAATTTTTTATTGCCATGGAGATATGTGGATGACAAGTTTGCTGGCGGATACTTTATCATACACGATCTTTATCATGACCAGTCTGGATCATCTCGAATCCTCACCGTAGTCAATCTATAGATGGATCCAAATAGCAGAAAACTTCAAACAGTATCTCACTAATCTCTCTCTCTCTCTCTCTCTCTCTCTCTCTCTCTCTCTCTCTCTCTCTCTCTCTCTCTCTCTCTCTCTCTCTCTCTCTCTCTCCTCTCTCTCTCTCTCTCTCTGTCTCTCTCTCTCTCTCTCTCTCTCTCTCTCCTCTCTCTCTCTCTCTCTCTCTCTCTCTCTCTCTCTCTCTCTCTCTCTCTCGTGAAGTCACGATATCTAAATAACAGGACATGGCCATAGGACAGTTCCTCGTTTTGCCCCTATTCCTGCTCGCCCTTGATTATTTCACACTGGGTCGATTCGGCCCCCCCCCCACCCAGCCCATCCACCCATTGACTTGATTGTTTCTCATCTGTAGATTTCTGACCATAGATTATTCGGGGTGTGGTGGAGGAGGATATTGTGTAATTATGCTTAATTACCTCCTGCCATTTGATTAATTGTGGTAAATGTAAAACGACTGAATAGTTTGAATGTTATTTGACAGAAAGATGTTATTGTGTAGGCCTACGGTAGTAATATGTTTCTGTCGAATTGTCAAAATAATTCGCTTCAAAGTTTTCTTTGCTGTTTTATATTATAGAATACTGGCGGCAAACAATTTTGTCGCCACTTCTGGTGCATGTTGCCATTTGTTCTATCTTTAACTTATGTATATGATAAAGGTGTAGCTGGCTGATGTTTGCTTCCTAGAATCTTCACAAAGCTGTCTTTAATGGACCTTCCAGTCTTTACTATGTCCCACCCATCACTAGCTAAGCTCCACCCACACTTCGCCGTGTTGGGATTGATCGATCCCGAACGCCTGAAAACTGCAGTTAAGTTGTTGAATATTTTGCAACTAATTTGACTGGGTGCTTTTGCTGCCTATGGCTATTTATTAAATAGTAAAAACATACACGTCTACCATAGGCAGCATCAGCGCAAAGTCAAATTAGTTCCAAAATATTCAATAGCTTGCCTGTACAGTTTTCTGGAAATTGATAGCCAGAGAGCTCAGAGATCGGTCGATTCCAACACAAGCATGATGTAGGTGGAGCTTAGCTAGAGATGGGCGGGGCATAGCTAAAATGGAAAGGTCCACTAGCTCTATCACTGTTTTCTTTGCTTATGGGTTCTGTTTCGAATCTTGGTATTTTTGCCTATGTCTTGCAACATGGTTATGGGTTGTAGTTGGTTGACAGTCAGCATGTTGCAAGATAGTTTGTGTCTTTCAGCAGAGGTATGTTCGGGGAAACTATCTCATCTGTAATTCTTTATTGCATCAAGGGCAATCACATTTGTGCATACACTAGTCCATATTTGGGGTGGGTATGCCTCATCTATGCAAACACGTGTTAAGTTGATAGTCACTATCTCTGTTGACCGTTCTTTCTCTGTGCCTTGTATGGTGTTGCTACAAGGTCCTGTGTTTAGCTCCTCATTGTGTTCCGGCTGTCTGTATCATTATGGCTCTGCCCTGCCATTTTATGTGTACTATTTCCATGTTAATCTTCTATCCAGGGTGATAACAATGCATTGTTGAAGAAATTTACTTAGTCTGAGCATATTGGTCAACCAGACAGTGAGAGATATTTTGCGAAACAGCATCGTGATGTCAGTCTACAGTGCGCGTATTAGCATACTCTCTAAGCATTGTAAACTGGTCTCCCAAATCTTATCAATCTGAACGGGTGGGTATTATGAAAATGCTTACGAACTGAAAACAAGTTAAAAATGCCAGTTATTTTCAAACAAACTCTTCTCGTTTCATAATAATTTGTTAAAGGCAAGTCCGTAGCGTCTACTCTGACCATTAGTGACATCGTACACCTGGATGGGCAGCGAAGCAAACCGCTACAATCATTTATCAGAGCAAGCTGTAACTGTGCTCAAACAGATAGCATTCTGATAAAAACATATATCTCTGAAAGTACTCTAGAATCCGTCATTTTCTTCTAAACATACACAGTCTCCCCCATATCCATGGCTGTGACATTTCCGGATCTCATGCAGAGAGGGACTTCTTCTCGTGCTCTGGTCGTGTTCAGTTCATCCAACTCACGACCAGGGACAATCAGAGCTATCCGTGCCAGTAAGTGATTTAACCGTCTAATATTACAGGCAAAAGCACTTCACATATTTACTGTCCTGAGAAACATTTTCCATTTTCCAGCTTGTCGTGAAGCGCTGGAGAAGTTTAGATTTTACCCTACATCGCAGGTACTACATTATCCTGTTACTGAATCTGTCAGGAACTGAAGAGGTCTTTTATTTCAGGCTACTCATAGCACACCAATTTTCTCTTCTGTAGATGAAACGGCCATCCAATCGGTTTACTTTTTTGTGTTTCTGGTTTCTCAAGGTCTTCTTTATGTCTGTTGATCAGAATTTCCCAATTGTCTTCAAACATCTTCATAATAAGATTTATTGCATCTTTCCAACAGTAGACTTTCCTTTTCCAGAATGATTATAGCATCCTTGATACCTTCATTATCTATGGCTCTGCCAAGTTTCGAACGTTTTGAAGCTGCCTCTGTTAAAGTTGAGTGAAGCTGGCAGTACTATTTTGCACTTTCAGTTCCATGTCGTCTAAATTTTGCTGTAAAACAACAACAACAACAACAACAACAACAACAACAACAACAACAACAGCAACAACAACAACAACAACAACAACAATAAGAAGAAGAAGAAGAAGAAGAAGGAGGAGGAGGAGAAGAAGAAGAAGAAGAAGAAGAACAACAACAACAGCAGCACCATTGGTATCTAGATGGTTGTAGCTTTGTATATATCCTATCACTGGCCTGAGCTGTAAATTATGTTCAACATTTGAGTTAGACCAGCTTGAATATGTTCAGGTTTCCCACATACCACACTTTTATGAATTTTGAAAATATATTTCACCTTCTTCTTCTTCTTCTTCTTCTTCTTCTTCAGGATGCTGTGGGAATCCAATTTGGATATTATTCCATAATGATTGCAATGCTCAGCATTGACTAGAAATTAGATAATTTATTAAAATCAGACATTTACAATTACAATTTTTTAAGCTGATGGCTTAAGGTATGTACTGGTTATGAACTCCATCCCTAAGGAATGGTATGAAGCTCTCAACCGTTGTGGGTTCTAGTGGAAATACAGCGTTTGTCCTTTCTGGAATATGGTGCCATTTTCTTTCTGGAGTTGATTCCTCATCCTATATTCAGTAGTTTGTCAGATTCACGGATCTGTAGATTCAGCATACACGGCATAGCAAAAGAGTCATTCATACATGTATTGACTAATATTGTAGTTGTTATTGTTGTTGAGTTGGTATTAATGTTATTTACTGCACACGCACGCACACACGCGCGCACGCACACATGCACACGAACACGCACACGCGCACGCGCTCGCGCATGCGCGTGCACACACACACACACACACACACACACACACACACACACACACACATATATATATATATATATATATATATATATCCGGGATGTACTGTGAAAAAATAGAAATTACACATTGTTTATGTAGAAGTTTATCGGAGCGCTGCTAAATACAATGTCATTAATAGTCACTTGTCTTGTGTACAAGTTCATCACAGCACTGGCAATTTTCAAATTGTTAATACCATAATTCGGGGTTACTTTAGCTTAATGAGGTATCTTTAACCAATGTTATTCCCGTGTTCGAGTACTTAGTCATGGCTTGTTTGACCTCATGAGTATTTTTGCAGCTCGCCCTTGGTACAGTACTTGACAAAACTGTATGGAGAGGCTCTCAAGTTTAAAGAGCTTCTGTAATTGAGCCCATGGGTCACAATAAGCGCTTACTAGAGTCCAGGATGGTATGTGTGCAATTTTCGTTATCTGTTTCAATACCAAGTTGGTTCAAGCAGCTGCATATTTTTTTAATTAGTATTTCCCTAACAGAGTGGAGGTCTAGCCCTAGCAAAACGAAATGTACCATAGTTTTATCCTCGGTTTTACACAATGACAACCCCCACATCCCCATTCTTAGCTGTACTGCACAGCAGATAGTATATATACACCTGTGCAAAAGTTAAGCACCAGCAAAAACAATAGAACGTAGAAACATGATGGTACAACTAGGCTGCCATACTTTTTGTCCCCGCGTTAGCTGACATAATTCCAAGTACGAAATACACATGCATGCATGACTTCACGCCGCTTGATGTCCGTGCGTGGCGGGAAACAGCACATGCGTTCAGTTATGTAAAAGTCCAGTTTGAGGTGTAGAACATTACATACAGATTTAGGCGACAAGATTAGGAATTTTGTGTTCATGACCGTGGTTTATTTGTACAGAGAGAATTAGCTCTTGATTGTGAACCGCTATGGCAAGACGAAGGTTAAGTGATCGTGTGAAATGGCAAATCATAGGCATGCATACCACTGGTATGTCATGCAGAGAGATTGGCAGACAGCTGAACATTAACCATACTGTAATCAGTCGTTTGATTGCAAAACATGGGCAAACTAACGAGGTGAAGGACAGGCCTAGATCTGGAAGACCGAAGAAGACTACTGCCCGTGATGATCGAGCCCTAGTACGCCTTGTTAGGAGATCTCCATTCACCAACAGCAGAGTGCTCAGCCAGCAATGGGAAACGCGCAATAGAGTGTCAATGTCTACCGTCAAAAGGAGACTATGCTGCGGGCATGAAAGCTAGGAGACCTGTCAGACGTCCTCTCCTCACTGCACACCACAAAGAGGAGCGTCTGAGGTGGTGCAACGAAAGAAGACACTGGAACATGAGATCCTGGAGACGGGTACACTGGTCCGATGAAAGTCGGTTCCTGCTTCATGCCACAGATGGTCGAACTCATGTATGGAGGTCCAGACCCACGGTGTACGACCAACGTAACATCATGGAAGAAGTTCCATTTGGTGGAGGTTCCGTTATGATATGGGGGTGCATCTCATTTGATTGTAAGCTGGATCTGTTGACTGTACCTGGAACACTAAATGGACAAAGATATCAAGATTCCATACTGGATAGAGTTGTGGTCCCTCATTTTGTAAATCATGCACCTGGAACCCACCCTATATTCATGGATGACAACGCCCGACCACATCGTGCTAGAGCTGTGCATGAATACCTCCGCCAGAATGCCATCGAAACCCTACCATGGCCAGCAAGGAGCCCTGACATGAACCCTATTGAGCATATCTGGGACATTCTGGGAAACATGGTGAGAAGGAGGGATCCTCCTGTGCAGAACCTACAGGAATTAACAGACGCACTCCATCTTGAATGGCAACGAATACCACAATGGCGTATCAGTCGGTTGGTGACCAGCATGAGACGTCGTGTCCAGGCCGTCATCCAGGCACAAGGTGGATATACCCGGTATTAATAATGACAGTCTCAAACTCGTGCACAGATGTTAAACTTCGTTTTCAGACACCATTAATGACAATCTAGCCACGTGTGTCAACTGTAGGGCAATAGTTGTCAGTTGTGTCAACGTAACCATATTCAGGCCTCGTTTTCAAGTTCAAACAAAAACATACAGTGTTTCCCCACCATCATAATCAGCATTCCTCTAGTTGCATTATTACCTCTTGCACTAAGATGGATGGGTACATAAATGTTTATGCTATTGCTTTCTTCATAGCACATGAATATACCCTCGCATGTGCGTAAAAATAGGGTGGTGCTTAACTTTTGCACAGGTGTATATATATATATAATGCAGTGATATGTACAACCTTCCATTCACCTGGTACTTGTCCACTCTATAATGATTTGTTAAATATAATCCAAACAGGGGCACTTATTTCATATGCTGTTGACTTAGTAATATTGGGTGCATATTATATGGACCACATGATTTCACCAGATTGAGTAACAAAAGTTGTTTTGTAACATCATCAACTGATATTTCTGCATCAATTAACTCCTTATCTATACATTTAGGTTTCAATTCTAGAATGCCTGATTTACCTTCTTTAATGAATACATTGAAAAGAATTCATTTAAAATTACTGCTTTATCGTTATCACTCTCTGCTAGTGTTCCATCACCCTTCCGTAGATCCCATATTTCTGTTCTAACCTTTGACTTTGAGTTGACATATTTCCAGAACCCTTTAAGGCTCTTCTTGGCTTCGTCCGACAATTTCTTTTTAAACTCATATTTTGCCCATCTCACAGGCGTTGTTATCGCATTTCTGACTCAGTGTAAAGTTCATAGTTTAGCCTCATGTTTTAATGTATCACTGCCAACATTTGTACTTATTTTTCACGATCATCACATGTCTGTTCATCCACAGAGGTTTATGCTTCTTTTTCTTCCATGACATTTTCCCTATACGTATGTGCTTTGCTACTAGGTCCTTAATTTTATCAGCAACTACTGTCCAACGCTGATCTACATCTTCGGGTAAAATACTGCCCCAGTCTACCTCTTTTATACCGTTTTAATAGAATCATAGTGACATAGTCTCCTATGTGGTATGCATATCTAGTCATAGCACTTAAAATCAAAAGTCATAGTAATATGATTACTCTTTCCTATTGGTGGTAACCCGACCAAGTTCTGTACACCGTTCTCATCACTGGTTATAATAAGATCCAACGTGTTTGATTTCTGACCTAGTCTCTCTCTCTCTCTCTCTCTCTCTCTCTCTCTCTCTCTCTCTCTCTCTTGTGGGAAAATTTATATGCTGACACCAGAAATGGTCTGCTAAAACGCCTAAAAATTTACTTATGTAAGTGCCAATTCGGTATGCTGCTGGATGAGTCTCATAACTATCCAGCCGACGATTCCTGCTGCTGTTAAACAGATTCAAGTTCACGTTCAATATTATTTATTTCATGATTTATGTACATGTACACATATACTCCAGGCAGTCAATCCAAGGCAGTGCCTATACAGTGATGGACCCCTTGCAAATATACATGACTTAGGTAACTTAGGTAAATTTCTGAGCGCAGGCTATGCATCTATGCTCAGCTCTTCTGGATTGTTGTGCTGTCACTCCCGGTGAATGGACTCTCGTAATTGTAGAGGACATCTTGAGAGGACCTGAACCTGTCGATATGGTTATTGAATGAGTTGAGTGTTGGTGCTGATATGGCGGACTCTGTGAGACTGTTTCAGAGCTTGCAAATTCTGACTGAAAAGAAGCTTTGTCTGACATTCAGTCATGCCCCTAATTGAAAGATTCCTTTGCTGTGGCCCATAGTTATGTGGTTTTCCAATAGGGCCAGTATACAACCGAGCTGCTCATCATAAAGACTAGTCAGCATTTTATATACCTCGATCATGTCTCCTCTGGCCCATCTGTAAACCATTGTCAGTAGCTTGAGTGTTGCAAGGCATTTACTGTTTGGCATGTCTTTTAGGGAAGGAATTAATTTCTTTGCCCGACGTTGGACTCTCTCAATAGCTTCGATGTACAGCGGTTTATAAGGATACCACACAACATTAGTATACTCTAGGTGAGGATGGGCTAGGAATTTTTACAATTGGAGCAAGTCTTCTACTTCTAAGTAAACAAATGTTCTTATAATTCCTATTGTGCTGTTTGCTGTGTTTCCTTTTTGAGCTATGTGCTTGTCAAATGAAAGGGATGTGTCAATAATGACCCAAATGTCCTTTTCCTCATTCTCCTCATCTGTCTCTTCTTTAGTGTTATCCACGAACATGTAAACTTCAGATGTTACAGCTCCTGGTAACTCATTTATATATACCACAAACAGCAGCTGGCCCAGAACTCTTCTCTTGGATATTCCGCTTGTGACACTAGCCCATCCAAACTGTGTTATTGATCCTGACCTGTTGCTTCCTGTTAGCCAAAAATATTGGATACCCACCTTAGTACACCTCCTTCGACGCTGTGACTCTCAAGCTTGCTAATTAGGCACCTCTGAGGGGCCTTCTGAAGATCCATGTAGACAATCCACAATCACAGACACATTCTTCTCAAAGTGTGGTCGCTACTCGTCTCAAATCGACTATGTATTCTGCACAGACTACAACCATACATAAGAACTAAGTATCAACTCTCTAGATGACATGGCTATGAACCTATCAAGTCATGTACCAGTCCACATATCAGTTCAAGGAGTGGCTCTTAGAAATGAAAGGCGCAGTACAAAACCAATTATAATCATTAGAACTTGCTGGAACTAATGTAATTCAACCTACCCTGAAGCTGTGCTTGTAGAATTAAATCACAACCATCCACTAACATGCACTGAAGACATAGATGCAGCCATTAATCACATGACACACACTATCAAATGTGCTGCTGAATCTATCATTCCACAAAAATCCACTAAGCTGAATAGAACAGGCAGGATCATGAACAGAGATATCGTGGAAGCAATTAAGATCTCGCATGAAAGCAATTACCTCTGGAAAAAAGCTGGAAGACCAGGCTTTTCCCATGGCACAACAATAGAGCGTAAATCTGCAAATAGAAACCTACGGCCATATCCATTAAACCGCAGCAGCAGAATTCATACCGAAATTATGCAATCAGATCTCAACTGCAGTCCTCACTGATTCTTGTCTCTTCTATTGCATTGTGGCAAGACAGCATAAGCAACGAGTACACCATCTGCCGGAACGTGTGATTGATGATGTCCATATTACGAGAAGAGAGGACATCTCAAAAGCCACGTATGCCATTTCTCTAAGCTAGCCAATCCAGAGAACAATGACACATATGATCAGAACTACCATAGTATTGTCACAAAAGATGTCCAGTTACTAACAGAAGCAATGAAAAACTATCAGTCACCCATAATACGAATAACTGTAAAAAGATGTTAAGCAATACATCTTCAAGATGAAAAATGGGAACGCTTCAGATGGATTTGATCTTTCTACAGCGCACTTCAAGTACGCCCTGAACTCAGTTGCTCCACTTCCAGCCAAGGTATCTAGGGTTATGTTGAACTTTAGACACCCCCGCATCTTCACTCAAATCAGGTCTCCTTACATCATTACACAAGAAAGATAAACCAGCTCAGTACCTAGACAATTATCGAGGCATCACCATCTCTCTGATAATCTCCAAAATTCTGGAGCACATGTTACTGGCTCACTCAAGAGATGCTATAGATAAGAACCGAGATGACATGCAATTTAGTTTCAGTGCCGGAGTCTCCCCCACAATGGTATCAGTGGTGCAAGCTATCCTAGAGGCTAAATTTTCAACACTTGGCACTGTATGTCACAACTATCGATTCTCAGAAAACTTTTGATGTTGTTAGTCATGTCTCCCCAATCAAAAAGTACCACAACTATGGGCTTTGTGGCACCTTGCACTCTCATATCAAGACTTCACCACCTGAGTAAGAGGCCATAATCAAATCAGTGATTACTTCTAAATCAAACAAGGTGGCAGGCAAGGCGGTGTTACCAGTGCCGATGACTATACGGTCTACATAAAATATCTGCTAATGAAACTTGGTTTCCTGAACTCAGGCTTCAAAATAAGCACAATAGATCCGGACAGGGTTGCTTGTGCTGCCGATATCATTCTTCTGACAGACTCTCTTAGTGATATGCAGGCCAATCTATCAACAGTCGAGAACTGCAAACTATGAAAGGTACAAACTACATCCTAAGAAGACAACTATATTACAATTTTTAGCTCAAGCATACCAAGTGAAATCTGGAATGACATGCAGTGCTGGAAGAACAATACCATACCAGTTCCAATATCTGATGAGCTTACACACTTAGGTATAAGCAGAAGTATCAACATCACAGCACAAATTTCATCTCTTGTCCATGATAGAATCAGCAAAGAACGTTGTACCCTATACGTGATGATGAGAGCAGGACTCCATGGACTAAATGGCCTTCCTCCTCCACTGGCATATAAGTTATATACAATGTACGTCTTACCATGCTATTCACATGGCTTAGAGTTAGTATGGATAAATAAGAATGAACTAAAAGCCCAGGCGATATATTAATTGCTAAAGGTAACACAATTTAGAATGCTTGTGGGTTCAGAACATTGCCACGAAATTGCAATCGGCAAGCCTCGTCAATTTACATAAATGGTGTTTTGGCATTCCTGGTCAGTGGTCAGTGGTTCCTTGTTCCTGAGTCTGTGGTTCCACAAACCAAGTTAATCGCCAAAACAAGCCCTTGGTAAGGACCGGCCGCTTTTTTAAATTATATAAACGACAAATGTTTGCCAATTTTCATTCAGTTGGGATAACTCCTTTGTCTAAGAAAACAGGGGTGAGTGGGGGCGGGGGGGGGGGTGAGGGAGGTTACAACATAGTAACAGTACTTTACTAACAGGAAACACACACAAAGACAACAATTAAAAGCATATTTGTTGATGTCTCACACACCGCCCCCACCCCAACTACCCCCACCACTGTGTCTGATTCCTCAATTCTCATTAGACTCGTGACAATTCTAGGGATCTCATAATCTGCGGAGGAACTTCCAACTTAATAAGTACAAGTTTTATATTTTATATTTACCGCACGTTGTTGTGGGGTCTCAAACAGTAGAGGATGATACATACATAAGAAGAAGACGACGACGACGACGAGAATTTTGCTTTCGCTTTCGATTTATTATATTAAAGGCGCCGAAATTTGTTAATTTTTTTATTTAAGTTGCCGAGCGGAAATTACAATTCCTATCTGAACACAAACACCTCCAGGTTCCAACGAGATCCATTTGATATTTATAGAATAGTTAGCGGTATTGATGTATGCAGCCTTTTCTATCCAGGAGATAAAAACATCATGTTACTAGTTTTCGTAACCTTTAAGTGCCTTTAACATGTTTGATAACATGCTAATTGTTTCGCCCTCTTCACAGGTTGTTTCTCACAGGTGGTTTCACACCTGTTTAATTCATGCCCTTACTAGGTCATTTCAAACCCCGGCTACATCTTGCTTCAGCTATCTCCTTATTTTTACCCCCATGAATGATGATTGATGAATATGATGAAAAGTGGTAACTCGAGTTTATTTAAATCTGTTATTGATTTTTACAGCTTTCTTCGTATGGCGAAAAACGTATCATAGAGGTATAGCATAACTTATTAAAATGCTGCAGATGGAGAGGTTTAGGGTAGAATCACGATATAGACTATGTCATTATCCCCACGTTTTAAAAAAACGGGGATATTGTAATCGCCTCCATCCATCTGTTCTTCCGTCCATCATGCTATCTCCTCCCAAACCATTAAGTGGAATTAAATCAAATTTGGTATGTGGGTTACCCATATGATTCCGCTTTGCAAGACAATATTTAGATTTGGCTCCACCCCAGCGTGGCGTGGCAGAGGTCAAAAGGTCAAATCATTGTAACAACTCCTCTGAAATCGTTAGACGGAACTCAACCAAATTTGATATCTGAGTTACTCCTATGATTGCGGAGTGCAAGAGACCATTTATATTTGGCTCCACCACCAGGGGGAGCGGAGGGAGGGGTCGGGAGCGGGGTCAAAAGGTCAAATTTTAACTTGTAGAAATTGATTGTAATGCATCTCCTGCGAAACCACAGGACGGAATTCAATCAAATTTGGTATGTGCGTTACCCATATCAATGTGGAGTGGAGGAGCACATTTACATTTGGCCCCTGCCTCCGGGGAGGGAGATGGGGGTCAAAAGGTCATGAAATTGATTGTAATGCAACGCCTGTGACATGGTTGGATGGAATTCAACCAAATTTGGTATGTGAGTTACCCATATAATCGCGGAGTGCAAAATGACAGTTACATTTGGCTCCGCCCCCGGGGGTGACTTGTAGGGTATGTCAAAAGTTCAAAGTGGTGAACGTGGGGATTTGCGATGGCACGTCATCGACCAATCAATCTAGTTTGTAATATAAAACATACATGTATAAACATAATATTATAAATGCAATATGTCAAGTGTCCACCACAATCAATTTCAAGACCTTTGGCCCCATCGCCACCCCTGGGGATGGGGCCAAATGTAAATGTGCTCAGCCACTCCACATTGATATGGGTAACTCACATACAAAATTTGTTTGAGTTCCGTCCAATGGTTTCGGAGGACATGTGTTAAATTAATTTCCACAAGTTAAAATTGGACATTTTGACACCTTTCCCATCCCCTGGGGGTGGAGCAAAATCTAAATGGCCTCTTGCACTCCGCAATCATATGGCTAACTTATCAAATTTTGTTGAGTTCCGTCTAGCGATTTCAGAGGAGTTGGATTAATATCAATTTCATGACCTTTTGCCCCCATCCCCACCCACTGGGGGTGGGGCCAAATGTAAATGTGCTCATCCACTCTAGATTGTTATGCGTAACTGACATACTAAATTTGGTTGAATTCCGTCCAACAGTGTCAGAGGGGTTGCATTACAATACATTTTTTGACTGTTTGACCCCCACCCCACCTAGTCCTGGTGGAGCCGCCAACTGTTAATATGCTCATGTACTCCACATTGATATGGGTAACGCACAGACCAAATTTGGTTGAATTCTGTCCAACGGTTTCGGAGGAGATGCATTACAATCAATTTCCGCAGGTTACAATTGGATCTTTGTAACCCTCCCCCACCCCCTGGATGGAGCCAAATCTAAATGGCCTCTTGCACTCAGCAATCATATGAGTAACTCAGATGTCACTGGTCGCAGAGCCAAATCTAAATATCGTCTTGCAAAGCGGAATCATATGGGTAACCAAATTTGATTTAATTCGACCCAATGGTTTGGGAGGAGATAGCGTGACAGACAGATGGACGGAGGTGATTACAATATCCCCGACGTTTTTTTAAAACGTAGGGATAATTAATAATTAAATTAATAATTTACTACATATATCTTCATTTTCTTCTTCAAAATAATGTGGATGACCCAACTAGTTGGGTATTGTCCCACAACGACGCAGTGCTGATTTGAAAGCCTCTATTGAAGAAGCTGACACTACATCTGCTGGTAAACTATTCCACAACCGAATTGTGGATGTGAAGAAGGAGTGAAGTTTGATGTCCATACGAGTGTGCGTGGTCAACAGCCTATCGTAGATTCTAGTTTGGCGGCTGCTTCTTGTGATCGGGTTTCCACGAGGTTGCACATCTACTAAGCCATTCATGATCTTGTACATTGTAGAGGCTTTGTTGACATCCCTGCGTGATTTCAATGGATCGAATGCGAGTTGTGTAACTAGAGCTGTGGCACTGCTGGTACGACTGAAGTTGCGACAAATTCTTCGGGCTGACCATCGCTGGACCATCTTCAAATCAAATAAATGTTTATTATTCAAATATTATTTTTTCAAATGCATAACATGGGCACACACGTAATAGTTAGATAGTCCTCTTCTGCTGGATGTAGGCTAGACAGCCTGTAGCAGGTCTTCACTTTCTTCTTTGTCCATTTGTTGTACCAGCTGAACTGAGTTTTGGCAGGGACAGGTTGAATCGAGAACTGTGTTGTGTGTGCCATGTTATTGTTGAGAGTTGGAGTGGTTACCACGGTGTCAGGAAGTCTGGTCCAATGGTTGTTCACCCGAATGTTGAAGAACCGTTTTCTGATGTCACTGTTGAGTTTAAAACTATATCAAACCCTGTAGAACCATGCACCAAACAAGGATGCAAATTCTGCCAAGACATGGAAAAACCCCACACATTCAGAAGCTCACACGCCAGGCTAAAATACCATATTAAACCAAAAACATGCAATGTTGTTTATTTATTAACATGCAACAAATGTTGTAGAAATAAAACATGAATTTAAGATGTGTATATACACATCAAACAACACTAGGGATGTTAAGAATGAGAAAGACACCAGTCGCAACATTTTAATCTTCCAATCCACAAATCCCTCGGCTAAAGGATCATAGAAGTACTCCACCATGATCCTGACAGTAGGCTTGCACGATTTTTGCTTTGAGACATCGCAATCGATTTTGTAAAAAACATAGCGATTTTCGATTAAATCGTAGGTCCAAATTATCAAAAGTATAAACCGGCGTAAAGTGACAAGTCACGAAAACCTTGACTTGGAATTCATAGAAAAAGTTGAAATAAATGATAAAAAAATAGCATGAAAGTAGAACGCAATTTCATGCGACAAATTCTTACCATCCGACGTCTATGCTTAATGTATGCCATATATCCATCATTGCGGGAGTGAAATTATTAATTGGGACCACCTAAATATTGCATATAGTTCAATAAACATTGTTTATATCATCAAAATTTGACATAAAATGTCCTCGAGAAAATATATAAATTACATGATGCATCAGCTTCCGCTTGTAGCCTCCCTTTGCAGGCCTGATGAGTTTAGGTCATTGCCTGAGTAGCGCGAAGATGCTAATATTCGTACCGAGGAGATACTGCGCAATCCACATAATAGGACGGTAGCTTCGAGTAGCTATAAGAGTGATGGCGTAAACGCATCCTATAGTGCAGTTTATAGTTGTTTTCAGAATCTACGATTTACATTTAGGAGTAATCAACAGAACGCATAGTTCAAAATACAACAATCTGGAATGCTGTTGCTTTATTTTCTTAATTAGACATGACGACTGAATCGAAAAGGAGAAATTATTACACCGCCTGACCTTGTTATTAATTGAAATTGCTAACTCGAGAATTAAAAAGAATTATATTCACTGATTATCGCTTAACACTCTGCAGTTAAGTATATATACTTGATATTTCACGAGAGACTCAGGGTCTGCAGCAAAAGAAAGAAAATTATATGATGATTCGACTGAGTAACTAGCTGTTTTTCTCAATGACAAAGCTATCATTAGCTCGTTTATCGTGGCGCTTTGTGGTGTGATTAGTTATTATTCAACACATTCATGGCATGGCAGGATATAAACATAATAACACAGGCTTGAAGCGATTATAATTGTAGTCATGTACTGCTAAAATGAGACAGAAAATACATGAGATTTTTGATGATTTTCAGACTTCCTCAATTTCACAGTAAAAGTCGTAGTTTTGAAAATAAATCGAACTTCATGATTAAGTCGAAAAATCGCAAAAGCCTGCCTGACAGCACGGAAGCCATGCCTCCCCATAAGGATCGTGAAAATTTCTGGATCCACCAACTCCATTGCATGGATCCAATCGGAATTAATCACACTGATTGGTAACCATTTAAACTACTAAGACCTGTAGTAAAACTTTCGAATTTTTTAAAACAGTTTGGTGTCATCCCCAAAACATCTTAATCATAGTCTCTGCTTCACCTGGCATGTTAAAACAGATGAATAATGTCTGAGAACAAGCCGTTTACCACTACTCTTTGTCTACGATTAGAAAGGAATGCTTGCATCCAGTATAGGACTTAGCTGTGAAAGCCATATAGCTCTTTAACTTACTCAGTAATCTTTGATGTGGGATGGTATCAAATGCTTTGGTGATGTCTACATGTGAGTAGACTAGATGGGGTGCACCATTGTCGAGTACTTTAGTGCAGTAGTCTAATGTTTCAAGGAGTTGTGTTGTACAGGAGCAGCCATTCACAAATCTATGTTGACAATCTGACATAATACTTGACATGTGGCTCATCAGTTTCTGTCTTATGAACCATTCAGCAATTATATTATTAACAAGTGCAAACATGCTATGACTTAGGTGGCCTTGAAATTTTGACACGTCGACAGACAGACCTACTAGTTTCGAGTCACACGGACACATTTGTCCAATACCTGCGTCGTTAACATATTTTTCAATCAGGCCGTCGTGAAGTTAAACATGTCTATTTTGGAAACAATGTTGGGAAAAGGCTTGTTACTGTTACATTTTATCGTTTGACCCCAAAATTGGGACACATCTGCGGGACCCCACGGACAAACATCCGTCCAAGTTTGGAGACATGTGCATGGCATGGCTTTTAGAGTCAGAGAAAAATGTGTAAAGTCTCTATTTTGAAAGAAATGTTGCTGGAAGTTGTTGCTATTGTCCTTTTTAACTTTGCGACCGCATGGGCAAGCTTCTAGCAATCATGCTTGCACTAAACATTGCGTCTCAAGTTCTCAACGTGTGTAAAGACATTTAGAACTATATTCTCTACTAAATAATCTTCTTGTACTGATTTCCATTCTTGAATTGCATTCAAGTATGCATTACAACGGAAAGTGGTTTTCCGTTTCAGAATTTTCCACTGTACAAAATTGTCCATTCCATTTCATTTATGTTTTGTAAATTATACCGTGTAAGCTGCATGTACATTTAATAAAGTCAATAAACTGTCAAATTTGTGTTGTGTGTTGTGTTATTAGTATGTCAAGAAAACATGAAGTCAGGGTTGAGAAGAACTCAGAGCTAATAATTTACAATTTTAGATGAGATTGCCTCACCTTCTTGATCAAAATGCCCTTTATCCATTAATTTCTATTTGAATATCATCTTTCTGTGCCAATTTACCAAGATTCTGCAGAAAAAAGCCATTTTCCGTTGATTATTCGTTTCAAAATCCTTTTTCTGTTTCAAATTACCAATTCCGTGAATTCCGTTAAATGCGGAAAACCACTGCTCTACATTAGTGCACATTTGTGTGCTATAAGTCCTTGATATTAGATAAACTAAGCACACCACACTTTGTAGAATACCTGTAAAATGGTTGATTAGAAATTACTAGGCCAACCGGCAGCCCATCAATTTCCATCAAAGCCGCCTATGTCATAATTATAGGGCGGATCATCACTTGTTGTTTTACAATATTTGTACTGTTGGTCCATCATGAACTAACTACCTTTAACAAAATTGTTTTAAAAGTTTAGGATATGATTAAGTTTTGAGTTGATAATGTGCACAATCAAATTATAGACTTACAATGTATTTATAATTTGAATATCATCTTTCACCATGTCTAAGTCAACATGTAATTAGAAAAAACCCCAGTGGATTAATCAGTGGCGTTCATCAAAGTATGCACATGCTTGTCAACGCACATGCATGTTAACTACTCAATGCTTCATCTCCAATAATTTTTACTCTAATCTTCATAAAAATTCAATGGTCGATGGAGGAATGAATGGATGAAAAGTGATGTGAGGGAACTGGTTTTGAGAATTTATCAATGGAATGTTTGCTTCGCCTACCAATCCAGTTATATTCCAGTGGTAGATTTTCAAAAGGTTGTCTTCTCCTGGCCTGCAAATGGACATTTCTTAGCACCATTGCAGAGGCCAGTTCTGACTCACTTGACCAATAATGGCTGAGAATTATAACTGGACTTGGACAAGTTCATACTTGGACGAGTTTGTCTTTGGAAGACGTGACTCAGAACCTTTGCTAAATTATGTCATTTACATTATTACCCCAAGCTATTATGTCACAGTTTATTGTGTCATGTCACCTTTGCCTGCCATTTCCTGTTTAGCTTTCTGCTGGCTTTCTTAACCCTTACCACTCTGATGTCAAAATGTAAAATTTTTAAATTAAATTAAAGGATGAACTGGTATACATTTTTCAACAAATTTGGTGGAAGATGGTGCGGGCGTAGACAGCAGCATCTTCCAGCAAAATTGTTGAAAAATGTACACCAGTTTCTTTGATATTGACACAGTAAGCTATAGAATATTGACATCAGAGTGCTAAGGGTTAAGCGATTTATCATGTGATATTATTTGTGAAAAGATAGCCAGTGATTTTCTTATGAATTATTTGTGTACATTGCGCAATAATGTTATTGCTGTATATATACACCTGTGCAAAAGTTAAGCACCACCCTATTTTTACGCACATGCGAGGGTATATTCATGTGCTATGAAGAAAGCAATAGCATAAACATTTATGTACCCATCCATCTTAGTGCAAGAGGTAATAATGCAACTAGAGGAATGCTGATTATGATGGTGGGGAAACACTGTATGTTTTTGTTTGAACTTGAAAACGAGGCCTGAATATGGTTACGTTGACACAACTGACAACTATTGCCCTACAGTTGACACACGTGGCTAGATTGTCATTAATGGTGTCTGAAAACGAAGTTTAACATCTGTGCACGAGTTTGAGACTGTCATTATTAATACCGGGTATATCCACCTTGTGCCTGGATGACGGCCTGGACACGACGTCTCATGCTGGTCACCAACCGACTGATACGCCATTGTGGTATTCGTTGCCATTCAAGATGGAGTGCGTCTGTTAATTCCTGTAGGTTCTGCACAGGAGGATCCCTCCTTCTCACCATGTTTCCCAGAATGTCCCAGATATGCTCAATAGGGTTCATGTCAGGGCTCCTTGCTGGCCATGGTAGGGTTTCGATGGCATTCTGGCGGAGGTATTCATGCACAGCTCTAGCACGATGTGGTCGGGCGTTGTCATCCATGAATATAGGGTGGGTTCCAGGTGCATGATTTACAAAATGAGGGACCACAACTCTATCCAGTATGGAATCTTGATATCTTTGTCCATTTAGTGTTCCAGGTACAGTCAACAGATCCAGCTTACAATCAAATGAGATGCACCCCCATATCATAACGGAACCTCCACCAAATGGAACTTCTTCCACGATGTTACGTTGGTCGTACGCCGTGCGTCTGGACCTCCATACACGAGTTCGACCATCTGTGGCATGAAGCAGGAACCGACTTTCATCGGACCAGTGTACCCGTCTCCAGGATCTCATGTTCCAGTGTCTTCTTTCGTTGCACCACCTCAGACGCTCCTCTTTGTGGTGTGCAGTGAGGAGAGGACGTCTGACAGGTCTCCTAGCTTTCATGCCAGCAGCATACAGTCTCCTTTTGACGGTAGACATTGACACTCTATTGCGCATTTCCCATTGCTGGCTGAGCACTCTGCTGTTGGTGAATGGAGATCTCCTAACAAGGCGTACTAGGGCTCGATCATCACGGGCAGTAGTCTTCTTCGGTCTTCCAGATCTAGGCCTGTCCTTCACCTCGTTAGTTTGCCCATGTTTTGCAATCAAACGACTGATTACAGTATGGTTAATGTTCAGCTGTCTGCCAATCTCTCTGCATGACATACCAGTGGTATGCATGCCTATGATTTACCATTTCACACGATCACTTAACCTTCGTCTTGCCATAGCGGTTCACAATCAAGAGCTAATTCTCTCTGTACAAATAAACCACGGCCATGAACACAAAATTCCTAATCTTGTCGCCTAAATCTGTATGTAATGTTCTACACCTCAAACTGGACTTTTACATAACTGAACACGTGTGCTGTTTCCCGCCACGCACGGACATCAAGCGGCGTGAAGTCATGCATGCATGTGCATTTCGTACTTGGAATTATGTCAGCTAACGCGGGGACAAAAAGTATGGCAGCCTAGTTGTACCATCATGTTTCTACGTTCTATTGTTTTTGCTGGTGCTTAACTTTTGCACAGGTGTATATACTATGCAATTAATTACCACAAAACGTGTGTCAGCCAATCTGTTTCCAGTTTGACAATATCTATTGCAAACCATCTTTCTGCAGTCATATTTGCTGCATACAGTTATGCATATTTCTATATCGAGCATTACCATGAGAACTCGCTGTACTCATACTGTGATACACAATCTGATGATAATTGATGAGTTTTGTTTTACGTTAAAATTCCTGTTTTGTTGCTTTTAAATTACTTTATAATGACACTAACTGAAACCTTCTCAAAACTACTGATAATCCTTTATATTCTGCTGGAATGATAATAATGTGCATATATGATCAGCGATACCCTTAGGAGTATCTGTGCTCAGGTTGTTCAGGATGTCAACATCCAAGAGTCACTCCCTTGGTGCGTGTATCTGTATCTGTATGTTTATGAGACAAAATTCATGTCGAACATTATGTTTAGTTGATCAGTAAAATTTTAAAAGCTGTATACGTACATACATATATTTTATAGTATTATATCAGATTCTTGAAATGTATAATGACCCTTTCCAGTTTTAGCTGTGTCCTACCCATCTCTAGCTAAGCTCCAACAACACCTTGCGTGTGTTAGGATCGATCGATACCTGAACTCCCTGACTATCAATTTCCAGAAAACTATACAGGTAAGCTGTTGAATATTTTGAAACTAAGTTGACTGGGTGCTGTTGCTACCTCCTGTTGCCGTTATAGGCAGCAACAGCGCCCCCGTCAAATTAGTTTCAAAATATTTTTAGAATAGAATGTTTATTAAATGGTAAAGACATAATTCGTACAACGTGTCGGACTACTAAGAGTTAGACGGACTAAATCGAGTCATTCATGCCATAATTAATTATATTGACATCCTACACGTCACTTAGTTGATTATAACGTGTAGGCTGATGTCATAGTCAATTACATGTATGTCATGAATGACACAATTTAGTTCATCTTAAGCGCTTAAAAGTCTGACAAGTTGTGCGATGCTAAAACTGGATTCCTCCATTAGTATTTAATTGAAGTCTGTCAGGAATTCATCTTACATATGTATGACATTAATTATTAGTAAATTGACCCATTTAACATACTTTTATGAAAAGGCAAATTGAATAAGTATTAGGTCTTAACAATAAAGATAAAAATAGCATTAATAAAAGTAAAGTAAGCAATAAGTAGACAGTCCTAATGAAATATTGAGCCTCAAGCAAATACATATTGGCATGTGCATACACATGCTGCATTGCTGGGTGTGTACACGCACACATATACACTGGGATAAATGCCGATTGAAATCTAATAGCAATCCACCATGCACTGTTATATGTATCCGTAATGTATGCCATAACTAAGACTGTCAATGTTTCGCTTTTGTGTTAGGACTTAGGAAACCCAAGAGTGTCATTTTGTAGGATTAGATGTATTGAAAGAGGCTTTATAATAAATCTTCTGTTGTGCAAATTTCGGTTAGTTGTACGTAGCGAAATATCTGACACATGAAAAAGTAAAAACTTTGTAAATATGACCCTAAATAACACTAAATACTTATATACCGCGTGTAGTATTTCAATTGACACTATACAAATTCGGTACACTCTGTATAGTGAATATGTCTGGCCTGGATGTTTTGAGGATAAGGTCGTGTAACCCTTTAAGCCTTGAATTTGTTCAAGAAAATCTCAATTTTTTTCAAAGAAATTGTAAATTTGCAGATCAAGAGAAGACTATTTTTGAAAATTTACTACTGGAATGACTGGCTCGGTTATCGAGCCAGTCATTCCAGGGGTAAATTTTCAAAAATAGTCTTCTCTTGGTCTGCAAATGGACATTTCTCAAGACCACTACAGAAGCTGTTTTTTGCTGATGTGAGTGTTAAGGAGTTATGGTCGCATGTTCTATGAATAATAGTAAGGTTTTAGGCCTGGCTCCAGTGAAATTTGTCTAAAGACTAGCTACCTTTTCAGGGCCAGATAGTGGTTTTTCTTTGAGACAGATGATAAAATTATAATCGAAACTAATTTGTATTGAGTAACAACCAGTTTTTAATGGACCTTTCTAGTTGATCCATTTATCATATGATGTCATAATCAACTAGGTGGCGTGTAGGGTAACGTCATGTAATCAATGATGTTGTGACTGACGTAGATAAGTTTGTCACGAACGCTTATTTGATGATGGACTATGTGGTGTTGTACAAATTTTATGTCTTTACTATTTAATAAACATGCTGTTGACTATTTTGAAACTAAATTGCCATATATATATAGGCAGCAATAGTGTCCAATCAAATTAGTTTCAAAGTATTCAACAGCTTACCTGTATAGTTTACTGGAAATCGATAGTCACTTAGTCAGGCAATTCAGGGATCAATCGATCCCAATACAGTGAAGTGTGGGTGGAGCTTAGGTAAAGATGGACGGGGCATAGCTAAAACGTGAAAGGTTCTTTGAAGAGGAAATTATTTGATTATTTGACCTGCCTCGAGTCTCTAATTTCTAGGTCTCATTCAGGCCAAATTTATCTGGGTGGTTTTATTTCTGTGTATTATGGATAGCTTCATGAACACTCCTGAGTGCAGAGACGCAATGAGATTGACAGTGTGTCCAATAATGATGTGTTTACTTGGGTGTCGTCCACTGGTGGGTGTGGGTGGGTGGGTGGTGGTTGGGGGTAGGTGTGTGGGGGTGGGGGGGGGTGGTTGGGGGTGTGGGTGGGTGGGTGGGGGGGGGGTTTGGGGGGGTTGGTGTTGGTATGGTCCAGAAATCTCCAGTTTGACCCTTAATGACCAGAAATGACAAATTTTTTATAATGTAGGGAGGACTGCATGGAATGTTTTGAGATTAATTTGACTGGGAGATGTTGCTGACTATTTATGGGGTGATTCACTCCAAATTTCCATGCTTGTTTATGTCCGCCATTTATTTTCATAGACACTTTATCACTAAATGTAAATATATGCACACCAGGTATTTCACTGTACCGTTAGCTGCAAAACTAATGTTAGCATTTCTGCACAAGATATTTGCTGCTAATTATCCACAGTGTGTGTGGCTTTTGAAACTCTCTTGCTAGAAAAAATATGTCTGTTCAAACACATCGTTGTTGTCGATGTATTTATGGCTAAAACTCCTGCATCGTCCTTAGTGCAGGGTTCATACGGCTCATGGAAAATCTGGAAACTCATGGAATTTGACTTTCTTAATTCCAGGCCTGGAAAGTCATGGAAAAATCAACATTTTTATCATAAGTCATCATATGGTGATTTCTTGATAGAAATAGAAAGTCCAGAAATGTTTAGGGTTTATATGGAATTTTACAAATTTAGTCCATTTCCAGTCCCTTAAAACTATGGACAAAACTTTGTGCAAAACGGTTTGGAAAGTAGGGAAAATTGAAATATTGTCAATATAGCGTTTCCCGTACTTGCATAAAACATCGATAATCCTCGAAATCTTGTCCATCGTGATTAGTAATTCTAAATATTTTCCTGCAAAATTAGGCAAATTTTGGAGTCAACATGATTGGAGACATCATAAAATATATTGTGATTTGCAACAGTTTAATATGGCTACCACAGGTTTTGACTTATACTAGCCATG
Source organism: Chaetoderma sp. LZ-2023a (assembly GCA_034401795.1). Taxonomy (NCBI): domain Eukaryota; kingdom Metazoa; phylum Mollusca; class Caudofoveata; order Chaetodermatida; family Chaetodermatidae; genus Chaetoderma; species Chaetoderma sp. LZ-2023a. The sequence continues at coordinate 63,222,495 of CM067374.1, forward strand.
CCAACACCTGTGTTAACCATTTTTGGCAGATAGCATGGGTAATCACTGATTAACCATTTTACTGCAGGCGAGTGATGTGCAGGCCCATTGTGCCTCTTGTTGAGTTAGGGATTTATCTGTTTTAGGCAACCCATTTTGACTTATTTACATTACAGCTCAGAAATAACTTTACATGTTTCCAATCAGTACAATTTGGAACACAATGTAAGAAATGTTCGTTTGAATATTTTGAAATTAATTTGATTGGAAACCATTGGTGCCTCAGTAATGGATTCCAATCAAATTATGTCCAAAATTTTCAACAGAACATTTCTTACATTGTGTTCAAAATTATGAACAGTACATTTTATTTTGCTTTGGAAACATGTTGAGTTATTTCTGAACCGTACTTTATCTACAAAATATACTATTTGAAAGCAATTATGAGAATGGAAGCCTAACTGCATAAAAAATATTTGCATAATATTTGGGAGATCGAGGAATGAGTTATGTCAATTTGTATCTGCCTGTAATGTACAGCAGTCAACAAAGCAACAGGTTTTTAGACAGAGCTTTTCTTCACACCAACATGGTCAAGATATACAACTGTCTTCATTCTATAAATATTTGTAACTAATGTTTGAAATTTCAGTTTGTATCACTGCATGGGATAATGGTATATTGGATTTGAATGTGTGTCACGTCTTTCCCTAAATATATGGATTATTCATTTGATTGACCAACTATAATTGAGAGCATTAAATATGAAAACATGAGTGCTAATATTGACCGTGAGAAATTCAGAACAATTTTCTCTTATCTATAATAAACACATATAAATTGTAGTCTTGTCCAGTTTCTGATAAAATGTTTGGTTTGACCACATGTATCCTTTGAGTGTTAGCATGCATGTCTGTTTGGAATGTAAAAAGTTTGCTGTACATCGCTAAATCATGTTTCGACATTAAAAACCTGCCCTATAGAGAAAATATAACGACTTAGCAATTATTTGTCCAACATGTCTACTGAATGCGTAAATTGGATGACCGGTGGTCAGTTTAATATACATCAGATTTTCATAACGAACTGTGAACTGGCTTTCTAAATGACGAGTAAGCATCACGTAGAAGGATAGATAAATATTATGTACTTTTCTACATCCTGGGAAAGCGTGGGTCGACTGGCGATAATGTAGCTCATGAACACTTGTGAAATAATTGGATTGACTCGAATATTTATTGGGTTTTTTTGGCTCTAAATAATTACGACGATATGTGAGCTTTTAGTATGGAAATGTTTGTTTTAGACTTAAGACTTGGTTTATTAAACCCAGTTCATCCTCTATTCTCACATCTAGTGTACTTACTCGTTACTCACATTCAATACATGGTTTAACTGACTACCTGCTGAATCTCTGCAGACTACGTTTTCCATGGGATTTATCTCTGAATATGCTGAATATTTTAAAAACAATTTCACTGAAAGCTGTTGGTGGCTAAGCTACCAACAACTTTCAGTCAAATTATTTTCAAAATATTTAGTGGATCTAGAGTTATTACCAATTTAAATTGTCTGATGGCATGCAGCATTCGGGCAGTTAAATCATATTGTTCAGTTTGTTTTGAGAATGATATTTATTGAAAGTTTTTACTGCCACAGAAAACATCAACATTAGGTCAAAGTGTTCAGATTTCCTTTACAATTTATCCTCCGCAGACCACTGTTTTGAGAATTCAGACGTAATCATGATCTGAATCCAATCCATTATCAAACAAGATGAGGTTGATTATTTAATGTGTCCCGGTATTGCGCTAAATATCTATCTGGTCTTTGGTGTCGAGGCATTTTCTTAGCGTAGTCCAATTTACTTTTCTCCAAGGAATTTTCTAATCTAACATTCATTAACTTTAAGATATTTGTTCTGTTATATTGAACTAGACTAGCTACAAGCCTCCACTGTATTCCACACTTTCTCTTTGCTTTGTAGAGACTCAGGATGTCTTATACTTTTATAATTGATACATGTATAATGCTATGATGTAGAATTGTATGGAAAAACCTACATGGTATAACCTACCTCATCCTTGACCAATATCCTTGACATCCCAGTACATGTATGTCAATTTCAATTAATAAATCACATTTAACTGATCATGTCGATAGTCACTTACAGGACTCGCGGTATGATCAGCGAACGAAAAGAAGAAGAACTGATAGTTGTTGATAACAAAACTATCCAGTGAATTTAGTAATTTATCTCATTTTGAATTAGCTTTATCCAGTGGACCGTAAATTCCCGTTTTAGCTATGCCCCGCCCATCTCTATCTAAGCTCCACCCACACCTCGCTGGTGTTGGGATCGATCGATCTCTGAGCTTCCTGACTATCAATTTCCTCAAAACTATACAGGTACATGTAGGCTGTTGAATATTTTGAAACTAATCTGACTGGGCGCTGTTGCTGCCTATGGCAGCAATAGCACCCAGTCAAATTAGTTTCAAAATATTCAACAGAATGTTTCTTAAATAGAAAAAACATACAATTCATACAACGTATCAGACTATTAAGCGTTAAAACGGGCTTAATCGAATCATTCATGATGTCATGATTATACCGTCAGCAAACACATCGTGTAGTTGATTGTGATGTCATATGATTGAGTGAGGAAATGGATTCATAAATTAAGATTAACATAAGTTGCTGTAGTGAGATTGATACTTCGCGGTAGCTGCCACGCGTACATGTATAGCTCTACATGTTGTATAACTTGTATGTTTTTGTCAGGCTCAGATTTGTAGACATACATGTAGCTACTTGTGTCGCAACTATAGCATGTTACACCTGTTCCATGACAGCTGCAGTCATTGTGCATATAAATTAGCATCCTGCGAATCTCAAATTTCCGCTCGAATCGAATATTTGCAAAAATTTGAATCGAATTGAATTTCGAATCCTGAAAAATGGAAATGTTGGCCTATGTGAATATTCAAGTGGCATATCATGTAAATTAATTTGTGGCTCGACCATGACAAGAAACTTGAAAATGCAGTGCCATAGCTAGAACACCTGGGTGTGTGTGTGTTTCATTCATCAGTACCTACCTATAGGCCGATGATCATGATGTAATTATAATTTAATTTATCGTCAAGCCGATAGATCTAAATAAGAAAATGCTGCTGCTGTAAGTGGCGTAACTCTTAATACTTATTAAGCCGGCCAAAAATGGCTTCTGCGGTAATCATGAGAAATGTCCATTGCTTAGCAAGAGAATACTATTTTTGAGAATTGATCACTGGAATGACTGGCTTGATGACTGAGCCTGCCATTCTGGTGATAATGCTTCAAAAGTAATGTCTTTAGTCCATAAATGGACATTTATGAGGATTAAATGGTTAAGAAACCAGTACCATACAAATATGATATTACTGTGTCGTAATTCATGGAATGCACTGGACATTACTGTTACTCCTGCTGAGTAACTGATGACATATTTGTTCCGGTTCCATGTCTCACACGTGTTGACTGTTTCCAATATATGAGCCGTGGAACCAGGCAATGACACATTGTGCGTATTAAATTGTTAGCCAATCAAGGTCCCTATACATGTAGGTACTGTGCCTTATATGTCCGGGTCACATAATGATTGTAAAATTAGCGATAGTCTGCTTATATTTCTCCCAATTTGCTTTCAAAATATAGAAGTAGCGCAATTTAGACTATTGTCGGATTATATTATAAATGTTTAGATAATTCTCTAAATGACGTGACTTGTATATTTTTGGAAACAATTGTGTGACATATTTGTGATAGTATGGAAGAGTTCTCAGACAACATTACTACTACCAGGTTACCATGCTCAGATGAGGATTTCAAGGGGCAGAAAAAAATACAAAACAAGTTTTATTGAACAAAAAATTTACATTTAATACAGTATCATACTACCCAAGCCAGCATTCTATTTTGTCAAATACCATGAAGCACCAAAGCCTACCATTTGAAAATCTTGAATCCACAAAAATCAAATCAAAGATTCACGACAATATTGAATCGAATCAAATGCTCGAAGATTCGCAGGGCCCTCATACAATTTAACCTGTTAATATAAAATCAGGTCTCTTAGAAAGAATCTATTTGCCAGATAAATCATATAAAATGTAAAACATGTTACACCGAATAGGCTGTGGCTAATTACACGGAAAATAATTCAATTCGATTACGGCTATTTGGACAATTTTTTAATGTCATATCCTAAAAGAAAAAAAATCATTATTATTTGTTACATCACGCTACCTAATCAGGATCAATATGCAATAAAACAACTTGAAATTGATATGACGCTCGTTGCATATATGTGCATATTTATTATTGATATTAAAATGTGTGAAAAGCCGCCTAATTATATTTAAGTAATTCTCTGCATCCACTCTATTACTCACACATGTATTTATATCAGCATGGAAAGATGGTGTAGAGATAATTGTTCAACACAATTTAATGCTGGAAAGATCCCGAGCAGTTTAGAGAAACAATGTATATTAATAACCCATTTTCATTCTGAACTCTAAAAGGAGCTTCGTATAAAGTTTGCTGAATATTAGAAACATATATCTACCAGTAAATGTTTTACTAATCATTGCTGCTGAATAGCCAGAAATGTCCGCTGGTTAAATAGTTTTCAAAATATTCTAGCAATAATTTACTGTAAAATAGTTTAATTTAAATATTAGCCATTTAACACTGAAGCTGGCTAAAAAACAGCTGTACATTGGTCCTGAAAAATGTTCATTTGCAGACCAAGTGAATAATATTCTAAAAAAAATGGCCACTGGAGTGACTGGCTCGATAATCGAACCAGTCATTCGAGTGTTAAATTTTCAAAAATAATCTCTTGGTCAGCATATAGACATTGCCATTTGAGAAAATTGAAATTTTCTTGAACAAATTGGATGGTTAAAGATTAAACTATGACATATCTAGAATGGCATGTGCTTATTTGTAATGGTCTCCAGATGAGCTGTTTTTACATGCGGTATATAAGTCTGCTGATTTGATTATCATTTATCGCTTGTCTCTATACCGGACATCTGACCGCCCTACAGGTAGCTAGCAATGCATATGATTGATTAGGCATCATGGTACACACGATTTACTCCACGGTTCCCATGAGTTCTATCACATTAGCTGTTCTAAATCATATACAGGTGAAGAGAGATAAACAATTAACTTTTAAAATATTGAACATCATTAGTTATTTTTGCACCCATTTATAAGTTACTTATCACTACATGTATGTTTTTCTCTGAAATACGCCTCTTCATTGTTCATTTCCTCGATTTAATCATCGGGCTGACGGTTAATAATGTCTTCACTAAGATTAATAATACATGTATTTAATGAGTACTGCACACCCTACGGTACAGCTCATATAACGGGTAACATGTTTCCAAAACACAAACAGAAACATGTTAGTTAGTAAAATTTTAAACATGATGTAAGAAATGTTTTGTTGATTATTTTGGAGTGAATATCATTAGACGCCATTGCTGCTTTAGGCAGCTTAATGACTTCCAATCGAATTAAGTCTAAAATATTCAACTATGCATTTTATTTTGTTTTGAAAAACATGTTATGTTATTGCTGAGCTGAACTGTATCTATCTGTAAATGACCAATCAGGTATGAATCACATGTCAATCAATTGTGTTTGTATTGTAAACACCAGGGGAAAACTTGTATTTAATTAAATGGTCCAACCCAGTAGCATTTTGTACCCACCCAGTAGCATGTTGTACCCAGCCAGTGTTATTTTGTACCCAGCCAGTGCCATTTTGTACCCACCCAGTACCATGTTGTACCCACCCAGTACCGTGTTGTACCCACCCAGTGCCATTTTGTACCCAGCCAGTGCCATTTTGTACCCACCAAGTACTTCTCACCTCATCAATGCAGGTCATCATAGCTTTCAAAAACGGTCTTCTAATGACTTGCTAATAGACATTTCTTAAGACTACTGCATGACCTGGTTTTTGTTTGGCAGACCCATTAACCATTTCATGTCAAAGCCCGCCAAAAAAACCGGCATTTGCAGTGGCCGTGTGGAGTGTTCATTTATACCCCAAGAGAAGAGTATTTTTGTCAATTTACCACTGGAATGACTGGCTTGATAACCAAGCCATTCATTCTAGTGGTAAATTAAAAAAAATACTCTTCTCTTGACTTGCAAAGGGATATTCAATAAGCAATTATTTTAATTTTCTTGACCAAATTTAATCATTAAGCGGTTAAAGGGTTAAAATGTCATTGAGAAATACTAATACAGTACAGGTTCTTACATCATGCTCAAAATTGTACGAATCTTATTTATGAGCTGTACTGTGTCATCAACTATTAAACAATTGGCAAACATGGACGCCATGTAAGTTATATATTATTCCAAAGTCAAGAGGCATGTTAAACATAAACATCTGTAATTGTTACAAGTTGGCAAAATATTATGATCTTCTCCCGTTTTATTGCACAGATTGGGGTGATTTGTTGATGAAAGCTTTTTTATATATATCATTGCACACATAGTGCGGAGTGTTGAATGATAGCCAAGAACTACACACATTAAGAATCAGTGCCAGGCCACTCATAATATAGCATATGTGTCATGAGCCCACTGTAAATCACTGGGAATATTAACCTAAGAATATTGCAGCCAAAACATTAGCAGATTTCTATTGTTGTAGTCAAAAGATCTGCATTCAAGAAACACATTATAGAATTTTGAGCCCAAGAAACTGTTTATGAAGAGGTCACCTTTAAGTCAGACAAGAAATTACAGACCGTGAGAGATTGACCCATCCATAGGGCAGGAAAATGGACCTTTCCAGTTTATCCATCAATCATATGACATCATGATAGTATGACCTTATAACAAATGATGTCATGAATGATGTAGATCATTTCATCACGAACGCTTAATTGATGACAGACTAAGCATTGGTGTACGATCTTGTGTGTTTTTACTATTTAATAACCATTATGTGTAATATATTGAAAGTAATTTGACTGGGTGCTGTTGCTGCTTATCACTGTTGCTGCCATAGGCAGCAACAGCACCCAGTCAAATTAGTTTCAAAATTGTGAACAGATTACGTGTATAGATTTCTGGAAATTGATAGTCAGGGATCGATCGATCCCAACATGGTGAAGTGTGGGTGGAGCATAGATAGAGATGGGTGGGGCATAGGTAAAACTGGATTCCTCCATTGTTTGACCCTATTGGGACCAACATTGGATACATTGTTGGCTATGCTGTCACGAATCAGCATGATGACATTGACGTCACACGGTCAAGCTTATTGACATCTAATGCTTAATCAAGAGTGAAAAGATGCAATATATAATTCCGCAGAATTCTTGTTTGTATTCATCGCATATTCTGACTTACACGCATGCATAGATACAAAATCATATCTGCCTTGCGTTCTGTAGGGAAAATGTTCCAAAGCGCTCTGTGCATGCAAAATCAGCTTTTCTCGTTTTGTATATTATATAAAGTAATTAATACGAAAACAGCAGATTGTCAATAGTTTGTAGATTAGCAAAACATTTTGGAGCGTTTTCACTCTGGAACGCAAGGTTGCTCCCTTGATTGAGATATAATTACAATTTAGAAATCCTCAAGAGTGCTAAGAAATTCTGAAAATACTAGAGGCAACACAGACAGATTAACCCTTACCACTCTGATGTCAATATTCTATCTTACTGTGTCAATAGCAAAGAATCTGGTGCACATTTTTCAACAATTTTGGTGGACGATGTTGGTGTCTATGACAGCACCATCTTCCACCAAATTTGTTGAGAAATGAACACAAGTTCATATTTTAATTTAATTTGAAAATAAAAATTTTGACACCAGAGTGGTAAGGGTTAAAACCAGCAGTATTTCTATTTGTCGCTCTTCTTTCTCCTGATTATTGCACCACCATAAACATGTTTATGAATACATGTAGGTCCATATGCACTAGATATATACCCGTGTTTTGCATCTTTGTAAGAATTGACATACGAGTACACGCATGTATCATCTGCTTTGTAGTCATTGCAGTCGACTACATGTATGTTAAACACTCTGGGATAGATGTCTTTATGCACATAACAGTATTTCATTCAATATGTTCCCATCTTTATACAGTACAGCTCATAAATAAGTTACCTTGTTTCCAAAACAAAAACACAAACATGTTATTTAGCTAGTACGATTTTGATTTTTTAACATAATGTGAGAAATATTCTATTGGATATTTTGAACATATTTGGATTGGAAGACATTGCTGCCTTGGTAATGTCTTCCACTTCCACCATGGCAGCAATGGCTTCCACTTCCACCATGGCAGCAATGGCTTCCACTTCCACCATGGCAGCAATGTCTTCGATCCAATTTTTCAAAATATTCAGAAGTATGCTTTATTACCCGCGTCTCTAGATGCCATGGTTAACATGGAGTGCTGTTTGTTGTTGTTGTGCTTAAGACATTTTGAAATTACTCTGGTTCTACTGGAGGGATCGTCTCCAAATTTCGCCCGTGTCATCCCAAATCCATTAAGGCCAATTTTGGTGCAATCGTCTCCAAACTTGAGTGGAAACTTGCCCATGTAGTCCGGAACACGTATGCCAATTTTGTGGTTAAATGATAAACCGCAACAGCAACCGCTTTCAGCAACATGGTTTTCAAAAAATAGATTTTTGAAGCATTTTTCAATAACTCTAATGGATTGATTTTTTCGGAACTTGCCTTGCTTGTGTGCCTGTGGGGTTTCGAAGATGTATGTCAGTTTTGCATTCAAAAGATAAAACACAACAGCTTTCAGTAACATTGTTTCAAAAGTAGACACTTTTGACCTTATAGCGGCCTGCCTGAAAAAATATATCAACGAATCATGTATTGGAAATTTGTTCTTGTTTTGTTTTGAAAACCTTTTATGTTATCTCTGATATGTATATATTAGTACATGTATGTTAGATAATCTGGTATGGACATGAGCATGTGTATTTTGTTGAACATAATAGTATTTGATTCAATTTGTTCTCATCTTTATACAGACAGCATCTATCACTGTCTCCTACTTTAACTCTTACCTCTCCGGTGTCAGTATTCCGTCATTTACGGTGTAGATAGCAAAGAAACTGGTGTACATTTTTCAACAATTTTGGTGGATGATGTTGCTGTCTATGACAGCAACATCTTCCACCAAATTTGTTGAAAAATGAACACCAGTTCATCTTTAAATTTAATTTGAAAGTTTTTAAATTTGACATCAGAGTGGTAAGTGTTAAAATATGCTTATATTAAACAAGCTCCAGAAAGTTCTCAACTACCCAGCTTTTTTCGATGATCTTGACCATTCACCTCTTACCAGTTAACCTATTGCCCTCCTCAAAATCATGAAGCGTCTTCAGGACCACGAGAACAAAAATCCCACCCTAAATTTAGTGAAAATACCTCCAGTGGAACTTGAGTTAACATGCCACATGCATGATTTTAACCTTTTGCCCCTCCCCACCCACCTAAAAGAATCTGAAAACCTTCACGATTGACATGACCCCAAGGACAACCTCTCACCCAAGTTTAGTAGAACGGGGAACAGACTGACAGACATACCTGGCTCTTGCAATATTTTCTCGCAACACATTATGGTGTGAATAATAAAGCTGGCATACATGTACACATATTGGCTGTGATGTTTCTTTTGTAGCTTTCTGGAAATATATATTCATTTGGCAATTATACCAACAGACTTCATCCACTGGTTTATAAATCGAGCCAGTTATTCTAGAGGTTTTAAAATTTTCAAAATTAGCCTCTTGCTTTCCAAATAAACATTCTGCAAGACCACTAGGGTCCATTTTTCGCCGGTAAGACCTCATCAGACCTCTCACAACATGATATAAGTCTGTTTGTCTCTTCGTCTGTCCAACCTTTGCTATTTCTGACAAAACTGCCTACGTCACAACTATGTATACTATATAGTCCCCATGTTGTAAGTTAACATTGACATTCCTGTTTTTCCAGTTTACTGGCCACACAAGTGATTGACAGAATCAGATTTTAATGTTCTCTTATAGACATTTCATTATCAAGACTTAATGCGATTCACATTAAAAGACGATTTGATAAAAATACATTTAATTCAAAAGTTAAAGTGGAATTATAATTAAATTAAGATACAACATGTAGGGAGTTTTTGATGATAATTACTGTATAGCTATATGTCATTTCTGAACATATTTATTATTCGTCGACAAAGTTTCTGACACCAGATCGTAATTAATTTTATAAATTAATGGAGAAAGTTTTTTTCTTGATGATAATATCTTCTGAAAATCTGGATGTTTTGTTGTAAACCCTTTAGCCCTTGAAACACCAAGAGCCTTCCTTAAACCTTTAACCGTCATGTCAGCCAAAAATGGCTTCTGCATTGGTCTTGAGATATATCCATTTGCAGACCATGAGAAGACTATTTTTGAAAATTTACCATTGGAATGACTGGCTCGATAACCGAGCCAGTCATTCCAGTGGTAAATTTTCAAAAAATTGTCTTCCGTTCGTCTGCAAATGGACATTTTCTATGAGAAAATTGAAATTTTCTTGAACAAATTTGAGTGTTAAAGGGTTAATTTGAAGATGGTTATACAAGAAAGCGGCTAAATATTTTGAAACTAATTTAACTGGAACCGGGTGCTGCCGAGCTCCCAGTCAAATTAGATTCAAAATATTCAACAGATTATTCCCTATATTTTGTTTAATTTTTATCTTTTTGCGTCAAAGTGTTAACTTAACTCCTTCGCCTCTAACATCTCAATTTCAAAGCAATCATAAGCCATGTAAGCTGGTGATTATCTTGAAGCTAGCTTAAGATAGAGTGTCTGAAAGTTGTCTCAGGTCAAGCCAATCAAATTCACTTCAAAATATCTGCTATGCTGGGTTGAAAGAATTAACCATTTAACCCTTTAACGCTCACCAAACACTGCTTCTGCAGTGCTCTTGAGACATGTCCATTTGCAGACCAAGTGAAGACTATTTTTGAAAATTTACAACTGGAATGACTGGCTCGATAACCGAGCCAGTCATTCCAGTCATAAATTTTCTAAAATAGTCTTCGCTTGGTCTGCAACTGGACATTTAAATTTTTTAAACAAATGTAAGTGTTAAAGGGTTAATAGTCAGGAAAATTGAAATTGGTGCTTAGTGTATGTCTATTTGCAGTTCAAGAGATGACTATTTAAAAAAAAATTTACCACTGGAATGACTGGCTCAGTTAAAACGAGACAGTCATTCATTGGTGAATTTTCAAAAATTATCTGTTAGCCGGCAGATTAGCATTCCTCGGCACCGCTGCAAAGGCTGGTTTTGTCCCACATCATAATTAAAGGGTTACATTGTATTCCAATCTTGACACATATTTTAATAACATTATAATTAATTCGCAAGTAGTCACGGATACAAAAGTTTCAATTGCTTCTACTCAAGTTGACACGTGACCTTAAGATGTTCAATGTACTCAGAAGTGCCAGACCTCATGCTTTTATTATCTGCAGTTTGGTCTGACAAATCACTTCAAACATCATCTATGTTATCTATTGATCATCTAATGTGAATCCTCGCTCAGACAAGTTACAAGCACAGATTTGAATAGATATACACTGATATTCTTACCTATCTGTAACTCCCACTATTCGAGTTTACGCTGCTTTATTCAGATTTCACTATTAGATAGAATTCAATAAAATTACTCATCTTTTGAATGTCATTTTTGCTGCCTAGCTAGTAAAAGATTGCGCGGACTGATGCACACTTCACATGAGATATATTCACTCGAACTCTGTACATATATCTCACCATCTGTCCACTCTCTTATGCAACCACACTGACATCTTTGCAGGCCCCTTACATGTATTTGCTGATATTGGTGTTCTTGCACCATATTGTAGATTTTAATGCGTGCGTTCGTGTCTGCGCATGCATATGCTTGCGTGCATGCGTGTGTGTGTGTGAGCACTCGCTCATGTTTTGCTGCGCGTCTGTCTGTCTAGATTTTGGTATGATTTTGTCAATTTATCTTAAAGATATAACCTGGATTGATCGATGAATTTTATATACAATGTTACGTGTATGTGCATAAAATGATTCTATTCCGTCAATGCTATCATTTGAACACTATTTTTCTGGCCACTCACTGGTCAAGAAGATTAAACATTAGACGTTTCATAAATATTAAGAATTGTAAAGCACAAATTTAACAAGAGATTTCAGCAATGGTTTGCAGAGAACGCCATAGTAGCAGCCCTATTTATCCTCATAACTTTGAAAAAGATGGGATAGTGCAATCATCTCCACCTGTTTGTCCAGGTATCTCCTGATGACAACAACAGAGGCTTGTTTTTGCCGGCTTGACCATAGTAAATGTTTAATTGTCTTTCATAGCAATTTGATAATGTGTAGGCTTAAATCATTAACCCATAACCCTTTCACCAAAAAATACTTGGAAGAAAGTAATTTCTGTGCGATATAAAATTTATTCTCTTGGATATTTTAAAATATTGCAGCAATGCCTTCCAGTCAAATTAATTTCAAAATATATTCAACAGTTTTCCTGTATGGTTGCCTTGAAAATGAGATGTTGGGAATACTGACGAGGGCTGAGTTTCTAGTTAATGTATATAGATTGCCAACTGAGATGTTTATTGCATATAAATATTGCCTAGATTACGGACAAAACATCTGTCAAATTATGACCTAGAGATCTTTTCATTATCTCTACAAATCATAAGAAATTACATTAAATCATTCTTTTGAAATAATGACTTGAAATATGTGAAAAATCTTTAATACATGAATCTGTACTTCATTAATGTTCTTTACTTACTAAACAGCTGTTCCATTCTTTAGATAAACTCATTTTAAATATCATGATTAAAGTTAACTGCTATTAATTTTGAAATCAGCGTCGCTGAAAGCTGTTGCTGTCTGAGAAGAATAGAAAGCAACAGTTTTTAACAACTTTGTTTTTCCGATGCAATTATCATCCTTCCCGTTGATATTGTTCGGTGGAGCATTATCATGATTAGCAGAAAATCTTTCACTTGAAATAATGTGATTGACACTTGGTATATCTGGAAAATGGTCACCGCTTTGTAATTGACATTTACGCTCATTTAACCCTATACACATTACAGACCACAAGCGACAAATTCGTCTTAATATAAGGACTATTCTGTTGAATATTTTGAAACTAATAGACAACAACCACTCCCGGTCAAATTGTTTTCAAAATATTCAACAGATTACTTTGGCTTACAGTTTTTATATAGAACATAGAGATACTGAAATTTCAGGCGATAATGGCTTAATAATTACATAACGTGCAGATTTAGAATAAATTAACCAGATTTTACAATTTTCATAAAAAAATGTCTTAGTTTGTGTTTATCTGCCATGTACATGCACTCCAGGGCACGTCAACCATCACCTGTCATGGATCATTATAGAATCGTGCATCACTAGCCGAAAACAAAACAATTATGTTTTCTTTCTGCTCAACTGGCTGCAGAATATCATCTATTTACCCGTAGCTATAATGATATATATGCATTACGCTGGTTATATTTTATTAATGGTTTATAATAATATATGTGTGTATCGGTTACTTATTGACAACATATATACACGGCTCATTTAACTGTCTTATCCCATCTAGAGGCATAAAGCTACACTGCAGATATGGTGTAGACCATAATCGTTGAATGGTTATATATATTTTATCTATTATATAATACCTGACAATGTGTCAAGCTACTACTAGTCTGTGTGGGAGACATACATTTACACATGCAACTTAAGCACACCCAATTTAAGCTCTTTAAGGGTAAACCCATCCGAAACTGGCCTCTGTATTGGTCTTAAGAAATACAGTGCCCATTTGCAGGTCAACAGAAGACAGTTTTTGTCATTTTACCACTGAAGTTACTGGCTCGATAAACCGAGCTAGAGATTTCAGCAGTAAATTTTCAGAAACAGTCTTCTTGGCTTGCAGGTTCGGTATAATAGCAACGTATAGCGCTTGATTGGTCACGATTAAACAAAAAGCTTAACCTATTCATCGACAGATCCCTGAAAATGTATATTCTGTAGAATATAAAGCTTATTCTGTTGAATATTTGGAAATTAATTTGACTGGAAACCGTTGCTGCCTAAGGCAGCAATGGTTTCCAGTCAGATTAATTTCAAACTATTCAACAATTTTCCTGTATGGTAGTGTTGGAAATGTTAATATTGAAACCTTCTGCTAAGTCAGTGTAACTCAAAGTCTGAATCAACTCCCAAACATTGCGCACACATGCGCCTATTACGTACCGTATTTCATCTATTTGAAGCCCATACTCTAATAAAAGCCCACACCTAATCTGAACATATGAGCTCCAATGATTTTTTAGCAGGTTCAAAATGGCAAAACTGTATTAGAAGCCCACCCCTACATGTAGCTCAGCAGATTGTATCAGAAAAAACCAATTTAAGACCAAATTTGTACGAATAACGTGTATAATAATAACAATCGTGTCAAGGGGGGTCACTCTACTTTACGCCAAACTCTGCCCTGACAATCCTGGCCCCTCTTACTAGAAGCCTAGGCTTCAAATACATGTAGGCGAAATACAGTAATTATTATCCTTAGCCTTTAAATGGACATACACTAAGCAAACTAGGCAAAACAAAAATCTAAATTTTCTTGACGAACCTTGACCATTATAAAGGGTTAAGATGTGAAGACATGGAAAATGTGCATTTTATAGACAATTTGTGTCTCGTCTCTCTGGAATAATTTGAGATATAACTATTGATCATTCATTTGATTATCCACATTGTTATCAACTATATCATTGTGATGTATGTCCCAGTATCTGCTAAATCCTTTCATTGTATTAGCAACTAATATAAAGCTTCAAGGAAGCATTATGTGACATATTATATTATTGGTTACAATGCAGGGATGTAAACTGTTTCTGCGTATCTAACTAAAATTATTACTGATACCGGTAGTTGAATTTTCAATTTTATTGTCTCGACTGCGAGAATATGTGTCACTTTCCGACGTTGGCGGCATCAGCAATGTTAGGTTTTTGCGTTTAGTAAAACTGATCAGCTTATATCTCAGGATAGGTTAATGCTATTGCAATTAAACTTTGCTACGTGGCTGCTTATATGATTAAAAAGCAGTATGATGAGAATGAGGTCACAATGGCAATGTGACGTTAACCTTGATACAAAACCCTGTTTTTTCACCATTAAGTTTTTGCATTTTGCAAGACTTCTCAGCTTATATTTCATGATTGGTTAATCGTATTGGAACTAAAATTGGATACGTGGTCGCCTATAATATTCGGAAACAGAATATTGAGGTCAAAAGCTCAAAGGTCAAGGTCACTGTGACCTCTACAAAACTGTTATATTTTAACGGTATGGCCCTTACGAAAAATTCCTTTATTACCAGTCTATTGTCAGTCTATTACCAGCTTATTGTCAGTGTGAAACCAGTGTAAAACCAGTCTGTTGTCATACTATTGTCAGATATGGTAATAAACCGGCAATAAATTGTCAGATGATTGCAAATGTATTGTCAGTTTATTGTCAGATGTCATCCTGTACTCTGACCCACTGACAATAAGCTGGTAATCGACTAACAACAGACTGGTAATGATGGTTTATGAAACTCAGTAAGTGAAGACACACAAATTTTCAAAGTCTTACATATATCTAATAGGAGAAATTGATCTGACAATAGACTGACAATACACTGGTAACATTTTAACGTCTGACAACAGACAGGTTATACACTGACAATACACTGAACATCTGACTATAGGAGGTATTTGGATCGGGTTCAGTGTATTGTCAGCTATATTGTTATGTTGGAAGTTTGCCCAAATATTTTCTCGCCAGTTAGCTAACAACACATTGGCTATGCGTATGACAATACACTGGCAAGAATCTACCACCGGTTTTACTTTTTATTACCAGTCTATTGTCAGATTATTGTCAGTGCGACACCAGCTTCCTAGCAGTGTATTGTCATTTGCATGTGAGTCTGTTGTCAGATTATTGTCAGCCTGGTGTCGGCTACAAATTAGTTTCTTACCAGTCTGTTGTCAGCTGCTTATTACCAGTCTATTGTCAGCTGTATTATTGTTTCTTGCCACTTTAATCTGGTAATAGACTAATAATGCGCTGGCAACAAACTGACAACAGACTGACAATAGGCTGACAGCAAAATGGCGGGAACTGCTCATGAATATTACTCTAGGACAAAGAAGGTATCATGACATGGAGATGGTACCCGAAATGCTTTAAAACTATACAAGAAAAAGCCTCATTTTAATATTCAGTACATATGTATTGGGCGCTACAGTATAAACAAACATTTAACTAAATATTCAAATAGCTGGGTCACTTCAATTATACAGTTTAATAAGTTACGAAAAACAGGTATCACAAGACCAACAGCACAAATTACCAGTGTTATCATCACAATTTCTATGTCTACTGTACCAAACTGATAATGATTGTGCCATTCTTGGGTTACATGATATGATTATAATTAAATAAACCTGATTTTAAATATGTTTTCTACATTTTATGCAAACCTAGGAGAGTTTCTGTTGAATCTTCAAAAAAGGAAGAAGTTATCTTCTTATTTTAGCATGTAGATTTCCCCACATAGAGGAGCACCTCTTTATCAGAGTATTGAATAATACAAATACTGCCAAAAAGCTAATTATACAATTAGCACAGTGTGTGAGAACAAATACAGTAGCACAAATTTAACATTTTGGTATTATCAAAAGAATGAGACACATCCAGCTTTAAAATTATTGTAACAGTTATAAAGTTGGAAGTTATCTTTCTAGGCATGGGTAAAATATCAACTCAAATATTATCTTTATTTCACATCTTCCCAGTCTATTGTGAGACATGTTCTCTGATAGGAAAACTGTTAAGTTCTTTGTTGCCAGCCTATTGTCAGATGTATTTTACTATGTCCTTTCTTGCCAGTGTTGTCAATCATATGTTGTCAATCGTATTCTTTATAAAGTTTCCCATGTCCTTTCTTGCCAGTCTATTGCCACTTAAGATTTTTCATGCCAGCTTATTGTCAGCTATAGTTAAAACAGTCTTTGTTGTCATGTTAATGTCAGACCAGATAAATTAGTTGTCAGTGTATTGCCAGATCTCCAACAAAACTACCAGTCTATTGTCAGATTATTGTCAGACTATTACGAGGTCTGACAATAAACTGGCATTATTGCCAGTGTATTGTCAATTCTTCTTTAATTAATGCCAGCTTATTGTCAGTTTATTGCCAGCGTTAATTTTTTATTGTCAGTTTATTGTCAGTCTGTTGTTATATCTTGCCAGTCTGTTGTCAGTCTATTAAAACACGTTTCCGTAAGGGTGCTTTGCATTTACCCAATCTCAGATCAGCTTATATTTCGTGATTGCTTTAGCCTAACTGAACATAGCTTGGGTACATTGTTACTTATACCACTAGGATACAGGTTGGTGACAGGGAGGTCACTAAGTCAAAGGTCAAGGTCATTCTGACCTATAAAACTATTAGTTTTCAACGTTAAGTTTGCACGTTTAGTAAATCTTATCAGGTTATATTTTGGGATTACTTAAATCTAATGGAACACAACTTGTGTATGTGGTTGCTTATATCAAGAGGATGTAGGATGATGATAGGGAGGTCACAAAGGCAAAGGTCAAGGTCGTTCTGAGCTTACTACCGTATTTAACCTCTGCTTTTTCAACTTTAAGTTTTTTCGTTTAGCATTTAATCATTTACATTTATATTTCAGAATTACTGAATATTGCCATAACTAATCTTGACCACATGGTTCCCTATGCAATATTTTAGGATGCTGCATGCTGATAGTGATATCACTAGGTCCAAGGTCACGGTTATCGTAGCATTGATATTTTACTTCTATCATGTCCTGTATTTCCAATGTTAGGTTTTTGTGTTTGCCTATATTTTTGGATTGCTTATTCCTACGGGAAGCATGATAATTGGGAGGTCATTAGGTCAGCGGTTAAGACAATTCTGACATTGCTATTTGACCTCTGTTTTTTCAATGTTAAGTTTTTCATTTAGCAAATCATTTACATGTATATTTCAGGATTGGTTAATCCTATTGGAACTAAACTCGAATACATGGTTACCTATAATGTTAAGGAAGCAAATTGATGATACAGCAGTCATAAGGTCAAATGTCAAGGTTACTGTGACAAACAGGAGATAGATGAGACATTTAATTCAGCGGAATTCTTGTTTAAGATATGCACCTACATGTAGTAATGAATTTGTCAGTCAGTTTGTGGTCTGTCAACTTTTTTACATTTTTGACAAATTTGCAACTATATGGCGTCACACTTGTTCTCATGTCTTGAGCTAGTATAATTAAGCAACAATGGTTCTTTCTATCTTTAGGAGTATATGATGGATACAGTCAGGCGAGACATTATGGCATTCTTATTTATTATGGCAATTAATTTAAATATTGTCAATGAATTACATGCATGAATAAATGTTTGCCATTTGAAGTTTTAATATTTGTAAAAATAGGTTTTAAGTTTCTAATGTTAGCGTATCAAGGTACAATGCCATAGGGAATCAGATACTCCTTCAGATGAATCAAGCATGCATATGATACCATCGTGAATTTACAGATATCACAATTTTATATGCGATGGGTATATGCTAGGCCACTGATAGTATATGGGCTAGGTACATGTGGCTGTATGAATAGTCCAGATCAGGATAAGTGTACACAACATTGCTTAGAAAATATCATGATATATCTCTATATGTCGTATTTCTCAAGTCTGGTAGAGGTCTTTGTGACTGGTGTCGCATGAGTTGTATGTGACCGGTAAACTCACTAGCAATAGTAGCAATGAAAATCTGACGTCTGCTGGAGAGGAATAATTTGAAAATTGATGGGGATCAACAGTGAGCTTCCAATCAAAGTAATTTCAAGATATTCAACATGGTACCATATATTGTTTGTGGTTTTCCGTTTTCTAAATTAAATTCTGCATCGTAACAAATCACAAGTTTTAAACAAATTGAGATGTGTTTAAATGTCAAAAAATCATGCACACCCTGTGTTTCTCATGGCATCTAAACTTTGGAGTTCCCAAGGACCCCACACCCTGAAATCTGGAGTCCCCAGTTGAAACTTGGAGTCCCAAAACTCAAGTTTGGAGTTCCCATTATGCGGTATTAACTCCTCCATGCTAAAATTAGAGGGTACCATGGGTGGGACTCACAACTATGAATTATGTATGTCCCATGCTAGACTTGGTAGGCAAAAGCCTATGAAGCTACTTAGTATTTAACAATCATACAAGATTTTCAGGGCCCCCATGGGACCCACTGCCATTACTTTTGGAGGCCCCAGGCTGAAATTTGGGGGTATATACCCTCAAAAGGACCCTTATGTGAATCACTGTGCGCACCCATCTTGCAATACTCAAGACGTCTTTACCCTTCAGTTGGCAAGATTGGTTAAGAAAATTAAAAAATGTGCTCAGTGAATGTCCATTTGGCTTATAAATGGACACAGCAAGACTCACAAAAGAGGCCAGATTTTGTCTGCTTGACCAGTAAATAGTAAAACATCTGATATTCTGGTACAGAAAATCTTCCTTTCCAAAATATTTAACAAAATAATTGTAATAAGCGGCTATTATTGGCCTGCAGCAAGTTGTTTGAGATGAGTCGGTTTCTGATTATGTCTTTGTGATTATTGTCGAGTTCATGATCCTATAATGCAGAGTGATGATCCATGTCATCAAATCACAGGGCCGATGAATTCGTTTTTCTGTGATGTATTGTTGAGAACATGTTTATGAGAGCAGCTTATGATCAGTGTGGCTTGAACTACCCGTGAAGGTTTGTGATTGTGAAATTGAATTAGAATTATGTCATTATGATAATCTACCTTCTGACTCATAGAAAATTGACTTGTCCTTCATCAATCGGCAAAATACATCCTAGTATATAAGATTGGGTATTTATCTGCCAGAAACCTAATGAATATACATCAATATTACACTACTAGGGATAAAAATAAGACATGGCCTTATGCTGATGATGATGATGATGATGATGATGATGATGGTGATGAGGATGATGATTGTGAAACTACAGTTAGAAATCACTCAGAGGTCAATGTTACATGTATGTATGAGGTGGCAGGAAAAGCTTAATTTCCATACGGACTATGCCTACTCAGACTAATATAATGATTATGCATCATGCATATACATGTAATGTTCATGTGGTTCATCAGACTTCAAGGTCATGTAGAAATTGCGGTGTTACAGATATGCTGGGTTCTATGCTTAATCATTTAAGGTCAAGCTTGCCAAAACCAGCCTCTCAACTGAGCTTGAGGCCTAGGGTCAAGTTAAAACTATTTTTGTCATAGTGATTCAATGTTTTTCAATGTACTGGTACATTTAATTCATTAATGGCTGATCCAAGCTCAATAAAACCTTACAGATTTGTTCTATACCATCATTGCATCAAGTCTATATCATAATTGTACGGGTTTTGGACGTAGATTATTGTGGACCAAGAATTAGAAGAATGTTAAAGTTGTTCAATGTTCTTTTAATTTATCAAGGGCTGAGCCAGTCATTTCACCCCTCTCTTCTCTTGGTCTCTAAATGGACCTAACTCAAAACAACTACAGAGGCGGGGTTTGGCTGGTTTCATCACGTAAAGGTTATACACTTATGTAGCCACACATGTGTGATATGTGGAATAACTAAATGGCTCGACACATGGGATACAGTCCATCTAGTTAGAATTTATTATTGCAATGACTGGATAGATAATTGAACTAGTCATTTCGGTGGTAAGTTCTAAAAAAATAGTCTTACCTTGGCCTGCAAACGGACATTCACTGAGGCAAAGATTTAAATATTCTAGAAAAATCTTGACCAGTGAAAGATTAATTGGTGCTTGTTTTACCTATGTTTAGGCACGATCAATTTAATGTTCTGTTTTATGAAAATTCCCACCTAAAACCCAAGCTCAGGAATGGGGTGGGGTGGGGTCGGGGTGGGGGGAGTAAAAATAATGCACAATTTCGAGCTCAGAAGCTTTATGCTACATACATGTATTACAGAATTAATCCTTTCAGTATGTTAATTATCAAGATTCATCAAGATAATCCAAAACTTTTTCCACTTGCAGGCCAAGAGAAGACTATTTTTGAAAATTTACCAATGGAATTGCTGGATCGTTAACGTGTATTAAATTTTCAAAAATAGGTTTCTCTTGCCCAGCAAAAGGACCTTTCTCATAACCACTGCAAAGCCAATTGGAGCGGCGTGACAATTAAAGAGTTAACAAAGCTACAGAGAACAAAGTTACAGAAAATTCTGAGGAATTCTGAGTGATAAGGATTTGGCTGTGAAAAATTGCCAGATGGAAAGAATGTTGAAAATATCTAATGCCTTAAAAATTCAGCATTATCTTTTTCCTAGATGTTTTGTAAAAGAAAAAAAAAATTTATAAGGCGTTATATATGTATTGATATTCCCAGACACACTCGTACAAGTAGTATAGAGAGCACCGACAGACAATGTTTCGAAGAATCACAAACATATTTCACATGCTTCACCTTAAGCACTTGTCCAGGTAATTAACAATGGTGAGGTACATTTGATAGGTAGTTAGTAGGAGCCGCTTTGTCTGTCGATCTGTAGTGAAGAGAGAAACATGAAATATGAACTTCATTACTGCCGTTTATAATGGATCTCACCTGAGGTTAGTTTTGATAGAACCCTTAGATCTTGGACTATGTTATGGATTTCTCTGCAGTTGTTAACTCCCATTACGATTGACCGTTACAAATCAGGCACCTGTCACACTGTACATTAGCATCTGTGAAGTCATGTTGTTATTTATGTCACTCTGGACAGCTCTCTGCCAATGTTGCTATATTTCTCGTTTATTATGTACATTGTAAGTATGGCCATCGATGCCATGAGAACTGCTAACCATTTGCAAATTAAAGAGATTAAACAATCACGATTATAATTGACCTTTCCAGAGTAATGATGTCATAATCAGCTAAGCAGCGTGTAGGATGACATCATAATCATTATGTCATAAATGATTCTATGCTGCCTGTCTTTAACTCTTAATAGTCACACGTTGTACAAATCGTGTATCTCTATTATTTTATAAACATGCTTTTGAATATTTTGAAACTTGCCTGGGCACTGTTGCAGCTTACCTGTATAGGTTTCTGGAAATTGATAGTCAGGGAGTTTAGAGATCAATCGATGCCAACACGAGCGAGGTGTGGGTGGAGCTTAGCTAGAGATGGGTGGGGCATAGCTAAAATGGAAAGGTCCATTTCCTCATGAATAATCTCACAATAGTTACATCTAAGTAATTGATGATTAAAATCTAGAAAATAATATATCATTTTGCCAATAGCAGTTTCTATAATTAACAAGGTCAATCGAATCTCGGTAGCTGTGAGCTCTGGATTATTTCAGATTTTCCAGATTTTTTCGAATCAGGCCCAAAGTTGTGGGATCGTAGTGTATCACCATACCCTTTCCAGTGTTAAAATTTGAGCTAAATCAAACCAGTAGTATCCAGGATATCCACATATCCAGAATTTGATCTAAACTAGATCTGGATTCTTTTATCCGTATCATGGCCAACGTCGGGTAATTGTCTTGCATGCAATGTTCCTTCGTTGTGTTAAAATTTGAGACAAATCGGATCAGCAGTTTTTTTTAGATATAAGCCAGAATAAGCTTTTGTGGCTGATTGACTACTTAACAGAGTAAGAGACATGGTGGTTTATTGAGCTGGTACCCGCAGCTAAAAATGAGATATAAAGTTAATTGAATAGACTTGAAAATTGCCAATTCTACCGATATTTTCTTTCCATTTCATTTATATTTACACCATCGTAATAGAAGTGCAGGTACTTTAAAGAAATTCATAAGCTCAAATTTGTGTTATTGTACAGTGCCATTAGAACCATGAAGAAAGCTGGAAGTTATGGTGTAGAGGATATGGGTGCATGATATTTTACGCCAGAATATATCTTACTTCCTGGTAAAAAATATCTGTTTGAATATTACATATCTGCCTCAATTTACCAATTGCGTGATTGCAGAAATTACCCGCTGTTCCTATAGCTGGTGCTTGTGATAACTCTTCAGTTCTTTCTGGATCGAGAGCATGTTTAATTTATCTAGACTAATTAGACTAATGTGACAACAATTTATTGTGATTTTAAGCATATAATTACATTGTTGGATGAGCCATCATGTCTTTATATGTCTTCCTACATTTCTTAATTGAAAATCAGCAAAGTTAGGACCGTGATCAAAGTCAGAGTTCATTCAATCGCCCATCATATCAGTAAACATGTGTTAACCCCTGCAGAAATATGGCATAAAATCCCGGGATTTCCTGGGATATTCCGGGAATATCCAAGGACCAAATTCCAGGGTATGGGCAAATCCCAAGGTTGGTACGTGGCGGTATTGGAACGGGACTTCCAGAAATGGGATAGCCTAGAAAATCCTGGGACCTGGGATTCTTCTGGAAGTGGTACAGTCTCACCCTTGGAATATCCCGGGAAATCCCAGGTTTGGGACTTGTTCCAATACCGCCAGCTCCCATGGTTGGGATATCCCGGGATATCCCAGGGTTGGGATTCATTCCAATACCACCAGCCCCCAGCATTGAGATATCCCGGGATATCCCAAGCTTTGGACAATATTATACCCTGTATTAGAATGATATCCCAGGATTGGAACAATAATCCCAATGTTGGGGATATACTGTGACTTCTAGTATAAATTAAATGTAAACGATCATCTTAGTTTGCTGGTTTCCATGTTAAATTTGATTAGTCTGCATTAATTAATTTTAAAATAGAAAAATAATTTTCATATTATAGATTACCTTTTCATGGAAGAAGAATCCTGGGATATCCCGGGAATCATGACAAAGCCAGGAATTTTTTCCGCAGGGGAAAAGACGCATTTACATTCTCATAACTTCATGGTTATTTATATCCCTCATTGCATGATTGCCTCGCCTTGCATATGACACCGCTAAGTGGTTCAGAACGTAATGGACTATTTAGTCTACCACATTTCCTGTGAGTGAGATTCTAATTAAATGTCTGCGAAAAATAATAGATGAAGAAGTTTTGTCTGTCATTAGTTGTATTTTTACTGACATGCTATTTGCTTGTTTTGGGATGCTGTAGAATTAGGCCATACTGATGTATCTTTGTCACTCGCTAAGAAAGTGGATTTTATGGCGCATCTGACTTATGACATTTTTAAGTTATTATTTTAGTAACATTATAAATATATATGTTGTCTTAATGTCATAGTTTTTTTAAGACTAATAACGTGATTGCTCCAAGACCACTTTATACCACATTGGTTGTGTCAGTTTTTCACACCTCTAAGCCATAATTACACCCTATAGCTATTATCTTTTCTGTGTTTTAGCTAATGGTAATTTATTGTCTACTAAAAAAATGAATTAATAATAATTTGTTAGTAATAGATGGTAATTAAATTTGGGTGAACTTGTTTATGATTATGGTTCATGCATCACAAGTGTATTTATGCCTTAGTTTGTCTTCATCCATAATCATAAAAGATATTGAACATTGTATAAATATCGTTATTAAAATTTTGATAATTTATTATGTTGATTCCAATTTAACCCTTGACCGGCTGTTGCAATGATCTTGAGAAATGTTCATTAATGTAGGAATCAAGTTTTAGCTAAGCCCCACTGATGCTTTTCCCGTGTTAGGGTCAATCGATCACTCCGAATCTCAATTTCCACAAAACTATACAGATACATGTAAACTGCTGAATATTTTGAAACTAATTTGACTGGGTGATGTTGCTCCATTGGCAACAACAGCACCCAGTCAAATTAGTTTTTCCAAATTTTCAACAGCATGTTTATTAAATAGTAAAAACATACAATGCATTAATTAGTCCGTCATCAATTAACCATTCATGATGAACTTAGTTACGTCATGAATGACGTATTTGATTATGACATCATTTTACATGTCACATTGTTGATTATGACATTATTACTCATATGATTGATGGATAAACTGGAATCCTCCATTGCAAACTAAGAGAAGACCATTTTTAAAAGGCTACCATGAGAGAGAGGTTCAGTAACTGAGGCAGTCATTCAAGTGGTAAAAAAAAAAAAATCAATGTCGGCCTGCAAACAGCTCGTGTTAGGATCAATTGATCTCTGAACTCTGACTATCAATTTCCAGAAAACTACAATTAAGGTATTGAATATTTTGGAACTTAATTTGAATGGGCACTGTTGCTGCCTATGACGTTAGATTCTTGATTGGATCTTTGTATTATTGGTGGTTGTGTAATGAACGGCCATCATTTGGCAACATAGCCAATTATCATAACAGTAAATGAGTTGTACTATGTGACCACCTTGTAATGGTAACCACATTGTGATTGACCATATACGCTGTCCAGTTGTCTAGATTTTGTACAGGTTTGTGATATAATCTTTCAGAGAATTTATAGTGAAAAATGTAAGTATATAAACCATTTGGTGGTTAAGTCTTGTCTATAGACACTACCATGAAAATTGAAAGCAATATTCGTACACATGCTTAACGCCGTACCACTATGTTTAATGTATGCCTCAAAAATATCATCGTGGAAGTGAAATTATTAATGGGTCCGCCAAAACATAGCGTATCTTCAATAAAGATCATTTATTACATCAAAATCAATGCTACTTTTGACATAAAATGTTGCTTAGAAAGTATAGAACTCATGTGACATTAGGAATCTTATGCGCTAACGGGCATTTGTTATCAAGCGGGTATCCATTATTCAGATCATACCTAAAGTACAATACTCAGTTCATATCGCTCAATGATAATACATGTATATCGTAATTTCCGAGTTCTGAGTCCAGAATATTTATATATCCGAGTACTCACTCTAAATAAAGTTCTTTTGCGATTGGAGGTGAATCATGTGATTTAAATCTTTTCTCAACGCCATTTTATATCAAATTCAGGATTAATTTTGATGTAATAAATGATATTTATTAAAGAAAACACAATATTTAGACTCTCCAATTTAATAATTTTACTTCCGCGATGATGTTTTTGAGGTAGACATTAAACATAGTCGTAAGGCGGCAAGAATGTGTACCGCAAAATTGAATTCAAGAGAAGGGTAGTTTTGAAAATTTACAACAAATTTGGCCAGTCATTGAAGTTGTGAATTAAAAAAATAGCATTCTTTTTGCCTGCAAATGTATATTTTTCAAGACCAATGCAAAGATGAGTTTTGGCTGGCCTGGTCATTAATGGGGTAATCATGACATGTCCATGACATTGTGTCATATAACAGTACAAGATTGGGAAGAAGTTTTCATTCATGAAGATCATTAAGTCATTTAGTCTATTTTGTACCTTCTTTTAACCCTTACCACTCTGGTGTCAAAATTTTAAATTTTCAAATTAAATTGAAAGATGAACTTCCAGCAAAATTGTTAAAAAAATGTACACCAGTTTTCTTTGATATTGACACAGTAAAAGATAGAATATTGACATCAGAGTGCTAAGAGTTAAATAAACAAAGTGCCACACCGCCGCAACATATACATCTTTAGGTAATTAATACTTAATTGAAATAATAGCCGTAATTTATAATATTAAAACGATAATTATTCCTACCCTGAAGTGACATTTGCAAAGGTTTCACTGATTTATGCATCTATAAAAGGTTTTAGTGTCACAAAAAGTATATAATAAGCTCATCATGATAAAGTACTTCTGTCACATTTCAATGTGGGGACAGTCCGTAGTAACACGCAAAGGCTCTCAACGTGTCAGTATAAATGTTAATAATATATAAAATTACTTTTAATTGTGGCAGTTATATAAGTATTGTTAAGATGTCAGTCTGGTTAATGTTCATATACATGAAGCTTTATGTTTTGAATTGTCGGTATAAATATGCTTTTCAAATTTAACTCATTAACTCTTAAAACTGCAGCGTCTCAGTTTCAAGACAAATATACAGGAACGCTGTTGAATATTTTGAAACTACTTGAACTGAAACCTGTTGCTACCATCTCTGAGTTAAATTAGTTTCAAAATATTCCTTAAATCCTAATGACTCATTTCCTAGCAGCAATCTAGCAGTATCCCCCGCCCCTCCTCCTCCCCCCTGAACCTATTTTCACCAGAAAAGTTCTGAAAATATAAGCCGCTGGGATGGAGCCTAATCGAAAAAACCTTTTACTGCATTCTCTCCATGTGGACTGGAATAACACTAACTACAGTACTTTAACCCTCATATCAGCCCAAACCGACTTCTGCAGTGGTCTTTAGAAATGTCCATTTGCAGACCAAGAGAAAGACTATTTTTGAAAATTTACCACTGAAATGACTGGCTCAATAACCGAGTCAGTCATTTCAGTGGTAAATTTTCAAAAATAGTCTTCTCTTGGTCTGTAAATTGACATTTTCTATGAGAACAAATTCATGGAATGAAGGGTTAACAAAGGATAGCACTCCAGGATTACCTTCTTGTATATATATATATTATATCCTTTTTCCTTTGGGGATAGCACAGTGTAATTTACAAACTCAACATGAGGCGCATCAGAGCAGCTGACTGAACAGCTAATGGATGAAGCCAGTTTTAGTTATGCCCCGCCTATCTCTATCTAAGCTCAACCCATGCTTTGCCTGTGTTGGAATCAATCGATCCTTGCACTCTGAATCTCAATTTCTGAAAAACTATACAGGCCAGCTATTGAATATTTTGAAACTAATTTAACTGGATAGGCAGCAATAGTGCTCAGTCAAATTAGTTTCAAAATACTCAACAGAATGTTTATTAAAGTACCATACATACAATTTGTGCAACTCGACGCACTATTAAGCGGTGAAGATGGGTTAAATCATGTCATTCATGACATAATTGATTATGATGTCAGCCTGCATGTGACACTAGTTGATTATGATGTCATATGATTGACTGAGAAACTGGATTCTTCAATTGACATCACAAATGATCTTCATATATTAGCCCCCAAAATTTGTGTTGTCTTGTTAGCTAATTGTCATTCATATCTTCTTTGAAGAACAACTTGCTGCCTATGGGAGCACCCGGCTGTGTTCAGTGTTCACTTTAATCTATCTGTGCGCTTGATCCTTTCTCGCCGCACCCCTCATAAAGCATTGTCTCTACATTAATGGGGGATGAGTTGGCACCCCATATCAGTTGGCACCCCATGTTCACACCTTAGGTGAATGCCCCTTTCGTCACATACCACCACCCACGCGCATGCATGCATTCACGCACGCACATACGCATACACTATGGCCC
The DNA here is from genome assembly GCA_034401795.1 of Chaetoderma sp. LZ-2023a. Lineage (NCBI taxonomy): Eukaryota > Metazoa > Mollusca > Caudofoveata > Chaetodermatida > Chaetodermatidae > Chaetoderma > Chaetoderma sp. LZ-2023a. Next base: position 63,251,001 of record CM067374.1, read on the forward strand.
TCACTCAAACATGTAACACTCAGAGCGTGGTATTCAAAGGTCTAGTTATCTATATGTCTGGTTGAATGCTTTTATTGTGAGCATGGCATTGCCGCATTAGTCCATGACTTTCTTGGTTATTAGTCTACAAAAGCTTGGGACAACAACTTTGTAAAAATTTGCTTCAGTTATCATGCATTAGTGAGCTTTTTAATCACATTTGACAGGTCATGATTAATATGGTTAAGCCCAGCAAGAGCTATTGTGTCATGTGACATACAACTGTGGGTATTTACTGCTAATGAGTGTATTTGCTTTTGGCGCTTTATACCTTAATCTCTTGCATACAGCAGCCAAGGAAGGTATGTCGCTCAAAGATTGCACTGTTAAATACATTTGTACCCTAATTTAAAGACAGAAAAACTAATTTTGGGTGATCCAGCCACATCTGTGGAATGTTTTCAAACATAGATATTTTCTGCCTGTAAATTTAGGCACATTAACCCTTTAATGGTCATACCGGCCAAAACCAGCCTCTGTTATGGCCTTGTGGAATGTCCATGTACAGGCCAAGAGAATACAATTTTTGAAAATTTACCACTAGAATGACTGACTCGATAACATTCCAATGAAAAATTTTCAGAAATTGTATTCTCTTGGCCTGTAAATGGATATTCAATAAAAAAAAAAATTTAAATTTTCATGACCAAATTTGGATGACATCTCTCTTACCCATTCTATGCGCATGCAAGTTAATGGACACTGGACAGTAAATGCAGTGTATCTATGTTTTGTTAAAAATCCACTTCATTGCTATTTGCTCACCTCTCATGCTGAACATCCCCCCCCCCCCCCCCCCCTCCAAACCCCCATTTCAATACAAGACTATGCTGCTGAATATTTAGCTATACCATATAAACATCTTCATCATGAGGCCGGGTGATTACAGTCACCTTGAAATGAGATATTGGGAGTACAGCTACAAATAAGGTTATAGTTGTCTATATGGTCATAGTCAGTTTATCAAACCTATTAATATAGGTGTTGTGACACGTATTATATCTCCTGTCTACAGGTGTTTTAAAAATAATTTGAATCCTTTAACCATCAAATTTGTTCACGAAAAGTTCAATTTTCTCATAGAAAATGTCTATTTGCAGACTAAGAGAAGAGTATTTTTGGAAATTTATCACTGGAATGACTGGTTCAGTTATCGAGCCAGTCATTCCAGCGGTAAATTTTTAAAAATAGTCTTCTCTTGGTCTGCAAATGGACATTTCTCAAGACCACTGCAGAAGCCGCTTTCAGCTGATATAAGTGTTAAAGGGTTAATTGACTTGTAATGGGTTTTACAGTACAACTCAATCTCATGAATAAGTTCACATGTTTCCAAGACAGAAACATGTTGTGTGTAGTTAATAAAATCGTGAACATTGTTAGAAATGTTTTGTGGACTATTTTGAACATCATTGGATTGGAAAATGTTCTTCCACTTCAATTATGTTCAATATTCAACAGCACATTTTATTTAGTTTTGGAAACATTACATTTGTATGTCATTTCTAAGCTGTACTGTAATTGCTAAAGAGTGGTTCATTAACCCTGTAATGGTCAAGAGTGGTCAAGAAAATTGAAATTTCCGCTTCATGGATCTTTATGTGCAGGTCAAGAGAAGATTATTGCTTTTAGAATTTCCCATAGGAATGACTGGATCACTTATTGGGCTAGTCTTTCCAGTGATGAATTTAAAAAAATGGTTTTGTCTTAGTTTGCAATTAGACATTCCTCGCTCAAGCTAGTATTTTGACCATCTTGAGCTTAGGAGAATGCACAAACTTGGCTATAACTCATGAATGCAACCAGGTGGAATCCCCAAATTTCACACATACAATCATATTGCGGCTGGCTATGGAGACTTGAAGGTTCAGGTCAAAAGTTAAAATATATCTATGTCACGTTGCTACTAAGTACATACCGAAATGCATATTTCTGGTCATAACATGGAAATGCAAGACAGTAGACTCACCACATTTTGGCACATACAATAAAATTGGGGCCGAATAGACAGAGTTTAAATTTCAGGTCAAAGGGTCACATATCCAGGTCACTGGGTCACTAATTGCGGACCTAAATACACACCTTTCACGATGAATTGGGAATGTAGCAAAGTATAATGACCAAATTAGTACATATGCCAGAATTCAAATTCTGCAAGCTAGAAGTAATTTGAGTGTCAATGCAAATGGGCAAATATCTAGGTCATGGGGTCACTTAGTGTATTAAAGATATCGGCCATAAAGGCATGAGTCAGCTGGCACCTCCTCAGAGTGCAGTTTATTTGCTCGTGATCTTAGTAACAGTCCATGCATTGACCTACATAATACCCCATTCTAAGCAGTTAACCCTCAAATTTATTCAAAAATATCCATTTGCAGACCAAGAGAAGACTATAGGTTATCGAGCCAGCCATTCCAGTGGTAAATTTGCAAAAATAGTCTTCTTTTGGTCTGCAAATGGACATTTCACAAGACGTGACTGCAGAAGCCCTTTTTGGTTGATATGATTGTTAACCCTTACCACTCTGATGTCACCATTCTATCTTTTATTGTGTCAATATCAAAGAAACTGGTGTACATTTTCCAACAATTTTGGTGGAAGATGTTGCTGTCTACGACAGCACAATATCCCACCAAATTTGTTGAAAAATGAACACCAGTTCATCTTTTAATTTAATTTGAAACTTTAAAATTTTTGACACCAGAGGGTTAAAGGGTTAACATAAGCATGTTTATGTAGCAATTAATTGGGCATAATATGCATTGCACTTTTAACTTTATGAACTATAGTCAGCTAATACAATTTTCTAAGCCATGCTCCCACCTTTTATATACATGAATCACCTTTTATCGATTAATTATTTCATTTGATTAATTTTAGCGTCTTCATATAATATTAAAGGGAGTCAGACTCTTCGGTATTCTTTGAACCGCAAGATAGATTTCCGAAGGTATTTCTTTGAAGTTTGATAGTTGTGTGTGAACAATGCGATTTTCATAAAGCCATGTTTTATCTTTGACACCTCGAACAGTGTAACGAATCACTGTGATCAATAGGGGTAGCATTTGTCAATTGCCGTGACTGACTATAAGGAGCACATCTAATTCGCAGTGTTACTAACCTTCTAATGGTTAAATTTTGTCACGGGGAAAAAAAATTGCTTATTGAACGTCTATTTGCAGCTGGCCAGGAGAACCCTATGTTTGAAAACTTAGTGCTGGAATGACTGACACGGTCAGAGAGTAGAAATTCCAGTGGTAAATTTTCAGAAATAATCTCTTGGCCTGCAAATGGACGTTCTTCAAGATCACTTTTGGCTGGCTTGACCATTTAAGGGTTATGCGGTTATTTCTATATATGTATATTGCAGATGATAATGACTACACATATACCTGCTTTACGTCTTTAATAAACTCCTCCAGCGAGCATGACATTTGAAAACAGTTTGACTGAAAGCTATTACTACCTTACACAGCAACAACTTTAAATCAAGTTATTGTCAAGGTTTGCGTTCTGTTTATTTGTCTCCTTTGAAGCCACGTTAATGGATTAATTCTGACTAAAATGTGTTAAACGTCTTTACAAAACGTTATTCCATTGTTCCGGATGCGTGGATATATTACCTTGTACTTGCTATAGATCATCGTTTAGCCTTTTGATTAAACGCCGATTTGACAATATTGAGGATGTATCAATTGTCAGTGGATTTATTAACACCCTTTGCTCAAACTAAATATAGACATAGTTTCTCTTATTGTATTACCCCTTTCATGTTGATGCAGAATGGGCTTAATACTTTGAAAACAGTTTGACTGAAAGAGTACTCGATTGTGTTAGCAACGCATTTCAGTCAAACCGTTTAGAAAATAATAATCCATATTTTAGCTTCCAGACAAATTAATTTCAAAATATTCAACAGAATATTTGTTACATTGTAAATAATTTGGTTAATAATATGACTAATGTTACAGCAAAGTGCTTGACTAGAAATACTGAGGATTAAAGGTAGCAGAAAATCTGTTGTTTTGTCAGTTTCTGTTTGGTAATTAGCATAATATCATTATAACAGTCTTTTTTGTATTTCTTCTGAGAGCATTACTAACCCAGATGCGTTAGTGCAGATGTAGTTTTACTAACCCGTATGAAATTTGACTATCCTCGGGGTAACGGGTTAGTGTTAAAATTGAGCCCTGACAGTGGTCAGTTTTCAAACATAGTTCTCTCGTGGAGTGAAAATGGACATTCACTAAGTAAATGGTGATTTTTGTTACCGATATTAATAGTTGAATACGACTTTTTGAACTCTGGACACACCCAGCATGATTTTGAGGATTTCAACAAGTTCCACAAGACATTTTCAAAACAAATAAGTTTCGTTATAATTTTATAAAATAATGGGTGTAATAGTAAGTGTATTGCAACATTACTCCTAGAAAAGAACATCTTCAGTCCTAATAAGTTGTTGGATATTTCATATACCATCCTGGACACATAATCAGGGGAGGTAACTATTTGCATGTTTTATTATTGTGATAAGGGAGCTAAACCCTTTGATTTCAAACATGACCTTGCGATATACATGCTGATCAGCTTACTTTATTCCATATTCCGTCACAGGAAACTTTTTGTAAATAATAAAATTGCCTTCACTTTGACTGCCAGGTGTGTCTGTGTGTGGGATACTGTTGTATATTCACATATTATTCAATTCATCTTTTATGTGATGATTCCACCCACGTTTTTAAAGTAACAAACGTAATGTGTTATCCTCTTAACACTCATATCAGCCAAAAACGGCTTCTGCAGTAGTCTTGAGAAATGTACATTAGCAGACATAGAGAAGACTATTTTTTAAAACTTACCACTGAAATGACTGGCTCGGTAACCGAGCCAGTCATTCCAGTGGTCAATTTTCAAAAATAGTCTTCCTGGCCTGTAAATGGGCATTTTCTATGAGAAAATTGCAATTATATGAGACAATTTCGAGGGTTAAAGGGTTAAATGGTCAGCTGATATAATGGATGTGATTGGCAGGTGTGAATGACAGTGTTTGATGTTACTTTTGAAAAACATGTATCAAGCTGGGAACCACAAATACTTAAATCTGTGGACTCATCTTAGTGTGTGTAACTTGACTGTACTAGGTTCATTTGTAGAACTATGGTGTGAAGATCACGCGTTAAAGAGATATTGATTTAACGCTTTACTGGCTAAATTTGGTCAAAGTATTTGCATATTAAATCTCCATTTGTAGGACAGGAGAAGACTATTTTTGAAAATTACAATTGGAATGACTAATCTTGACCATAAAAGGGTTAAAAGGTTACGTTGACACAAGAGGTGTTGATAGAGGTGGTCTCTTGAGCAGGTCTGACAGTACAGCTCATAAATAAGTTAAATTGTTTCAAAAACAAAAAACAGAAATATCTTAGTATAATTTTGAACACGTAGGAAATTTTCTGTTGAATATTTTGAACATAATGAGGTTGAAAGTCATTGCTGCCTAAACATTGCCTTCCAATCCAATTATATTAAAAGTATTTAACATTATGTTTTTTCTGAGCTGAAAAATAGTTGTTGAGGTAATAGACGTTTCCACTTTATCCATCCATCATATGATGTCATAATGAAATGCGTGCCATGTAGAATGACATTGTACTCGATGACATCATGAATGACATAGATAAGTATGCCCCAAAGGCGGACTATGCGTTGTTGTACGAATTGTATGTCTTTACTATTTATAAAGAGTGTGTTGAATATTTTGAAACTAGTTTGACTGGGCGCTGTTGCTGCATACACCCAGTCAAATTAGTTACAAAATATTTAACAGCTTATCTGTATAATTTTGTGGAAATTAATAGTCAGGGAGTTCAGGGATTGATCCATCCCAACACGAGCGAGGTGTGGGTGGAGCTTAGCTAGAGGTGGGTGGGGCTTAGCAAAAACTGAAAAGGTCCATTGTCAGAATACTCACCAATATTCCGCTTATTTGCAGTGATTCTGAATGGGACGTCTTCCAAGCACGAACTTCAGGGATTTATGCTGGTGGCTGTTCCTCACAAGTCAAAAGATGAAACAATTACAGTGGGCAAATTCAAGGTCAGAGTTGGGTAGAGATTACAATCAGTATATATGTGGTCGGACTCAGTATATGTGAGGAGGCTTACAGTTAGATATAGTATGCAGACAGTGAGTCAAGGTGATGTACCATATGTAAGATGTATGTAAGGTTTTTAAGGCCGGGGCAACTGTGGGTTTGCCCCCTGAAAAGTTGAAGATGATCGAGAGGAGCTCTGAGAAGCCATTTCCTACATGTAAATGGTGGTTAATAAACAATATAAATCTTAAATTCTACATCCAAATTATTATTAAACAGTATCATTTTATACTTTACCATTCCCTCCCACCCAACACCACCCATAGATCTGCCTATGGGTATATGTTGAAGTGTATGCTGTCCGTAAGCTTATTAGGGAGAGTATACTAGGTTAGTATATGAAGGATATGGAATTTCGCTCATAATGTGAGAAGGTGAGGAGATTATTATGTGGATATTTGCGACAAGTTTCAGTCCAATATATATATATACATGTATGAGCGTGTATGTTCAAGTTACTTGTGAAGAGTTCACTTTCCAACAAAATGGTGATGTTTAGCTGCAATCATCATCATCATCATCATCGTCATCATCATCATCAATATGATGATGATGATGATGATGATGATGATGATGATGATGATGATGATGATGATGGTGATGATGATGATGATGATCACCACCACCACCACAGTGAGCACCACCACTACGACCACCACCTCCAACACCACCACCATCACCACCACCATTACCACCACCACGGTGAGCACCACCAACACCACCACCACCATGCACCATGGTGAGCACACCACTACCACCACCACCACCACCACCACCACCACCACCACCACCACCACCACCATCATCATCATCATCTTCAATTTCCTTATTCTCTTGCAGCCATTGGATGATGGTGACACAGAGTTAGCCTCAGAATGTACGACGAGTGTGATGACACACACGACACTGAGTACACAGAAGAAGCAGGTGGCTCTGTCATGGCGGGCTCCTGATGCTGGTGCTGGATGTGTGGAATTTAGGTAACAATGCCAAGGTTATACTATAGAGCAAGGTTCCCGCTTGGGGTCACACACTGATTGGGCTTTAAACCTTTGATGCCAAAACAGGCCTGTGCAGTGGGCTGTAAGAATGTCCATTTGCAGGCTAAGAGAAGGCTAGTTTTGCAAATTTACCACTAGAATGACTGGTTCGATAAGCGAGCCAGTCATTCCCAGTGCTAAATTAAAAAAACTAGTCTTCTCTTGGCCTGCAAATGGACATTGAATAAGATGATATTTAGATTTTCTTGACCAAATTGAGCCATTAAAGGGCTAACACTTTATGGCTAATTTTGTTGATGATAATCAGAATATTTGTTCATTGAATGGCCATATGCAGGACAAGAGGAGAGAATTTTTGAAAACTACAACTGAATGACTGGTATATATATATATATATCTTAGCCCGCAAATGGACATTTCTCAAGATCTCTGCATACACTGACCACTTGCCGGTCTGACAATTAAAGGGTTAACGCTACATGCCTCTGCAGTGCTAGTGAGATATGTCTATTTGCAGGCCAAGAGATAATTTTTGAAAATTTACCACTGGAATGCCGGTCTTGATAATTGATTCCAGTGGTAAGTTAAAAAAATTTGGCTTGGCTTGCAAATGGACATTTTGACCATTGAGTTATTTAAGAGCCACCATCTGGAGGCAATTCACTTGTATTACTCTAGCACCTTTGTTTCACTGCTAAGCAACCCATCAGTGCTAAAGTTATCCTGAAGCAATTAGATTTGGAAAATATTTGAAAATTTCAGTAATGATCATCTTCTTAGCCGCCATTTTACTTTGATATTTGTAACCACCATTATTTGGGATTATATTGCTCTCTCTGTCATCCAAAGCCAAGTATAAAACCATTCCCGTAGTACTAATTATAGTCAGTTTACTGTTGGCCTCCAAGGTGAGCGAATTTACCTGTATTGCGTGTAGTAAGAGTATGCATATGTACTATGCTAGATCGATTCTAATTGTGTATTTCCTATGATACACGTGAAACGTGCTAGGCTAGATAATTTTTATAATGAATTTCCTTCAAAGTATTTGCAAAATAATCAGCGGAAAATCAGGTTCCACTATCTAAAGGTTTGAAAGCAATGTAACTGAAAATCATTGCTGCAACACCTGCCTGTTAACCAAATTGTTCGCAAAATAATCAGCATGACATTCAATGTAGCTTACTACAGTTGTATACCTCATTAAGCGGGTAGATCCACCAACGTCAGAGGCCAACAGTAGACTGACTATCATTAGTATTGCGGGAATAGTTTTATATTTGTCTTTGCGCTACAGCTGGAACAATAGAATCCCAAATAATGGCGGCTACAATTATCAAAGTAAAATGGCGTCTTAGAAGAAGACAATCATCACTGAAATTTTCAAATATTTTTCTGATCTCATTTCAGGATAACTTTAAGAAATGGTCTCAGTTTGTGCATTAGTGTTGGTAGTCTGCCTTATGTTCCGTAAGAGGTGCAAAAAATAGTTTCAAAAGTTTGCTCTGTTAGAGCTGTCTCTAACAAAACTATTCTATATGGAACGATAATATTTCAACAGAGCACTTTCCCCCATCATCCCTTGCATAATACGCTTATGACGTAATATATGCCTATGTGACGTATAATATTGTTTCACGTGTAATTATGTCATAGATTAAAAACATGTTTTGTTTTTCGCTAGTCACCGATCTGCTAATCTAGCAGAGCGCTCTGTTATCATGCTTTCATATATTTGCATTTATTTGATATATTAGTACCTCGTAACGAGAAGATATCACATGGGATTGTTTTTTTAAAACCAAACTCCATTTATATTCATTATCTCCAATTCCCCATATCAAATCCATGACAGGTTTGACTACCGGTATGTTGCCTATATAACCTCATCATTGCTGGTGCCTCATCTCACCTGTACATTGTATATAAAGTGTATTGTAGGCAGTATTTATACACCTAGGTTACTTCTAGCTTAGTCAGTAACCTCTACAATCAGCCAGAAGTTTCCGTACCAATTGTATAGGTGATGTTATTCATTTGTTTGTGAATAATTCTGACACAATTTCATTGGTGAACCATTGTCTGTGAAATTATCTGACCAATTAAACATGTGAATAGCCTCAGGCTTTGAATCTCAGGATAGAAGAAAAGATCAAACGATTAATGCCGAGATTCCCTGAGGTAGCAGAAAGCTTCCATGTGTATGATTCTTTGATGCATGGTTTTATTGCAATGTATCACGAAATCGATTCAAAAGTCATCAATTTTACAATGCTAGGCACAAAAATACAAAAATTGTCAATGATTTACGGTCTGATGTGTTGAGTGTTTATGATTTATCTGCCTAAGACAGCAACAGCTTCCAGTCAAAGCAATGGAGGAATCCAGTTTTAGCTATACTCCACCCATACCTAGTTAATCTCCACCCATGCAGTGTCTGCATTGGGATCAATTGATTCCTGCTCTCCCTGAATTACAATTTCCAGAAAACTGTACAGCAGCAACAGCACCCAGTCAAATTATTTTCAAAATATTCAACAGCATGTTTATTAAATAATAAAACCATACAATTCGTACAACAATGCTTAGTCCATCATCAATTATGCATTCGTGACAAACTTAGCTACATCATTCATGACATAATTGATTGTGACATCATCCTATACGTCACTTAGTTGATTATGACGTCCTATGATTGATGGATAAACTGGAATCCTCCATTAACAAATATTCAACGCTTTGCCGCAGGCTTTCCGATGTCTATACAGTCCAGATTCACACCACACCCACCCATCAAAACTTCTTCCAAAATTTGGACACGCGACATATTTCGATATATCATGTTTTTTGTGGGCAATATATATGATGGTAATGTCTATGGTAATACCATGCACACCCTTAAATCAGTGCAATATCCTTAGTCTCCAAGCTGTAGCATTTCCTGGCCTGTTTTGACATATATTGGATCTATTGCTGAGTGGTTTTTGTGCTATTCATGTTTTACTTTGCAGAGCAACTGTGATAGAGCACCCTCATATTTGGTACAAAGACGATGGCGCATTGACTAAAGTCTTGTGCGAAGGTGAGAATGTATTGTCATACTTATGATCTAAGTAGTCACAACCAGGTGCTCGTGAATTACTGCGCACACCTGATGTACGGAACATGTTTTAACCCGTTAATCCTTGAAAGACCAATTTTAAAACATCTGTACAGAGAAACTATTGAATATTTTGAAACTAATTTGACTGGAACATGTTGCTGCAAGGCAGCAACAGGTCCCAGTCAAATTAGTTAGAAATTATTTAACAGAATATTTCCTACATCATAAAGAATTCGTCAGTTTGTGTGTGTGTGATGATTAAAGGATTAATGCTTGTTGCTGGGTTCAGTTCAGTGTTCATTTTGAAAACTATTTTGCTGGAAGCTGTTGCTGGCTAAGACTGAAATATCTTTCAGCAGCATAGTTAAATCAGAATTACTATTAACACCAGGCTTTCACGTATCGCATGGTTAGTTAAAATATATTTTCTAGATGAAAATAACAAATTATGGCTTAATGATGGGGCTTATTGTATTTATCACATAAGCAAGGTTATTAAATTACATAACAGTCATTAACACTTTTAATGACAAATCCCTGAAAAAGAAAATTCTTTACGATATAAAACTTGTTCTGTTGAATATTTTGAAATTAATTTGACTGGAAACCATTGCTGCCTAAGGCAGCAATGGCTTCCAGTCAAACAAACTTCAAAATATTCAACAGTTTTCCTGTATGTTTGCTGTGAAAATGAAATATGGGAAATTCATCAGTGAAGGGTTAGGCCATTATGTAGCAATTTAGCTTTCACTAATTATGAATTATGTCAGTAGTTTCATGTGCTAATACATCATAACCAAACTATTAGGTTTGGTGTTGCCTAGCAACTAGCAATGATGATGTAACAATGGGTTGTAACTTTTAAAGAAACACTATGGCACTTGTATGAACACTCATTAGTGAAGCGATACAGCATTGAAAAATTATGAGAATGGATGTGAAATTGTGAAATAATAGCTTATATAATTTAAACTGAATCTAAAACTCATTGCCAAATTTATTACACTCACTTAAATGGCAATATCTCATTTGGACCTCTATGAATCTTGTTTAAGATCCTTTAGTACTGCAACTGCCTATAGCCTCACAGATGATTTAATGTAAGCCATATGTTGATTAACGATAATGACTAAACTCGAGAACTAATTGCCTGATGCTTTCTTAGTTTAAGATGAGTCTGGATGCCAATGATCAGATTCTGACCCTTTATACATGTTCCCAGTGCGGGTAACAGTGCTACATCCGATCTGGGTGCGGCTAATGCGGGGATGCGGTTGCCCGCCATTACTGCATTGCCCGCATTTAACCGCATTCTGCCGCAACTATTGTGGTCCATCATTACTGTAGGTGCGGTTAGTTAGCCGCCCATACCCGCTTTTAGCCGTATGTACACAGTATATGTACCCGCCATTATTGACCGTTTGTGTGCGGATAACTGTTTAGTTATGGTGCTTTAAGAAGTTTTCTTAAAGGAAATAAACTGTTTTTTAGAAATAAAGGGGATTATTTCTAAAAAAGATCTGAATTTGAAGTTTTTGTGAGATTCCAAGTTCAGTCCCTCCATGGTTTATAGGGGAGGTTGGAGCTTAGCGTGGGGACATGTAGGGCGGTGGGTTCATTTACCCAGCTATATGAGGGCCCGTATGTGTAGACATGTGCTACGTGTGGTCCATGTGACGCGCATGCGTGCCCACATGTACCCATGGCTGCACCTAGGGTTGGTGCATTATGCGTGCTTATATTTGCTGTGCGTGGGTGAATTGGAGGGTATCTGTTCTTAAGAGATTGTAGATTGCAAGTCTTGCATATCTAAAGAGAGGCATCAATGATGTGGTGTACATCACATCCCAGTGATCCAGACTCATCACGTTTCGTACCTAGTTTTGGTTACTCATCAGAGGACTTCTGAAACCTTTGTTTAGGGTAACTGTATTTTCTGGCTAAATTTAAAAAAAACCATTTTTAAAAAATTATATATTTGCTTGGATTTATCTGTGGTTTACAGATAAGGAATGTATTTATGTGAATTAGTCTTACCTCTTCTGTCTGTGTGGATCTGTGTACGCAAAGCGCGGATTCATGCGGGGGCGAGAGGAATATGTGGTTCTCTTCGACCTCTGAGATGTCCACGAAGAGTGGTCTATCAATCTGGGCGACGTGGGCGGGATTGATGGGAGACTGGTGAGGGGAGGGCTGGTCTTCCTCTTCATTGTCACTCACCCTGCTGTCCGGTGTGGATGGAAACGAGTGGTCCAGCAGGTCAAAATTGAGATCGGCTTGAGGATCAAAAATGTGCTATTCCTCGTGGCTGTAAGTGGGGACAGCTGGAATAAAGTTGTTGTTGGGGAGCGTGTCTGAATATAGAAATTCGTGGAGCTCTGTCAAAAGTGGCGAGGTCGAGAACTACTGGAAGTATAGGTGGTTCTAAGGTGTCGACCCCGCTTAAGCGGCAGTGATGGTGTTGATAGTTGGAACAGTGTTGTAGTTGGACAAATCTAGAGGTTCCTCTTGTGCAGTTGTGAGCGTAGAAATGTTGGTGGTCAGGAAGGGAGAAGTTACTCCCCTGGCGGGTGTGCTACTTCTCACCTTGTGTGTCTGTGGATGGCTGAAGTTGTCAGTTTGTGGTCCACTCCCGTGTTTCTTATTGACTTGTCTGTCTAGATCCTCTTTGTGTGTGACGCTTGCGTTGCAGTGTTGACAGGGTATGCGTGCGAGGTTGCCGTGTTTGGTAGACTTATGCCGCGACAAACTAGAATTTTGTTTGAACTGGGAACCACATACCGAACAGGTGTAATTGGCCATTATAGTAATAATACCGCTAAGTGGTTTTGGCGGCTGGGGTTGTGATGTCAATGTAGCGTGACGTCATACGTTGATTAATCCTTTATTGGCTAAGATTAATCAAGAAATTTACATTTTTAATTAGTGAATGTCTAATTGGAAGTCAATAGATGACTATTTAAAAAAATTTATCGCTGGAATAACGTGTAATTACTGGCTCGATAATCAAGCCAGTCATTCCAGTGTTAAATCTTTTAAAATAGTCCTCTTTGGCTGCAAATTGACATTTTTCAAAACCACTACAAAGGCAGGTTTTCGTAGGCTTGGCTGTTAAAGGGTTAAATTTCTAACAAAGTAATGAATAAGCATTTTACCAATATATTATTGACTGCAATTTATCTTACAACATGTTCTTCATTAACTGTCTCACTGCTGTAAGCCACCAGAGAGTAATTACAATGAGTAAAAACTCTTGCTTTACTTAATATTTTGAAAACAATTTCACTGAAAGTTGCTGCTGACTTAGCCACCAACAACTTTCAGTCAAATTGTTTTCAAAATATTTAGTATGTCCGGAGTTATATCCCTTGGAATATGTCCTCCGCAAAAACTCAGGAGTCAGATGATTAATGTGCTAAATAACTCCTTCATCAGTGAAAGCCAGCTACCTGAGTGAGATGTGTCAAGCAATCTATAGTTTAGTAAGACATTCCTAATTAATTCTCCTTCAAATGGAACCAAAATCTGCTTATTAATGTGAGGAATAAGCATCATTATGGTAACGATGTAATCTTGTGCTTTTTTGTTTCTTCATTAGAGGGTCAGCGTGACGCCGCAGCCGCCAGTGTAGTCACCATACCAGACTGCTGTGCATGTGGATACGCGAAGTACAAGATGACGTTTCAAAACAACTGGAGTCGACAAAACCATCCAAAAGGATTTCCAGATGAAATTTGTATGTTTATGATTTATCGTAGTGCTTAAACCTCCCTGTATCGTGTAGATGGTATTTATTAACTCATACATGTAGCAACCATTGCAATCTTCCTAATCATTTTGAAAATAATTTGACTGAAACGCAGCGCTGCTTTCCCATTGCTGCTTAACACTCATATCAGTAAAAAATGGCTTCTGCAGTGGTCTTTGGAAATGTCGATTTGCAGATCAAGAGAAGTCTATTTTTTGAAAATTTATCACTGGAATGACTTGCTCGATATCAGAGCCAGTCATTCCAGTGATAAATTTTCAAAAATAGTCTTCTCTTGGTCTGCAAATGGACATTTTCTGAGAAAATTTTCTTGAACAATTTCGAGGGCTAAAGGGTTAAAGCAGTAATATATATGTATGATAACCTGGGATTCTTGAAACAGGTTTTCTCGGCAATCCTTTATGACGATGGTCAATTGCCTATAACCCTATTATGGTCAAGGCAGCCAAACTGACTTCTACAGTGCCACTAGTGCTCTTGAGCAATGTCCATTTGCAGGCCAAAAGAAGAGTAGTTTAGAAAATTTATCATTGGGATGCCTGATTTGATAAACATGTCGCTAGTCTCTGTGATATCCATAGATACAGAATTTCATCCACTTTGGATCAATTAAAAACATTGAGGAAATCTTAGTTTACCTTTCTTATGTTCAAGTGGTTGTTTGAGATACATCCCCACACAGACATATGCAGAGAGAGACAGAGACACAGATTCAAATGCAATACCCTTTTCCCCTTACTGGGAAAAGATTAAGATGAATGTCGTTTTGTTTTCTAGACAAGCCGTTATTGCATTGGTCAAATGTTGTCGGTGCGACGCACAATCAGCACTACCAGCTCTGGGCATATGATCAATATGCTTCACCCGGAATCAAGCAAGTCTGTGAGTTTGGTTATCCTAACACCGTGGAGAAAGAACTCAAGCATCATGTAAGCCAAAAACTACTGCTTTTGGATTCTCAGGATGAGAAAAAAATGGGGAGGGGGGGTCCCAGTGGTGGGTCCGGGATGGGGGGGGGGGGGGGGGGGGGGTGGGGTGGGGCTATAGAAGGGCGTAAGAGAAATAGAGCGATAGACAGACTATTATTAGAAATGCGATGCTGACATGGTAGTGCTGGTAATTATGCTTCACAATTAGATAGTTGTCATCGTATAGTCAAAACTGTCTAGAAAGTTCATCTGTCTTTCGATGGGCAAAATGTTTTTGCCTTTTCACCGACAAATCCCTGAAAAAGTATATTCTTTATGATATAAAGCTTATTCTATTGAATATTTTGAAATTAATTTGACTGGAAGGCATTGCTGCCTTAGGCAGCAACAACTAAGGCAGCAACGACTTCCACGCAAATTGATTTCAAAATATTCAACAGTTTTCCTGTATGATAGTATTGAAAATGAAATATGGTGAATTCATCGGTGAAGGGATTAAATGCAGGTTGTATTAAACAAAACAACCATCTACAGTACAGCTCATAAATCAGTTAACATGTTTTAAAAAACCCCAGAAACATGTTAGTTAGTAAGAAATGTTTTGTTGAATATTTTGAATATAATTGGATCGGAAGACATTGCTGCCTTAAACAGCAATGTCTTCCAATCCACTTATGTCCAAAATATTCAATAGTATGTTTTATTCTGTTTTGGAAACATTTAATGTTATTTTTGGGCTTTGCTATAGCTCCCCTAAAAGACATCTCCATGGCTAATAACCTGTAGGGAGGAGACCACCTCTCTTTTATGATCACGTTGCCATGTTTCATTTATAAGGCGCTTCTTTCAGACAGTCTTGATTGTACCTGCACTTTAATTTGTTGTGTATGTTGACATGTGGGTGTGGTTTTAATTTGTTGTGTATGTTGACATGTGGGTGTGGTTTTAATTTGTTGTGTGTGTTGTCATGTAGGTGTGGTTTTAATTTGTTGTGTTTGTTGACATGTGGGTGTGGTTTTAATTTGTTGTGGTGTGTTGTCACACGGGTGTGGTAATAATATCATGCACAACTAATTATATGACATATCTTAAACTTTTAACCCTTTAGCATTCATATCAGCCCAAAACAGCTTGTTCTTGAGAAATGTCCATTTGCAGACCAAGAGAAGACTATTTTTGAAAATTTACCACAGGAATGACTGGCTCGATAGCCGGGCCAGTCAATCCAGTGGTAAATTTTCAAAAATACTCTTCTCTATGGTCTGAAAATTGACATTTTCTATGACAAAATCTAAGGTTCTTGAGAAAATTTAAGGGTTAAAGGGTTAAGCATCAAATTTGTTCTAGAAAATTTCAATTTCCTCATAGAAAATATCAATATACAGGCTCAGAGAAGACTATTTAAAAAAATTTATGACTGGAATAGCTGGTGCGGTTGTCGAGGCAGTCATTTCAGTGGTAAATTTTCAAAAATAGTTTTCTCTTTACCTGCAAGTGGACATTCACTAAGTGAAAATATCATGTTTTTAGCGATAAATGACCATTTTTGTCTATTAATAATGTGTCCATTATAGAGACCCCTTACTGACCAGCAACTGTGTGTGTCTGTGCGTGTGTGCGCGTGCATGCACATGTCTGTGTGTGTGCGTGTGTGTGTGCGCGTGTGGGTGGGTGTGTGTGTATGAGTACAGATGTATACGTGTTTGCATGTGTGTGCATGCATGTATATGGCAGAGCGTCGACTGATAGGTAGCCTTGCCCCTGTCATAGAAACATTCTGTAATCTTGTCATTTGTTGTTGTTGTTGTTGTTTTTGTGTTATGCTGTATTTTGTTGTATCATGTCATCTCATGCCATTCCGTACCATGTCGTGTCGTGACTGTGTCATGTCGCGTTGTATTGTATTGTTGAATGTCAAAAAGATTTACTTGAACTAGTGTTGTTGGGTCAAGTGACATTGTTACACATTAACCCGTTAACCCTCATATCAGCCAAAATCGGCTTCTGCAGTGGTCTTGACAAATGACCATTCGCAGACCAAGAGAACACTATTTTTGAAAATTTACTACTGAAATGACTGGCTCGTTATCGAGCCAGTCATTCCAGTGGTAAATTTTCAAATATTGTCTTTGCTTGGTCTGCAAATGGACATTTTCTATGAGAAAATTAAAATTTTCATGACCAAATTCGAGGGTTAAAGGGCTACGGTTCATCATTCCATGTCACTTGTTCACTGACATCACAATTCCATAGCACCATCAGCTCCCAGTCAAATTCAGTTCAAACTATTCAACAGCTCACCTGAAATTGTGATTCTGGGAATTTAGCATTCAAAGTGCTAAAATCGGTTCAGCCATGCGTGCAAAGTAGACAGAACATATCTAGAAATGTGTGGGGCATAGCTAGAAATCAGCGGGGCAATGCTAGAAATGGGAGGGGCATGGCTAGAAATGGATCCTTCCCGTGATTAAAGCGGCTATACCTGATAGACCATAAATTTAATATACGGAACCATGTCCATAAAACACTTCCAGAGGGTCAATACTCTCATTTTATCATCAAATCTTATATATACGACTACTCAATAGCCAAGAAGATGCAAATTATGAATTCACAAATAGATCAAATGTAAACCAAAATCTGACAGTCGCCTGCATCTCCGTTTCACAGAGAACCCAGAGTATTTGCTACTGAGAGGTGGCGTGCAATTCATCGTTGGTCTTGTATAGACAAAAAATAGTATTATGCAACTTATTTGTTTGATGTCACAATAGAATTCTTTTCGGTTTTAGTCATCCAGGTGGGTATCTCTTTGATGTTTACGATCCCCGAGCGTTGTGTCGTTAGTATTTTGTCTGTCGCCAGCGAACTGTCTAGACATGTTTAAGATTTTCTGAAGTCTTTCCAATTTGATTGTTTCGTAAATATAATGCTTCCCTAAATTGAAAACTCATAGACACACAGGAATTTCCAGAAAAACAACACATACTAACAAATACGTGTGCCGGGTTTGGGAATTTATGTATAAAAATTAGTATATACAATGTACTAAGATTACACCGGGACCATTATATTACAGCAAAAATACTGAAAATTTTCAAAATTTATTTATATCTAGGAGGTAATGCATCTTTAATTACATATTGTTTATGTATTGAAAACATTTGCAAATTCTATTAACACATTTTAACATAGATAGGACTACATTGTAGTTGACATTGCCTGGACATCTCTTTATGTCTGCTTCATTATCATGATTCATAATCACATTTCTCTCAGCATTCTTGTCTTCACCGTCATCCATGGAAAACATTGACATGAGTATTCTATTCTCATATATGTGTGTTCTTATTCATGCACCCTGGGACATGTAGGGTAGTCTCTTTGTTATAATTACTTTGTTATAGCTACTGCCGCAGTGTTTGATTGCATTCTTGCGGCTGACTTAAATCACTTTACTAGCTGTTTTGCTTTGATTCTGCAAGTTTATATTTCAAAACATCAATCATAAAATTGCATAAAGAGATATAGTTTGGAGTAATGTTCTGGTAGTATACCTCTAAGTTACGTAAGAAGTATCAATTGTCAGGAATTTGACTGTCTTTCACAACAAAGATGTTTTTTAAGGATTGCATACCTTACCTGTATGATCAGTTGTTAACGTGCCACGCTTGCCCACCCCCTTTTAAGATGATCTCTTTATATTTCAAATTGAATATGAAGCATAAAACTTTATTTATTCTTTGATGCTTTTGATGGCCTTTCATCCTCATAGATAATATTGGCTACAATTAAACAAAAAGTTATTGAGATAATATAGGTTACAATTAAACAAAAAGTCATTGATAGCAAGGCAATTCTGGTAATTTCAGTCAAATTGTTTTCAAAATACTAAGTATTTAAAAAATTTAACTTTTTTCCATTAAATAAGTGATGAATAAATATGACATATTCAGGAAGTGGGAGTTATAGTACAGCTCAGAAATAAGTAAAATGGTTTTCAAAACAAAAACCAAAACACGTTAGTTAATACAATTTGGAACACGATGTAAGAAATCTGCTGTTGAATATTTTGAACATAATGGGATTGGAAGACATTGCTGCCTTAGGCAGCAATGTCTTCAAATCCAATTATCTTCAAAATATTCAACTGTACGTTTTATTTAGTTTTCCACCATAAGTTATTTCTAAGTTATACTGTATTGTTAGCATTGATGTTAGGGCACACGCGAACGTGACTTAGGGTCACGTAGTTTACCACAGCAAACATATATAATAGTATTATACACATTTTTAATTGCCAAATTGTGTGAATTTTCTGAATTTTTGACACAGTACATCATTGATGAAATAATTCTATTTATATAAAAGTGAGTCATTTTATGTCAAATATGTGTTGGTAATTCGTTTGAATCAAAGGCGGCATTTGGCAATGAAACTATTTGAATATCTAATAAAATTAATTCATTGCATGCTATGAGATGGTTAATTACTTTTTAAACTGAATTTTGTTTGAAATCTTTGTTTCCTGGACGAAATCCGAAATATGATGATTATTTCGAAAACAATTTGACTGTTATTTATAATTGCAACCTTCTCTCACATTGTTTTGAAGCCAATCAATAGAGGTTTTAGTGATTTAACCATTGAAATGCAAGTGCCTCGATTTCAAGACAACTATGCAGGTAAGCTGTATACAGGAAAGCTGTTGAATATTTTGAAACTAATTTGACTGTTACTGCCATAAAGAATTTATGATATCTGGTCTGTAATAGTTAAGGGGTTAATTGGTGCGTGAAGTAACAATAACTTATCTCTCTTACATGCTGTTAATATTGCATGACATTGTATGCACAACACACTAGATATGCGCTTGTTTTATTAACGAAGTGGATATTTATTAAGTATGTATGCCAGGCTTTCAAACCCGCCTTTAGTATTTTTGCTAAATTTCTGTCATAAGAGTTAGAGATGCATGATATTTTATTATGGAATAAACAAAATTCGAAGGAATTGTAAACCGGTGTCGATACATGGCAGGTGTTAGATGATCTGAACACGTTTAATGTGAGGTGAAAGTTCCCTGGATCTTGCGTAATCCAGATCATTCAGAAAGGAACAGGCACCATATATGTTTCAGAATTGTATTAGGTAATCTTTAACATACTACGCGATGAAACATAGGAAGGCAAAGATCGCATTTAGGACTTGGCATACATAAAAATGGGGACTCCCACAAAGGGGTTGGGGGGTTGTGGGATTGGGGTGGAGAGTGTGTGTGGTGGTGTTGGGTATGGGTCGGGGGGTGGTGTTGGAAGGGGGTGGATTAGTGTGGTGTAGGGGGCGGTGTGCGTGGCCTCAACAAAGTAGCAATAATTTTATTGTTGTTGCGAGTGGTTGGTACACATGACAACATTAGGAAAAAAATAACATCAATAAGGATGTTAGTCTTAAGCTTGCTCTTCGAATATTGAAGTAGGCTCTGAGCGTGTCTACATTTTCTAAATTTTCTGGAGTAGGTCTACCCTGAAAGTACCCTCCCAGAACCTCCCCCAAACACTACCAGGCACTTTAAGAATGGAATATGTAGAGAAAACTCTTGAAATGTGACAAATATTTCCTGTAATAATTAATTTTATGTCGATTTTGTTTCATTCCACTATGCAAATTCTTACATTTAAATACATATTAAACAGACCTATATACATATATATCGTAATGTTTGATATTCATTTCAAGAATATATACAATTTTTGGAAATGATAATGATTTTAATATTGTTATTCAATAACTTAGGTTTTCCCCAATTTTGCTGAGAAATGCCTTAATCATACTGGCACATGACATGAGGGCAACTCACCAGAATGTGGTGTCAGTGAGTGACAGTGACAAGTAGATAGCATCAATGACCAGACTGATGTATCAGTGATTACCAGTAGATACTGTCGCTTACTAGGGCTGGGGTGAACATTCGAACCTTCGAACAATCGCGCACTCTGGGAGGACGAATCATATTCAAACATTTATTTGACACATCTTGTGGTTCGCGAACCATACATTATTTTTTTTTGGCATGTGTTTTCCATCTGTCTAAGACAAATATACGGAAATCATGACGAAAACGATTTACTAAGCACTTATTCTAGCCGTATACAAGTTTTGAATGATAAACCGTAATTCAGATTTACGACAATATTTTGAATTATTTTTCGAGTAAGTTCAACCCAGACCCATGATAGCGTAATCGTCCTAGAGTAACACATACCTTCCTCGCTTAAATGGTTTAATTTACTGGCAAATATCGACATTACAAGCCAATAAAATGTTGTTATCATGTGTATTACACCATCTCAACATATTACAGGCTTATAAGATCTACATGGCATGCATGCTCTGTCAAAGAAAAGGCGAATGTGACATATTTTCTTTGTTATTTGCAAAATCGGCCATGATTTCCGAGAAATGATAGTGTTCAAATTATTCTTCTAATCATTCTTCCATTGTTTTCATTGGCTATTATAATGAACACCAGTCAGTATATCCAATCAAAATGTGATGTGCTTTCTCTGATTAAAATCGAGGATGTTCAGCGTGCAATTGTTGCTACCGCAAATTGGTCAATGTCGTAAAATGCTACATATGGATATACAATTACAGTATAGATCACACTAAATGAACTACCAGTAAAATCGCTGTTTAGAACAGTTTTCTCGACCAACTGCGTTTATATAGGCGTATTTTTTTTGCAAAATGTTATGCATTCTAATTATCTAGTAATATCTTGATACAAAATCCAGTAGCCAAGAATTTGTATTCAGCAAGACTATTTTAGCTGTTTAAACTCAAGGAGATCTATCGGATCTAGATATCTGTGTTGTCTAGATGAGGTTCCTGTACTAGCCTGGTTCCCTGTATAGATTTATTTAACTAGTGTCGTCTATAAAACAGCAAGAAGTAACCAACTAACCATGCAATGAAACTTATTTGAGCGTATTGAACTTATCTGGCTGGTATATACTAACCATTTGTTGTGTATTTTTAATATTAGATGGTTCGTGAACCGGACAAGCGTATCGCGAACCGGTTCGGTTCATGAAAATCTTCACGAACGACAGCCCTATCGCTTACCAGTGTAATGTGTCAGTAATCACCAGATTCTGACACTGGCTAGTTTCCTTCCCCTCCCCCCCCCCCCCCCATCCACACTAATGGAACACCAAGCACTTGTTCCTTCTCCAGACACCAGATTTCTATATCACACAGCGCACCATTAGCCTTGCAATGGCCAAATAAAGATGGATTATGTAATTTGAATTAAATGTCCTGCACAATTGCCTTTGAATAATAAAATTGAATCAGTTAGACTTTTTAAGGAATTGACTTTATGTGAGGTAAATTTAAATATTCTTTACGAATGTAGATTGTGGCGTATAATAATATTACACAGGTGTTTCTGCGTAATTCCAGATGTAACTTTTATTAAGCGGTAATAGGAAATTAAAAAATTCTAAACTATTCGAATATAAAATTAATTTTTGTTAGGTTTTCATTTGTATCTGAGCTTTCTGTATGATGGAAAGGAGCATACAGATTCATAATACGGAAAAATTAACTCTCTGGGATGTTGAAATTGTATGAGTGTAGCTTTCGTGACCATCTCGGTCACCTCTTCAGCACTAACTGACAGTCACTGGCAACGTCACTCTGGAGGGTTAAAGAGGTCATACAAATCTACAAACATCAACCAACCATGAACCGATACGAGGGCTACCACATACCAGCAGTCTACCAGTCCATGGTGTCACGTGACTCCACAAGAATTGACCAGAGTAACGTTGCCAGCGACCATCAGTTAGTGCTGAAGAAGTGACCGAGATGGTCACGAAAGGTATACTCGAACAATTTCTACATCCTGGAGAAGTAACTAATTTTTCCTTATTATGAATCATCGTGGGATCTGGACCAACCTTTTCGGAAGTAACATACAGATTGTTTACCATTTGGATGCTTCCATTACTGAGGGCAGGTTATGTGGGGTATCTGATGAGCTCCTGTTCACTAATACATTCAGTTTGTTTAACACTAACTCCCGCAATACAGAAATGAAAAATTCTTTTTAATGTAAGGAATAGGCTGTTGAATATTCTAAAATTAATTTAACTGGAACATATTGCTGCTGCCTGTGACAGAAACAGGTTGCAGTCAAATTAGTGTAGTTTTAAAATAACCCACAGCTTCCATGTATATCTGTCTTTAAATTGAGACCCTTGAGTTTTTTGTGTTAAAGCATTAATCTCTCTATCTTCTGCATGGCTTTGTATGACATTTATTCTCATGCTGGTGAAGCCTACATGAGTCCTGGATCGCCAAGAAGGAATTGCTTCCTCCCCTTTTCAATCTGGGAAGATAATGTAATTGAATTTGTCATGTGCAGGTGAATACAAAGAAGATCCTGCCACTCACTGAAGGATGGGAAGTTGTTTTTGACTGCTTCTGTGTATGCTCTATCCATCCATTCACGCGTCCATCCATTCACGCATCCATCCATCCGCCGGCTCGCTCGGCCACCCGCCCGTCCACGCATCCATCCATCCATATGCGTAGCCCCTTGCCGGCATACCTGCCCATCCATCCACCCGCCGACCTTCCGACCCGTATGCCCTCCCATATGCCTGCCTGCCCATGCATGCATCTATCCGTCCATCCATCCAGCTGTGTGTTTATCCAAATCTGATTTGTGTTCGATAATTTAGTTTCAATCTAATGCACATTAATAAGACCCCCGATGCCGGTGTGTTGGTTGGTGATGAAGTAAAAAAAAAACCTATTAATTTTTAACCAACAGGATAAAGGTCAAGGCCACCATTAGTGAAAAAAAATTGATTGCATATAATTGCTCAATTAAGACGTATCATGCTGGATTTGAAAAATATTTGTTCGGCCAAGTTTTTTGTGTGTGCGTGCATGTACATGTGTGATTGCATGCATGTGTGCATACATACATGCATGTGTATGTTTGGTGGGTTGTAGTAGGGTAGGTGATGTTGTAGCACTAATGGTGCACGGTCAAGGTCACCATTCTAAGTGATGACTATAATTTACCGTAATGGTGTCCTTTATTAGGCCTAAAAAAATTATATGTATGTTTCCGCTTCTCTACCTACCTGCAACAATAGCTGTGACCTACCTATGGCCAAAATGTTGCTTCAATATTTCTACCCAGAAAATTTTGACTGCTCGAAATATAAAATTTTCAGTGTTTTTATCATATTTTCTACCCTAATTTGATATATACTGATATGGCAGAATAAACCCCTAACCCACAAAAAAATAATTCCCTACCTACTTACCTGAATTTTTGGGGCCATGTAATAGGAAACATATAGATTATTTTGTTTGGCCTTAGATAATACATTTATGGGATAGGGTGCAGCAGCTTATGTTGAATGTACATTTGAATGCCAAGAGAAGACTTTGAAAATTTACAACTAATGACTGGCTCGATGGACTGCCGCCTCATTTATCGAGCCAGGCATTCCAATCATGAATTTTAAAAATTGTTTTCTCTTGGTCTGCGAATGGACATTCAAAAAGACCAAACTACTGCAAAGGCCGGTTTTGGCCGGCTAAATCAGTACATTTTATACGCTGTGTTTCTAGGAATTCGCATGGATATGGGTCTCAGCATCAATTTCTACTTGAGGAATGATGTTGAAAGCTCTTAAATACAATTTTTTTTAATTCATGTATAAATATCCTGCTCAAATTTATTTATTGCAAAAGTGAGAATGCTAATGAAATATGTGAATAAAAACTCAAGCCTTTGCCAATGCAAGTGTCATAAGTAGGATATATTGAGCAAATAGAGTGACACATTGATCTACAGGGCCATTATGTTAGCAAGTTCATTAGAACACACACACATATTAGTGAACGCTTTTACTGCTATGTGCATAAGTATCAAGCATATGGTAGTCTGAGATCGGGCAAAGTTACAAATGCTAATTATTTCTTAGCACTGATGTCAAAATTTAAAATTTTCAAATTAAATTAAAAGATGACAGCAACATCATCCACCAAAATTGTTTAAAAATGTACACCAGTTTCTTTCCTACTGGCACCGCAGAAAGATAGAATGTTAACACCAGAGTGGTAAGGGTTAATATCCGCTTTTGAAAAAAGTTTTTTTTGGGTGAAATATGTTGTCATCATGTCTTAGACAGCAACAGCTTATAGCAACACTGGTTGTATTTTATGATTAAACAGTGAAAGTTAATGCAAACGTTACTTTCCCATAAAACAAATCTAATAATTAATACATCAGGAAAAAGGTATCGTTATGCTGATATATTATTTTGAAAGATCGCTCCAGCAGTACTAAATAGCTGGCAGATAGCTTTCCAGGTGTGATTTACTGGCACTTACGTAAAGATAAAACACTCAAAACTATTTTTTGAGACATTTCCTATTGTAGCATAAAGTATAGTTTCTCAGGCCTCCTCTGGAGTTATGACTTGGCAAATGTATGTTTTATTTCTCTTTAGCGATGGTTTTTTCTTAAGAAACACATCAAACAGTTGACATAGAATGTTTATTATGGACAAGAAGAAATATATGATTAACTTAAGTAATCTGTATCGGTGGAAAGATTCTAGGCTCGGCTAATTTGACACTTAAAGTACATATTGTGGGGACATAATACCGTCAGACAAATTTTTATGTATGTGTTTTTTGTCTATATGTCTGTTAATCTTGATGGGGCAATTCCATCGTGTATTCTTATTTATAGTCATTACCCTCGCTCCGTAAAAGGAAATGAGTATTGCGATTGAGTCTGTCTGCCTGCCTGCTTGCCTGCGTGCCTGCCTGCCTGTCCGAAGCTATATCTAGAAAACTTCTTATCAGATTTTGTTCAAACTCTAACACAGTGAAGAAATTTGTCATGCGAAAGAATTTCCAGAACCTGGATACGGATCGGATCAAATTCT
This sequence comes from Chaetoderma sp. LZ-2023a, assembly GCA_034401795.1. Taxonomy (NCBI): domain Eukaryota; kingdom Metazoa; phylum Mollusca; class Caudofoveata; order Chaetodermatida; family Chaetodermatidae; genus Chaetoderma; species Chaetoderma sp. LZ-2023a. The sequence continues at coordinate 63,276,987 of CM067374.1, forward strand.
GGATATGTTGATATCTCGGAAACTACTGGCCTGATTTGGCTCAAATCTAACACCAGGAATGGTATGACAATACACTGGGATGCCATAACTTTGGGTGTGATCAGAAAAAATATGGAAAATCTGAAAAAATATGGAAGCAGTATCATAGCTACCAAGTTGTCTATATGTCGGTTTACCTTGATGGCAGTTCCATGGTGTGTTTAGTTAGTAACTTCTAAATTAATGTTACAGTTATATTTAGATGTACAGTACCGCTCAGAAATAATAATTACGTAACATATTTTCAAAACAAAATAAAACGTACGGTTGAATATTTTCAACATAATTTCATTGGATGACATTGATGCCTTGGCATTATTCAACAGAATCTTTTGACTTATTACTAGCTATCGTGTCTGTTTTTGTTTTGGAAATACTTTAACTTCTTTCTGAGCTCTGCTGTATATTGTGTGTGTGTTTTGGTGTGTTATCTTAACCATTTAATCGTCAAGCCGACCAAAAACTGGCTACTGCCGACCTGCAGTGGTTTTGTGAAATGTCCATTCGCAGGCCAAGATAAGACAATTTCTGAAAATTTACCACTGGATTGACTGGCTTGATAATCGACCCAGTCATTCCAGTGATGAATTTTCAGAAATTGTCATATCTTGGCCTGCAACTGGACATACACTGAGGAAAAATATAAATTTTTGATGAGAAATCGTGACCATTAAACGATTAATTTTAATTTTGTAAATTAAATTGGTGTTGGGTATTATTATGCTGATCTAATTCAGTTATATGTGCTTTTCTTTTCTTATATTTGTGCGCACTGTGTTTGGCGGATGTGTTTTGCACTGGTTCCATTGCAGAAGTTGAAGGTGTGCACCATTAACATCAATCGTACATAGCTAGATCTCAATAATGCTTAATAATAATAATAATAATAATAATAATGTCTGCTCCAGAATAATGTGACAATAATACAAGATGCATAGTCTTATTTATCTTATACTAAGGAGGCTAGAGTATTTGTTGAACAATAGGCTATTTTCTATGTACACACGCATGCACGCGTGCAGAAAGAAAGGTATGTGATATAGATATATTAGTTTGTTTTTTGCTAGACTTATTTGCTGTCTGTATTCTGAAACAAACATTATTATTATTATTATTATTATTCATGTAGAATTTATATGAGCTGTTTGTTGGGGTTGAAAAGGTTAACTCCTAATATATTAATTAATATTATAAAGGTGAGTAAATTGAATGATTCGGAATAATGCATGAAACTTTATTGTTTTTTCTTTTAGTAAAAATGCACTTTACTATGTTAATGTTTGTTTAATTTATTGTAAATTTTTCACAAGTGCTACACGCTTCATAGTTTAACATATTTAATGACATATTGTGAATTTTAACATCATCAATGGGAGATAACTTGTGCTGGTACATAGTTACCTAGTAGGAATTACTTCCCTTTATAAGTTAGTGGGTTTTTTTTTGAGAGAATATATATGCAATTTTAACATTGTGTGTACAAATGTATTGTCCTGAAGATAAATGAATCCTTTGAATTAGATGTCAACCCAATGATTGCTTGTTGAATTACATTTATATGGTTGGTTTAAACATAAGCATAACAGCAATTTATGTTTCTACACGTGTTAACTTTTGCTAGAATTACCCAAATCATCAGCTTATATTATTACACAGGCCCAGGATTTCAACTCCAAAGCAAACATCCAGCTGTTGACTATTTTGAAATTAATTTGACTGGAAGCTGTTGTTGCCTTCGGCCTTAGACAGCAACAGTTTCCAATCAAATTAGTTCCACAACATGCAACAGAGTGGCTGATGCAATGTAAAGAATCGTTCATATGTTGTATCTGTAAGACTGAAAATATAGATAATGGTTTAAACCTTTAATCTTCAAATTTCTTCAAGAAAAATTTCAATTTTAACGAAGAAAATGCCGATTTGCAGACCAAGAGAGGACTATTTGTGAAATTTTACCACTAGAATGACTGGCTCGGTAACCGAGCCAGGCATTCCAGTGGTAAATTTTCAAAAATATTCTTCCATTGGTCTCTAAATGGAGACTTTCCATGACCACGGCAGAAGCCGTTTTTGGCCGGATTGAGTTTTAAAGAGTTAATGACTAAATATGGTCAAGAATATCAATATAGTTTGCTCATTGAATGTCCATTTGCAGGCCAAGAGAAGACTTTATGAAAATTTACCACTGGAATGACTGGATCGGTTACATTGTGCCAGTCATTTCAGACATAAATTTTCAAAAATAGTCTTGGTCTATAAATGAACATTTCTCAAGACCACTGCAGAGGTTGGTTTTGGCCGGCTTGACCATTATTGTATTAATGGTCAAGATGCCCAATAACGACATCTGCAGTGGTCTTAATAAATATCTTTCTTCAGGCCAAGAGAAGACTATTTTTGAAAACTTACCTCTCCATGAGCGAGCCAGTTAGTCCATTGGTAAATTTCGAAAAATAATCTATTCTTTGTCTGCAAATGAGCATCTATCAGAAACTTGAATTTTCTTGACCAAATTTGATGATTAAATGGTTAGCCCAATAACTGGTGCTGAACAAAGCATTGCAGCTGTCTTGACAGCAACAGCCTGCAGCAACATTATATTCTGAATGAGCATCATTTTCCATTCCACTAATTCTTACTCACTCTAAATTTAGCATTGTTAACTCAGAAATTACACTACAATACAGCTCATAAATAAGTGAACATATTTCCAAAATTCAAAAAACCCCATTAATTAATTCAATTTTGATGAAAGAAATGTACTGTCAAATATCTTGAACATAATTCACCATCATATGACATCATAATCAGCTCAGCGGTGTGTAGGATGACATCATAATCAATACGTCATAAATGATTCTATTTGGCCCGTCTTTAACTCTTAATAGTCCGACACTTTGTACAAATTATATGTCTACTATTTAATAAACATGTTGAATATTTTGAAACTAATTTGACTGGACATTGTTGCTGCCATAGGCAGCCACAGCGCCCAGTAAAATTTGTTCCAAAATATTCAATAACTTACCTGTATAATTTTCTGGAAATGAATAGTCAGGAAGTTCAGAGATCAATCGATCCCAACATGAGCGCTGTGTGGTTGGAGCTTAACTGGAGATGGGCTGGGCATAGCTAAAAATGGAAAGGTGCATTGGATTGGAAGAGAGGCAGCATTGTCTTCCAATCCAATTATGTTCAAAATATTCAACAGTACATGTTATTTTGTTTTAGAGACATTGTAAGTTATTTCTGAGATGTACTATGTATAACCATTGCAGAGTACTGAGATTCGTACTGTCGTGAAAACATCGAGTATATTCGACTTGACCGAGACCCGTGAAGCTAGATTCACAGTCAACAGAGAGTACCACCTGTTCTCGTTTCTAAGTATGCTCGGACCCAGCCCAGATTGGTGTGCAGGTGAGGTTATTGGGTGTGTTTATATAATGGAAGGATCCTATGTCTCTCAATTGTCTGACATCATAATCAATATCTATGACTTGTTAACTGACGTCACGAGCAAGGTGATTTAAGTGTGTCACAAAGTCGTATAACACTCATACCAGCCAAAAACAGCTTCTGCAGTGGTCTTGAGAAATGCTCATTTGCAGACCAAGACAAGAATATTTTTGAAAATCTACCACTGAAATGACTGGCTTGATAACCGAGCCAGTCACTCCAGTGGGAAAATTAAAAAAATAGTCTTCTCTTGGTCTTCAAATGGACATTTTCCATAAGAATATTGAAATTTTCTTGATCAAATCAAGGGTTAAAGGGTTAATAACCATTCTCTGAATATTTTGGAACTATTTTGTCTGTTCCTGGTCAAATTTGATAAAAATATTCAACGGCTTACTTGTATAATTACCTTGCATTTGAGATTCTGTGAACCCATGGTACAAAGGTAAAATTGATTTCAAGACAGGTATATAAAATGGGTGGAGCTTAGATAGAAATGGGCATGGCATAGCTGGAAATGGATCCCTTAACCCCTCTTAAACTGACCAAAGCAACTCAACAATGGTCATGAGACATGTCTATTAGCAGGTCAAGAGAAGATAATTTTTGAAAATTAACCACTGGAGTGACTGGCTCGGTAACCGAGCCAGTCATTCCAGTGGTAAATTTTCAAATTTTCGCTTGACCTGCAAATGGATACTGGGTAAGCCAAAGCTTGAATTTTCTTTACCATTACCCCTTTAATCATCAAGCTGTCAAAAATTTCAGAGGTAAATTTACAGAAAAATAGTCTTCTAATATTAAAATTTCTTGAAAAGTGTTGACAGTTAAAATGCTTAATTGATTATAAGTAGTATTTTTAGCGCTTTGAGGCGCGGTGGACACAAGTGGGGTTAATTAGACCATTTATATAATTACATGGGTGATATTTAGCATTTATGTTTTCAGCGGGTATGTTAGTGTAGCTATTCATGTGTCCATCTATGTTTGAAACATTTCTATATTATACAATGAATTCTCCTGAAAAAACCTCTACGAAATCTGACTCATACAAATTGTCCTTAGGACTACAAAGAATGCTATGGATGTTACAGTAAAAGGTCTAGTCATGGTTGTGGTGACACAGTCATTGAAATTGATTTTCTGGATGATAACCGAAACTCATGTTCTACTAAAGGAAATTTTATCAGACTTGCCCTGAGGCTTGGCATTGCGCTGCTGTGCAAAGTCACGGTGACCCAATTATGGAAATTGTGTCATTGCACAAACCACAGGGATACGAATAACCCTATTGAATTTTTGGTTGAATGTGTTAAAGTCGTCGTGACCTAATTATGGAAAATCGCCATTATAAAAATGATTGTGCAGAAGTGCGAGCATAGATGAAAAATTGCTGATTATTATTCTTTCTTAAGCATACACGTAAATTATATAGTTTCCTCATTTCATCCTATTTGTCATAGATATTGTTGAATATATTACAGGATATTTATATATTAGTTGCAATCTTCTTGATTTTTTGCAAACGTTTTGGGGGCAGTTGGGCTTGAATGTCATTTTATAATTAGTTCTATGAACACAAAATTACTATGGTATCTGGATGACATATTTTAACTTCCACTTGTGTTAACACCACTTATATCAATTAACCCTGGTCAAGATTTTTATAGAAAATTTCAGTTCAGTAAATGTCCATTTGCAGGCCATGAGCACGCTATCTTTTGTTAATTTACCACTGAGGTTTGCAAAAAAGTATCTTTATGTCCTGTAAATGGCCATTCCTCAAGAGGACTACAGAGGCCGTTTTTGCTGGCTTGGTCATCAAAGGCATAATGGTCAACAAAATTTATGTTTTTGCTAAGCTATGGGCCATATAGTGCCAAGAGGTTAACAAAGGCAAGTCGTTGCAGTGGTAAATTTTGAAAAATTTTCAAGAGCGATACAGATGCTGCTTTTGGGCATGTTGCCCATTAAAGGGCTAAGTTAACGCCATAGGGGGGGGGGGTGTGGGGGGTGGGCGGGGTAACCTTTTCATTGTGTAATTTATCAATTTCAATGCAAATACGCAGCAGGTAAACTGTTGAATATTTAAAAACTAATATGACTACGTGTTGCTTCATTAGTAACAGCTTTCAGTCAAATGAGTTTCAAAATAGTCACCATATTTGATACGTATTATATTTGGTATGTACTTAAATAATTAAGAGTCTACAGATTGCAAACCAATTTAACAATTATTTCAGCTAAAATTATTCCTTTAAAACAAACATTCTACACCAGTGTTAAAATTTGCGTAGTTTGTGAGAAAACAACCCTTGACAGACAGACAGACAGACAGACAGACAGATATGGGCAGAAGGATGGACGGGCAGGTGGACAGACAGACAGACAGACATGGATGGGCAGAAGGATGGATGGGCTGGTGGGCAGGTGGACAGGCAGGGAGGCAAGCAGGCAACATGCAGGCAGGCAGACAGACATACCCAAATTTAATACCCTTTACCACTACATAGCGCGGGGGGGGGGGGGGGGGGGGGGAAAGCATAGAGATAATGTCATTGACATATGCAATGTGTCAGCCATCATGGTGATTTTAATGGGTCATAAATCCTAGCTAATTATTCATAACTGTCATGAATCCATTTGCACTTGCAATTTCCCAGACAAATTATGTTAAGATATAGTCTTTTTATGGGTCTGTGAACACATCCTATACAGGATAAATATAATTAATATCTTTATTTCTTTATAGGTTTGAGTTCATACGATTTCTGTCTCGCCAATTGCTCGTGGAGGGGTGACCATGTGATCGATCTGTTTCCCTTTGATGCTGGCACGGACAGCGGGATTACTTACATGGTATATTCTGTGTGCGGTAGTAATGATCTATTAATCAAACAATACAGGAAGATATCATAATGTATTGTATGATAATTGATTTGTCTCAATTCTATTAAGCTATATATATATATATAATGTGTGTGTACAAAGCAACAGCTGTTATTAACCATATTAACCCTTTAACACTCATATCGGTAAAAAATGGCTTCTGCACTGGTCTTGAAAACTGTTCATTTGCAGACCAAGAGATTATTTTAAAAGATTTTCCGCTGGAATGACTGGCTCGATAACCGAGCCAGTCATTCCAGCCGTAAATTAAAAAAAATAGTCTCTTGATCTGCAAATGGACATTTTCTATGAAAATTTGTCTTGACCAAATTTGAGTGTTGAAGGGTTAACGCTACATGCCTGATGTGATAGATTTTTTGAGATGTAGAAAATAATCTGATGGATCTTGTGAAACTAGAAGTTGACTGGAAGCTGTTGCTCTCTTCGGCACCTACAGTTTCCAGTCAAATTAGTTTCAAAATTTTCAACAGTTCTTGTATGATTGCTTTTATATTTATATACATATATACTGTAAGCTCATTGTTGAAGTACTTGCTAAATCATAAATTATTATGAGTCCTCAGGGGTAACAGTGTTAAACATAACAACTAAAACTTTGGAGGTGTCTTCGGTCCCTTACTCTGAAATCTGGACAGACCAAATTGGAATTTAGAGGTACCTTTTTGTGATAAGCATATAATTTAACGAAAATGAAATGAATTATTGGGACACTATTGTAAAACATTTGTAGGTCCCAAGCTGCAGTATATAATGCGAAAAGGACCCATATGAGAATTACTGGTCCTTACATATCATCTGAGATATGATACTCTGTCACTCTGGCACTTGAATGCTTATCATGTTCATTATGAATGACGCAAACAACTTTCAGCAATTTTGTTTTCAAATTTATCTCTGGTTTACATGAAATAAAACTACAAGCTCATCATTCAGCAGTAAAACTCATAAATATGCCTCTCGACTACCTGCTGATTTATCTCCACTGACAACCCTGCATTACAAAATTATCTCCAATTATATCTTAAGCATTATTTAGGTCTTTCAATGTTATAAAGCGGATACAATGATTCTTACCTGCATCACCCTTAGCACTCTAATCTCAATATTCTATCTTTTACTGTGTCAATAGCAAAGACAATGGTGTACATTTTTCAACAATTTTGGTGGATGATGTTGCTGTCTATGTACGATTGTCAAAATCTATCATGAAAATTTAAACTGATATTAAGAATCATATTAGCAAGAGCAGAATGTTTTAGAAAACTGACCAGTGGACTGATTGTCTGGATAAAATGGCAGGTTACCAATCCAGTCATTTTAACCCTTTCGCCCATAAATTCACAGTATCTCAGTCTCACTGGAAAGTTGTTGAATACTTTGAAATCAATATGACTGGAAGCCATTGCTGCCTTAGGTCATAGCAACATCATCCACCAAAATTATTAAAAAATATACACTAGTTTCTTTGCTAGTGACACAGTAAAAGATAGAATATTGATGTCAGAGTTGTAATGGTTAAATAGTAAAAACAAACAATTTGTACAACTTGATGGACTATTAAGCATTTATGGCAGACTTAATCACATCATGACGTAATTGATTATGACATCAGCCTACATGTGATGTAGTTGATTATGACATGATATGATTGAGTGAGATTGGATGCCTATAGTTGCACATTTTGCCACTTGTTGATGCATAAAAACTAAATTGGACAGATATGTTCCTTTAGGAAATATTTATTTGAGCTAATAATATGACCACACCTTCAAAAGCCAGAATCATGGCCCTTGTTGTATTTTCAATGTATTGAAACCTATTGGTAAAAATGCATTTCTGATACGTTTTAATGTCATTATATTTGATCACTTTTTGTTTACTCCTTTGTAATTAGGTAGTGTTTCCCGTAGACAATAGTAGACCATCTTGTATCCAGTGGTCAGTCATAACAACAATTTGAATGGTATGCCAATAAGGGTGAAGCATTTAGGTTACAGAGGCTTCTAGCTATGATCAAGAAGATAATGCAATTATTTGTGATCATCATTTGCATTTTAATTTTAGTCGAGAAATATAAAAACAGTTCCTCAAGAGAAAATTCAAGCAATTTCCAATGCCCATCCTAGTCATCAAGAATCGCCGTTCTTCAGCACCAAGCCAATGAAACCTGTAGCACGGGTGATCCTGAAACGGCTCTATCCACACTCGGAGGAAGAGTGCTCTGATGATGAAGAAGAGATAAAAGGCGATGAGGATAAGTCACCTACCAACGATGAACTCGTCGCCATGATGAAAAAACAAATTATGATGCGTAAAAAGTTTCGTAAGTGTGACTTTCCTGCATGTTATTTCAAGTGAATTAGGTGTATGGGCAGGCATTGGTTGTTGGGGATTCAGTGGAGGGTGGGCAGGAAGAGGTGCTGTGTAAACCATGTTACAATATTTTGATGATCATCAATGTAATTCTGAAAAAATAATTTCAACCGAGCAATAAGCGTGTAAAGTGTTGCGATAAAATTGGAAATGATTTGAAATTGTGAGTTTTCGCAATTTATTTCTCAAAAATGAAAATATCGGCTAAGCCTGTGTGTTCCATAGAGAAACTGATTTGCTAAGTCCACAAACTATGCTATTTAGTGGTTTATTGATTCACTTGTTCACGCAGTACAGTATGTAAGCAAGAAAAGCTGAATTCTGAAACTTTTGAAACTAATTTGACTGCGAGTTGTTGCTACCATAGGAAAATTAGTTTCATAATAATAAACAGCTTACCTTTATAATTATGTTGAAATTGGTATTCTGGGAATTCAGAGTTCAAAGTATATAAGTTGATTCCAACATACGTACAGACTGGGCTGAGAGCATAGCTAGAAATGGGCAGGGCATCAGTTATCATGATTGTGATAAAGATTGTCACTCCTCTCGTTGTACAGAAATGGAGAAGTGTGCGGTGTCAGACTGGTCAGGCTGGAGTGAGTGCTCTGTCACATGCGGGGTTGGAGTGAAATTCCGTAGACGTAGTATCATTAACAGTATGGTCACAACAGAAATGTGTAACATCCCACTAGAGCTCACTGATAACTGTATAGGCACTGAAAACACATGTGAAGATCCGTACATTTATCGTGATCCAAGTGGATATCTTAAAGTAAGTCATTTACTATCGTGAATATATAACGTTTAGTTAATTGATTAACTTTCATATTAAAATTATCTTGATACATTGCAATATTAGTCAGTAATAATTTAAGAGTTCCCAGCTTGTGCTAGAAGATATCATTTCAATGCATGCTACTGTCATGAGAGCATTCCAGCCAGCAAGGGACATGTACATATCAAATACCTTTTCAAATTTTAATAATTTCGGTAAAATAAGGTACCTGATCCCAGGTAACATATCACAGCGATTACCTTTCAGCAATGAAATCTCTTACATGTATCTGAATTTCAGCAAAATCATGCAGGAAACCTGTTGGATATTTTGAAGATACTTTGACGGGAAATGCAGCAAAGTCTTCCAGCCAAATTATTTTCCAAAATGTGCAACAGAATAGTTATCCGTTCACCTGGCATGAAATGCCAAATGAGCTTATGGCATGGTGACTGCCCGTCCTCTGTCCATTGTCCATCAGGTTTTGTTTAAAAACATTACACGTACTTGGAAGATTTCACCTAATCTGGCTGGAAGGTAGGCTTCAGAACATGTATACAAAATTTTGAATGGTCAATTTCTTTGGTGGGCATTTGGATAAAAATTTCTGGAAATCAGTTAAAAGCCTTCGATTTCAAGTAAACTTGGCTGGAAGGAACCTAGCTAGATATGCTTCAGAACTTACATACAGAATTATGATTCGTAAATTTTTCCGTCAGCCATCTTGGATTTTCCGAAAATTCTCATTAACCTGTTTGCCAATTTCTAATAAGCTCAGCTGGAAGGACCATATGCGACTAAGCTTCAGAACTTGTATACACCATTTTGATTGATAAATTTTTCGGGCAGCCATCTTGTTACTATATGAGATTACCAATCAACAACAGTTGGCTCTTCACTTCTGCTTTCCTTTAAACCTCTACTCCTTAGCCACTGGCTCAATTTCAATAATACCTGGGTAGATTGATCCTAGTGTAGAAGACTTCAAGTCGTCTAACGAAAAATGTGACTAGTAAATCTTTTTGGTGGCCATCTTGGATTTCCTAACATGTCCATGAAATTGCTTAAAAGACCTCATTAATCTTTGGGCCAAATACAACTTAACTTGGTTGGAACAACCTTAACGTGGTAGCCTTCAGAAATTATATACAGAAATTTGAATGATCATTCATTCGATGGCCATCTAATATGTCCAGGAAATTGGTTAAATAACTACTTAATCGTTAAATGTTGAAAAAATTTCCGACCAGTCTCAAGACTAATCAAACATATACTGACTTTATATAACGAAATCTGATTGGCTGATTGACCAGGTGAGCGCACATGCTCTCGGTCCTTTTATTATGTGGCGGAAGCATTTTGTATCGGGTCTGTATACCTGTGAATCAAAGTAACTGTAGTGTAATTACACATTGTTGTGATCGCTTATGAGTTAGCCGCACAGTATTATGTTGAATGAAAAATCAGTTCTAGCTATTTAGATTTCGGTAGCGTCCAGAATAGTCACCACTTCATTCAATGTTAAATTGTGAGAACTGTTTTTTCAATACAAATGCTGCAATTTGATTTTATATATTTAACGATATTGACGCATGAATTCTCATGAAAGTGCTTATTCAATGCTACATGTGTGGCAATAATGCTATGAACCTATGACAGCTCAGCAGCTCAAAATGCCCTCTTGAACAAACTTGATAGTTGTCGTCACACTTGCCAGCCATCACAAATCACCACTAGCCACACATTCTTCTCTCAAACTTAGATGACTGAATTTTATAGTAACCTTTTCACTGACAAATCCCGGGGGAAGTATATTCCTTGCGATTTATAAAACTTATTTTGTTTAATATTTTGAAATTAATTTGACTGGAAGTCATTACTGCCTAAGGCAGTAGGCAGTAATGACATCGAGTAATATTAATTTCAAACTATTCAACAGTTTTTGAAAATCAGATATGGGGAAGTCATCAGTGAAAGGGTTAATTTTAAGGAATGTCGCTAATGAAATAATTTTTTTACTATTTTAACCAAATGAATTATGTGTCAAATTTCAAAACCTTTCATAAATTCATGCAACTTTATCCAGCCTAAGCTCGCCCATCAATGGAGAACCATTTTGTTTTTCAGCCAAATAGGAGGAAATCTCAGGCAAAGTTTGTGGTAGGTTATGGGGAGATACTCCCTGACCTTGATGACAGGTGCTCTGTGACCCCCTGGTCTGACTGGTCTCCTTGCAGTGTTTCATGTGGGAAAGGATCTAGGGAAAGGTGGCGTATGTTTCTGCGGAAGTCGAACACTGATGATTGTCATGCGGTGTTGATGACTAAAGAACCATGTATGGGTGCAACTCCGGATTGTAATAATGTCGCCATGGCGCGGAATTTTACAGGTGAGCTATGTGTATGCTTTATGAAGATATTTATTAGAGCTTATGCATTTTATACAACCAAGCCTGTCTATATTGAATGCACTAAGCACAATTAATGCTTTGAACTCCTAATTTCCAGAATCTCAATTTTAACGTATCTGTAAGGTAGTCTGTTGATGGTTTTGAAACTAATTTGACACGAAGCAGTTGTTGCCATGGGCAGCTACAGTTCCAAGTGAAATTAGTGTCAAAATACTCACCGGGATCATTATAAATTGTAATTGAGTTTTTCGTATTGTTGACCCAAAATAGGTGGCCTTTAAAGAAAGGTTTGACTGTAGTAGCAATTTAAAAAGTAGTGCTCTTAGTTGCTTGTACATATAGTTGCTTGTAGTAAGCAAATAAACTGTAAAGTAATCAACTCATTAATGGTCTCAAAAGGTCCTTGATTAAGAAATGGCATCCAGCATTGAAACTCCTCGATTAACCTTTTAAGCCTTGAATTTGGTCACGAAAATTTCAATTTCCTCAAAGAAAATGTCCATTTGCAGACCAAGAGAAGACGATTTTTGAAAATTTACCACTGGAATGACTGGCTCGATAATCGAGCCAGTCATTCCAGTGGTAAATTTTCAAAAATCGTCTTCTGTTGGACTGCAAATGGGCATTTCTCAAGACCACTACAGAAGCTGTTTTTGGCTGATATAAGTGTTAAAAAGGGTAAAAAAAATTTCTTAGCCATAAACAACAGTAACAGTCAGTCATGTATCTGTATTGCTATTTTGAAGCTAAGGTGATTTCAAGGCTGATGAAGTTATAGATCGAAAACAGTATAAAAGTTAGTGTAGACACCTTTTGAGACCTTAAGGTGGCTTAGTATTTAGTTAGTCCATGCAAAGTTTACTTATCAAGATATATAATAGGTGTAATTTGTGATTTGAAACAGTTTCACACAAACACGCTACTTTTATAATGATTCTTAATTTCAGTTTTAGTATGTTTATTGTGTGTTTGTTGCAATGATGGTTGTCCAAAATGTGGTCAGTAAAGGCAGGTGGTCTCTTAATTCAAGTGGTATTTCAATCACCTGTCTTATAGGACAACTGTCTTGTCCCCAGTACGTAGACAGCTGGTTCACGAGCAGGTTTTACATTGGTATATCTTTAGCTCAATAAAAATTGCTTCTGGAGTGGGCTTGACAAATGTCCATCTGTAGACCAGAAAAAGAATATTTTAGAAAGAACTTACTACTGTAATGACTGACTCGGTAAATGAGCCAGTCATTCCACTGGTAAGTTTTCTAAAATATACTCACCCCAGTCTGTGAGTTGACATGAAGGGGTGAGTCATATGAAGCCATATGATCTGCAGGGTGAAATCCAGTAGTGATCTCAGAATTCTGTGAAAACAAGATTGTTATACCCATGAAGAATTGCTTATGTAATTGTAGAAAACAGGCTATGTAGTAACACTGTCATTGCACTGCTGATGTAAGATTTAGTCACATGTTGTGTAAACTAACATGAAGTGTGCATGTGTGTGTGTGCTCACATCCTGGTCACATCCTGGTCACACCCTGTGTTTCATGTCACTCATGTATGCAGCACCACATATTGCATGTGCATCAAACACAGTTTCTATTTGACAATAACAACTCAATAATAAATGCATTTCCACAATCACAACCTCTGCAAATTAGTATTTCTCATGGCATCCAAATTTTGCAGGTCTCAGCGACCCTACACCTTGAAATCTGGGGCTCCCAACCTGAAATCTGAGCACTCCCAAACTATAAATTTTCGGTTCCAAATACAATTTTTCTCATCCATGCTAAAGTTAGAAGACACTATGGACACACACAGTTTTATGAATTATGTGGCTTTCATGTTAGATGTTGTGGGTATTTTTGTACAAAAACCTATAAAACTACCGGTAATAGTTTTATAATTGTACAGGATTTTCAGGGGTCCTAATTAGACCCACTGCCACTACTTTTGGGGGTCCCAAGTTGCATTTTAGGGGTATATACTCCCAAAAGAACCCTTATTAGAATCTGTGATGGAAATATAGTTAAACCTGCCTATAACAGACACCTACTTTGGGGACAAAATATTGTGGCTATTCATGAGTGGTGGTCATGTAGTGGTGTCATGCATATCTTAATGAGCCATCATAATTTGCCCTCAAATGCAATACATTATACATAGCCAATGAGTTGTATTAAGTGACCACCTGTCTTTTGCGACCACCCATACAATGTCCATTATCAGACAGGTGTAAAGTAATTTGGGTTTGTTGGAAATTACATTGCATAGTTGTGTTGTGTTTGTTAAAGCAATAGCAGGATCCAGATCCAGAAACACCCTGACTATTTCTGGCTTAGCTCCACCCACTTTATGCCCATATTGGAACCAGTTTTAACACTAAAGCCTGAATTCGCTGAATCACAATTTCAAGGTAAGCATACAGGTAAGGTGTTGAATATTTTAAAACTAATTTGACTGGGAATTGTTGCTGCCAATGGCAGCAACAACACCCAGTCAAATTATTTTCAAAATATTCAACAGAATGTTTATTAACCCTTTAACCCTCGAATTTGTTCAAGAAAATTAAAATCTCATAGAAAATGTTAATTTGCAGACCATGAGATTATTTGTGGAAATTTACCATTGGAATTACTGGCTCTGCAAAATGACGTTTTTCAAGAACTCTGCAGAAGCTGTTTTTTGCTGATATGAGTGCTAACGGGCTAAGGTGTAAATTCATCAAAGATATATATGCAGTTTGTACACTTTCGTGATAGACTTTGATTTTCTGGATGGAGTAAGTTGTTTTGATTGTGACGGCTGATAACAAGTGATGTAATTAATTACAACGTCAGGTACTTGAGTGATGGATCAGATCCCTCTATTTGTTGTGCAATGGTTATAGTTAGATGGTGAGCAGCACACTTTGTGTTATGTTAACTAAAGATGTGACATAGATATAGTGCATAGAGGCTCCGCTCGAACTCATATCCTTCTTATATAGCATATATGATATCTATCAACCATGTTTAATTCTCTGCTAAGTTTTAAATGAAAACAGTTTCACTGAAAGGCATCAGATAAAAATATCACTCAGTCAAATTATTTTCATAAAACTCAGCAGTATTCATATTTAGCTTTCTTAAAGACATCTAATTTAGAAAGAACTGGGTTAACGCTTTCACTGACAAATCCTGGAAAAAAGTATATTCTTTATGATGTAAAACTTATTGGAAGCCAATGACTTCCAGTCAAATTAATTTCAATATTTTCAACAATTTTCTTGCATGTTGCCCTGAAAATGAGATATGTGGAATTCATCAGTGAAAGGGTTAAATTCGATCACGAATGTACTAACACGTGTCACATTGTTTGTCTAACTGCTTTATGCTTACTTAGTTGTGTGCTTACAACCCGCTGCCCCTGGACCATGTAGGGGAAACTTTGAGCGGTGGTACTATAACAGTACTGAGCGTCGCTGTTTACCATTTCAATACGGAGGCTGTCGTGGTGGTGATAACAAGTTTGTTACATTGCAAGATTGTGATGAACATTGCGGTAACCCGATGGGTAAGAATGATTAACGTCACATCGAGTCTACGGCTAGGAATGATGAATGCTGGGTAATGAAAATGGGCATCATCTTATATAAATATACGGGTAAGAGTGATGGGTAAGAAAAATGGATCTGTGGGTAAGGTTAATGACGTTGAATAGTACATCGGTTAGGACTAATATTTAGAATTGTAAATTGTACACTAGGAATGACATATGCATAATAACCTTTAGTGTTTTATGGTCAGGATAAATCAAGAAAACGCCAAAGAAAATCTGTGCTTAATAAATGTCAATTTGCAAGGCAATGGTAGACTATTTAAAAAACTTTATGACTTCAATTATCGGCTCCGTTATGGAGTCAGTCATTTATTTGGTAAATTTTCAAAAAGATTTCTTTATCTGCAAATGGACGTCAATGCAGAAGACATTTTTAGCCACCTTAACCATTAAACGGTTAATGTTGCAATTATCTAACTGAAAGTGATAACTGCGCTTAATTCTAAGATGACCATCCGTCACATGTTTTGTCATCTCTCAAATCTTTCTGTGCTCTTCCTGATTTGAATCGAATGTAAATGGAAGGACCCTAGAATATGGGAGGTGTCCAGTCCTTTTTAGCTTGCCAGGGTGAGCCTATACAATCATGATTTGTCTGTCATCCGTCGTCTGTCAACTGTTGCATATTTTGCCATTTGTTGAAGGATTATAAGCAAATTTGGCAGATAAGCTCCTTTAGGCAATAAATATTTGGGCTATGAATACTTTTAATAGCACGGTTATGGCCCTAGCTATCTTTTCCAAAGTATTTAAGCCTATGGAATAAATACCACCACATTTAAACAAGGGCCATAACTGTGGTTCATTTAAACTATTGAACCTTATGGGGAAAATACATTTGTTTCATCAATTGTTGATGGATTCAAACCAAATTTAGCAGATATGTTTGGTCAGGCAATATCTACTTGCACTATGAATATACACAGGCCATGACTTGAAACAAGGGCAGTAATGCTATAATAATAAATCTATGGCATGTTTCATCAATTGTTAATGGATTAAAACAAGATTATGTAGAAATGTTTTTTTAAACAATATCTCTTCCAGCTTTAAATACCAATGGACCTTTCCATTTTTAGCTATGCCCCGCCCATCACTAACTAAACTCCACCCACACCTCGCCGTGTTGGGATTGTGCGATCCCCAAATGCCCTAGCTATCAATTTCCTGAAATCTATACAGGGAAGATGTTGAATATTTTGTAACTAATTTGACTGGGTGCTGTTGCTGCCTATGGCAGCAACAGCGCCCAGTCAAATTAGTTTCAAAATATTCAACGGAATATTTATTAAATAGTAAAAGCAAACAATTTGTACAACAATGCATAGACCGTCTTCAAATATGCGTTCGTGACGTACTTATCGACATCATTCATGACGTCATTCATTATGATGTCAATGTACACATCACACATTTCATTATGACGTCATATGATGAGTGGGTACTCTGGAAAGGTGAATTGGACATGTCTAATAAAACTGAATTATACCCCGTTTTGGATTTTCCAAGTATTGAACCGTATAGGGAAAATACGTTTGCCGCACATTTCATCAATTGTTGATGGATTAAAACCAAATTTGAAACATATGTTCCGTAGGGCAATATCTATCTGAAATATGAATATGAAGAGGCCACACGCTTAATAGGGCGATAATTCTGGCTCTAAGTCAGATTAAAGTATTGAAACCTATGCGGGAAGTATGTTTGTGTCATGTTTTGTCCATTGTTGATGGATTAAAACCGAATTTGGCAAGTATGTTCACATAAGCAATATCTATATGAACTTTGAAGATAAAGTGTCCAGACCTTCAGAATCTGGAGTTATGGGCCTTGTTTATTAAAGTATTGAATCCTATGAGAACATGTTTGGTGACATTTTGTTGTTGGTTAATGAATTAGAATTTGTGTTGTGGTTTTGTAGTATTAGGGGCACCTAAACCATTGGTCAATAGTGTCCGGGTTTATTGCCCCATTTTTAAACAGTACTTGGCCCGTTTGTCAATAATGCCAAGGATGCCAATATGTTTGCATTTCTCATCCAAATTGTTGACTGTGACCATTGGTCCATTGATACATGTACAAACATTGGTTAGTAGTATTCTGGATGGCTGCCCCATTGAGCAATGGTATTTTCCCCACAGGTCAGTAATGTCAAGGACGTCAATATCTTGGAATTTTCTCTCCAAATCTTTGGCTGTAGTGATTGCCCCATTGGTAAATGGCATGTGTTATTCTTGCTCCATTGGTCATTAGTTTAAATGATACTTGATCTGTTGGTCATTAGTGTCAGGGTCTATTGCCTCGTTGGTCAGTAATGTCAAGGACCCTTGCCCCATTGGTCCATTTAATGAGCTATGCTTGCCACATTGAGGAAGGCTGTTTGCCCCATTGGTTAATTATGTTTGTAACATTTGCCATCCTGATCATTAGTGGCATAGATGTTGCTGATGTATGCATCTTGTATGTTAGGAACCAGTGGCCTGTTGGGCAATTGCATCAACGATGCTTATCCCATTGGTCCATTGTGTCAGGGATCTTTGGCTCATTGGTCAATTAGGCCAAGTTTCATTGGTTAGTGGCATCAGCTATGCTTGCCCCATTGACAAATGATGCTTGTCCTGTTGGTCAATATTGTCAGTGAGACTTGTGTTGTTAGTCATTAGTTTCAAGGATCGTTGCCTCATTGGTCAATAATGATAAGGACCATTGCCAGGGTT
Organism: Chaetoderma sp. LZ-2023a; assembly: GCA_034401795.1. NCBI lineage: Eukaryota > Metazoa > Mollusca > Caudofoveata > Chaetodermatida > Chaetodermatidae > Chaetoderma > Chaetoderma sp. LZ-2023a. The sequence continues at coordinate 63,295,272 of CM067374.1, forward strand.
GGGTTTTGGACTGTCCAAAACTAATTTATGAACAGACTTTGTCCAAAACCTGTCTAAAACCTGTCTTAAAGGGTTTAAACCAGTCCAAAACTGTCCTAAACTGTCCAAAACTAATTTCAGCATATTTGTACTATGCTTATTCATGCTTACTTACTAGTCAAAAGTTAATATTATACTGAGAGAACATCCAGACAGGAACTAAACAGATGAACTTAATTAAGAAGATTTACTCGATAACTGATTTCTAATAGAAAGTGGAGTAGAATTATATAGTGATGAAATAAGCTGATAATTGTATTATTTGTCAGACTAGAGGTTAGTCACTGTATGCTAGTTGTGTAAACATGTATCAGAGGAATATTGTAGTATAAACATAGCCATGATAGCTATCAAAAAGCAATGAGAAAACTTAACTAGCAGGGCTAAGTCAGCTAATAGTAGTAAAAACATCTTACCAGACTTACTGTCACGTACATGTATGAGCTGTGATCGTATGAGCCGTGATCTTATGATCAGTGTATATATGTGTTGGAAATTTTAAAGCATGTAGACCTGCACTTAATGTTTAGACAAATACATGCACTATCAGTAGATTCAGTTGTATGTCTTCCAGGTTTTAATCCCTGAATCACAGTCTAGTCTCAATTATAAGGAAAACACACTGCTGAATATTTTTGAAATTAATTTGACTGGTAGTAACAGGTTTTAATCAACTTAAAATATAATTTAAGCTTATGGAGAAATATTTTTGACCAGGATTTTAGGTTTTGGACACTTTTGGACACTTTTCAGGTGTCCAAAACCGATTTTGAGCGGACGGTTTAAACCTGGTTTAAACCATGGTTTAAACCACTAGTGTCCAAAACTTACCAACCCTGACCATTGCCCCATTGGTCTGTGGCAACAGTTATGGTTAGCCTATAGACAAAATGTGCTTGCTGTGCATTAATTAAGATAAATGTGTTCAATCTCTCATCAGCTAGGTGAGCATTATTATTGCCCGTGGGCCATATTATTATCCCAAATTTTGATTAAATCCTTTAAATGACTACCACTCTCACTGCTGTCACAATTTGAACCAATCGGCTGAAAGAAACGGAAGTGCACTATAGGACTATTCATTTGAAGTTTTAAGAAATTCACACAGGACGTAGGCTTCCAATAGTAGGCTTCCAATCTTGTGGACTTGATCTTTTAAGCCTATTGTACTCTGACTCCATCACGGCTCTGGCAGTATATGTATTTTATTTTATTGACGCACTGGCAATGAGCGGCTTCAATTTCCACATGCTAACCAGCCGACAGTCATGCACCCATTAGTTTAATTTGTTGATCACCGCCTTCCCGGTCGGGGATCGAACTGCCATACCGCAACTCCGCATGGCATCAGCAACCAGACATCTTTCCCCTGGACCACCGCGCGCAGATAAGAATCTTGGTTTAGCAGACCGTCTGTCTGTGTGTGTGTGTGTGTGTGTGTGTGTGTGTGTGTGTGTGTGTGTGTGTGTGTGTGTGTGTGTGTGTGTGTGTGTGTGTGTGTGTGTGTGTGTGTGTGTGTGTGTGTGTGTGTGTGTGTGTGTGTGTGTGTGTGTGTGTGTGTGTGTGTGTGTGTGTGTGTGTGTGTGTGTGTGTGTGTGTGTGTGTGTGTGTGTGTGTGTGTGTGTGTGTGTGTGTGTGTGTGTGTGTGTGTGTGTGTGTGTGTGTGTGTGTGTGTGTGTGTGTGTGTGTGTGTGTGTGTGTGTGTGTGTGTGTGTGTGTGTGTGTGTGTGTGTGTGTGTGTGTGTGTGTGTGTGTGTGTGTGTTTTATTTTATTGATGCACTGGCAATGTGTGTGGCTTCAATTTCTATGTGCTAACCAGCTGACAGTCATGCACCCATTAGTTTAATTTGTTGATCACCATTTCCTGGTCGGGGGATCGAACTGCCATTCTGCAACTCTGCATAGCATCAGCAACCAGACATCTTTCCACTGGACCACCGTGCCAAGACTAAGAGTCAAGGTGTGGCCGACCAGCTTTCACATGTCTGATATACTGACACACTGACGATTCATATGGGACTATCTGTGGATGCACCTGCCACGATTCAATCCTAGGCTTTTTATGCCTATTGTACTCTGACTCCATCACGGCTCTGGCAGTATATGTATTTTTTATTTTATTGACGCACTGGCAACGTGCAGCTTCAATTTCTATGTGCTAACCAGCCGACAGTCATGCACCCATTAGTTTAATTTGTTGATCACCATCTTCCCGGTCTGGGATCGAACTGCCATACCGCAACTCCGCATGACATCAGCAACCAGACATCTTTCCCCTGGACCACCATGCCAAGATAAGACACGCCTTACTGGCCAGCAACTGTGTGTCTGTGCGTGTGTGCGCGTGCGTGCACATGTCTGTGTGTGTGTGTGTGTGTGTGTGTGTGTGCCTGCCTGCCTGCCTGCCTGCCTGCCTGCCTGCCTGCCTGCCTGCCTGCCTGCCTGCCTGCATGTATGTATGTATGTGTATATGCGTGTATGTATGTGTGTATATATATATATATATATATATATATATATATATATATGTATGCATATGCATGTATGTATAGATGTGTATATATGTATCTGTATATATATATATGTACATGAAAAAGTATAAGCAACATGCTCTATGCTATGTACTACATGTCATAGCATCAGCATCATAGCAGCTCTCATTATCTATGTCATATACAATGTCTCGTATTGTATGTTAGGGGGTCCATTGATCCATAGGCTGTGCCGTTGATGGACTGCCCATTTTCAATTTACTTATATGTAAAATATGTTATGAAATAAACAACTTTGAACTTTGAATTAATTGTGGATGAAAATATATTACAACACCAAATTTTGTTCCAAATTACATATTGTGTAAGTGTTACAGTCTACCACAATAATGGGTTACCAGTAATTAGCAAACTATTGACTAATCAGAAAACATTGTTTTGCAATACTTCAACAAAGCTGTGATATGTCACTCTTGATTGTAGCATCCGATTGGACAGTCAGTAGTGAGACCCATTTCTAGCTAAGCTCCTCACATCTCTAGCAATGCTAGCGACACTTTTGCATGTTGGAATCGATTTGAAACTGAAACCTGACTTCCCAGAACCTAAATTTTAAAATAACAATACTCATATGCTGTGGAATATTTTGAAAATAATTTGTCTGATGGCTGTTATAGGCAGGCAGAAATAGCGTCCAGTCAAATTAGTTTCAAAGCATTAAACAGAATAACTTATTAAATTGTAAATTCATCGAAGACATACAAATCATACACTTTCGTGACAGACTTTCCAATTTTCATGACACCTACATGTATATCATTTTGCTTGTGACATCAGCTAAGAAATGAGTACGTTTGTATATTGTCAGATACTTTAGTGGCAGATTGTATTTCTATGTTGCAATGACATGATAGGGATATGAGAGTATACCCAATTGACAACTCCTGGTCATGAATGTAAAATTCTCATGGACTTTCTCTGTTTTTCTCTTCATAGCTCGTCTGCATTCAGACAGTGCTCTTGCCACAACACCAGAAGAACAGAAACAACTCATGATGCAGAAACAACTTATGATGGAAAAACAGTTAATGATGGAAAAACAACTGATTATGGAAAAACAGCGCATGATTGAAGAACAAATGCGAGAAAAGCAACTTATGATGGACAAACAACGCTTGATGGAGAAGCAGTTGATGATGGCCAAACAAGGTGTGTTGAATGGTGGCAATGATGATCTTAGTCAGGAGGAGATGCTTAAAGAACAGATGATGGTTAAACAAGCGATGCTCGAGAAACAACGTATGCTCGAAGAACAGATGCGACAGAAACAACTTATGATGGAAAAACAACAGATGATGGAAAAACAGCTTATGCTTGAGAAACAACTTATGATGCAGAAACAACAGATGATGCAGAAACAAGAAATGTTGGGAAAACAGGAAATTGATATGGAGGAACAGAAACGCTTGATGCTTCAAAAACAGATGATGCTCAAGGTATGGTGGGTGGGTGGGCCTTGTAAATGTGTGCGTGTATGTGTGTGCGTGCGTGCTTGCGTGCGTCATGCATGTGTGCATGCCTGCGCACAGTGATTTCATTTGGACTTTATTGTCTGAACAGTAGACACAGTATTGGGTTAAAAACTATACAAAATATCACACCTTTAACAACTAGAATCTAAGTGAAAATAAGTTTAGCGTCAGATAAGCATAGTGCAATGGTAATACAACAACAGAACCAGAATCTCATTGCACCTTTCCAGTTTTAGCTATGCCCCGCCCATCTCTAGCCAAACTCCACCCACACCACGCTCATGTTGTGATCGATCGATCTCTGAACTCCCTGACTCAATTTCCAGAAAACTGTACAGGTAAGCTGTTGAATATTTTGAAACTAATTTGACTGCGTGCTGTTGCTGCCATAGTGGCCAGTCAAATTAATTTCAAAAATATTAAATAGCAGACATGCAATTTGTATGCGTCGGACTATTAAGTGTTTAAGATGGACTAAATCGAGTCATTCGTGCCATAATTGATTATGACATCACCTACACATCATGTCGTAAATTATGACATCATATGCTGGATGGGTAAACTGGAAAGGTCTATTGTACATTTTTAGCTCACCTGGCCCTACGGGCCAAGTGAGCTTATGCCATGGTGACCATCCGTCGTCCGTCTGTCAAAACGCATCTCATTTATGCTTTGACCGATTTCAAACAGATTTGGGTGGAAGGATCCTATGGTGGTAGGCTCCAGATCATCTATACAGAATTTTGATTGGTCAATATTTCTAGTGGCCATCTTGGACTTTCTGAAAATCTTCCAGAAATCATTTAAAATACTATTCCAATATAAATGGCCCGACTTCACTGAAACTTGGGTGGACTAATTCTATCCTGGTAGGCTTCAAAATTCTAATGAGAATTTTGATTGTTCAATATTTCCGGCGGCCATCTTGGGTTACTAGGCTGGTGCTAGGTTTCAGACCATGTATAAAGAATTTTGATTGGTTAATTTCATCGATAACTAATAGTGATTGAACTTTGTTCAAGAGGACGTGATCGTTGATGATACGTGGTTGGTTGTCATAGACCAATCGATTGCCATGGACCAATCAAAATTTTGAGTTTGATGGCCATATTGGATTTTTGTATTAGCTGGATGGAGCCTAAGGTTCAATCTGATTACATGTGTTGTCAGCGTTCATCATTAATTTCCCGCTAAATATCGATTGTACTGCATTCCCAATTTTGTATTTTACTGCTGAATTAGAAATATTATGTCTGTTCAGATGCTAATCGTTCAAATGCTAATGGTCCAGGTGAGCATAAAGACCCTTGGGCCTCTTGTTTGGGACAGTTTAACCAATTTATTTTTAGACGTACCATTGCCATTGGTTGTGTGAGATATGTGACTAGAACTCTTCCTTAATTAGATCACATGGCCTGAAATGCCAAGTGAGCTTATGCCATGGTGACCATCCGTCAAACATCCGTCTGTCAACCTTTGCTTTAAACGACTACTCCTTATGAATTCCTATGCTAATTTCAACCAACCATGGCTTCTTCTTCTTTTCGTTCGCTGATCCTGTAAGTGACTATCGACATGATCATAAGCGTTAAGTGCGTGGATCCATGGTTTATTAGAGTGCGCCGTGCGACCTGGAACCTCCGTCTTCAGCACTCGAGGTTTCTGTCAGGGTTACCTCACCCGTACCTCCTTTAGTCGCCTCTTACGACACGCAGAGGATACGGAAGGTGTATTCTAAGCCCCACCTACAGGGTTACCAACCATGGCTGAAATGACCTTTTGGCGGTTAACTTCCAAACTTGTCTCCAGAAATTTATTTGGCCAAGTTTCCAGGTAGCCATCTTGGATTTCCATAAATGTAGGGTGGTAGGCTTTAGAAGTTGCATACAGAATTTTGATTGGTTATTTTTTTTCCGGCAGCCATCTTGGATTTTATGAACATTTTGGGAAATCACTTAAAAGGCTACTACTCCTCATTAACCGCTGGGCCGATTTCAACCACACTCAGCTTGAAGAACCTTAGTCCGGTACGCTTCAGAAGTTGTATACACAATTTTGATGGCTTGATTTTAATGGTGACCATCTTGGATTTTCTGAAAAGGGGAATTCGGATAAAATGTTACTCCTCATTAATCGCTTGGGCAATTCCAACCATATTTGGCTGGAAGGATCCTATTTTCGTAGCCTCTAGAAACCCTATTCAGAAGTTTGATAGGTCACTGTTTTGGCAACAACCCCAGATTTTCTGAAATTTTTCCGGAACCATTTAAAAACGGTACTCCTTCAATCAATAACCCGATTTATTGATGGAATGATCCTATGATGGTATATTAAATGAAAATCTTGATTGGTCAATTTTCTGGTGGCCATCTTGGATTTTCTGAAACTCGTCCATCATGTCTATTTAAATTATAATGGTTTAAATGCCAATGGTCCAGGTGAGCGCCACAGACCCTTGGGCCTCTTGTATATTTTCATGTTTTTCTTATTTTTAGATCAAAGCCAAAGTTGAATGTCCCTATTGTATAGTAACAGTCATTCTTATGTTAAGATTTGGGCCAAATCTAAACAGCCATTTGAGAGATACCGCTGTGGACAGATACACACGTACACACACACGCATGCTCACCCGCACACAAACATGCACACATATACTCAAGTGCACACCCACAAATGCACACATGCACACAAGATAGACAGGCAGACAGAGAGAACCTAATTACAATACAGCCTTCTCCTTACAGGGTGAGGATTATTATTCACATTTCCTTTTTATTTGTCTTATTGCAGAGGCAAATGGCATCAAAGCGAATGCGACGAATGAGGCGTCGCAAGCATAAACAAGGTTCTAACAACAACAACAGAAAACAGAATGGATCGAAGCTTGATTGTATGGTTACTCCATTTTCTGATTGGTCGCCATGCTCAACGACTTGCGGGAGGGGGATAATGACCAAAACACGCATGATTAAAGTTCATCCACAGCACGGTGGACGCAAATGTCCAAAAAGATTGATGAAGAAAAAGAAATGTAAACTGGAAAAATGTTGTAAGTATGATAATGGTTGTTTCCAGTTGTAGCTATGCCCCGCCCATCTCTAGCTAAGCTCCCCCCCACACCTTGCTCATGTTGGGATCAATCGATTGATGCAGTCTCTGAATCTCAATTTCCAGAAAAGTATACAAATTAGCTGTTGAATATTTTGAAACTTATTTGACTGGGTGCCGTTGCTGCTATGGCCTATGGCAGCAAGTGTCTAGTCAATTTGTTTCAAAATATTCAACAGAATGTTTATTAAATCATAAAGACATACAATTCTTCCAGCGTGTCGGACTATTTTCAAGTGTTAAATATGGACTAAATCGAGTCATTCATGCCATAATTGATTATGATGTCATCCTACATGTCTATTAGTTGATTATGGCATCATATAACATCAGATGATGGATGGATAAAGTGGAAAGACACATTATCGCTTACTCTGTCATGACTGAAATCTATATTCTCAGTTTAAATTGATGATAAAAAGGGAAACTGTTGAATAGTATGTAAGTAACTTTACTGGAAACTATTGAAATTTAGCTTCTTATCAAGTTAATTTCTAAATACCGGTATTAAAAATAATATATTTGCATTGTATAGTGTTTCTTGTCTGATATAACATAAATGAATTGGAGTTTTGAATTGGAGATTTGATTGAAATTCTTATTTATGTGAACTTAGTAATTTTCATCAGGACGATTTGTCTTAGGTGACCATCATAGAGATCATTAACCCTTTAATGGTCAAGCCGGCCAAAACCGCCCTCTGAAGAGGTCTTGCGGAATGTCCATTTGCAGGTGAAGAGAAGACTATTTTTGAAAATTTGCCACTCGAATAACTGGCTCGACTATCGAGTCATTCCAGTGGTAAATTTTCAAAAATAGTCTTATCTTCGCCTGCAAACGGACATTCCTGAGGAGAAATTTCAATTTTTGTGAAGAATTTGGACCATTAATAAAACATCTGGTCTCTAAATACAGTATAGCTCAATGTGAATTAAGCACAATAAAAGAAGAAGAACAGTGAAACAACCAGTTATGGCAACTATTCCCAAGATTAACGCTTGAACCCTCAAATTGGTTCAAGGAAAATCTGAACATGTCATTTTTTCTTCAAAAATGTCAATTTGCAGACCAAGAGAAGACTTTTTTTTAAATTGATCGCCGGAATAACTGGCTCCGTCATCTATGTAGACATTCCAGTAGTGTATTTCCAAAAAGTAGTTCCCTCTGGTCCGCAAATGAACATGTGTTAAAACCACTGCAGAGGCCGGCTTTATCCAACTGAACAGTTAAGGGTTAAATGCAATTGCTTAGTTCTAGGCATGGTTGTTGTATTTCTTTAAATGCAATTGCTTAGTTCTAGGCTTGCTTGTTGTATTTCTGTACCTTTTAAATTCTGCATGATACCATTGCAAAAGCTCATGGTTACCTCTGTCTACTTATTTCCCCATCACAAATATTCAAGCTCTTTGCATGCATTTTACCTACACGAGTACACAGTGACTGCTATTATAAAACTAACCTAAAATATTATACAAATTATATAACTGCATGTCCTCCTTTTCATAGGATGTGTGTGCATGCATGAGTTCATATATGTGTGCGAGTGTGTGTTTACGAGCATGTGTGTGTGTGTGTGCGCGCGTGTGTGTGTGTGTGTGTGTGTGTGTGTGTGTGTGTGTGTGTGTGTGTGTGTGTGTGTGTGTTTCATCTGCATGCGTGCATCTGCATGCAAGGATGTGTGCACATCAGTGTATGTGTGTGCATGTGTCTGTGCATGCATGTGTGTAAAAGCACGTCTTACCTGCTGGTTTTTCTTGTTTCATTCATAAGGGTGTATAACATAATTGATCATGTTTTAACTATATAAGTTAATTGCATGAAGCATTTCTCACTTTCCATCCTAAATGCATGTTGCATCATAAATGCATGTTGCTTGTGTGCATGCTTGCTTGCATTTATCCATCCTTCTCTCTGTCCTTCCAGATCATTCCCGCTATAATGAAGCATATTTGCGACATGAAGGCTCACTTCGTGTTAACTGCGCTGTCTCTACTTGGACGCCGTGGTCTGCATGCACTGTTACGTGTGGTAAAGGTCTGCGCACACGGACACGCATAATCACAACTCATCCACAGAATGGCGGCAAAAGGTGTCCAAGAAAGCTCCATAGGAAGCGCCTTTGCAGGCTAGCGAAATGCTGTATGTTCCCTATCTGACTGACTAGTCAATATTTCATTCTAATATATTATACCCTATTCTTGCATCAGTCAGCTTTTTTCATTTTTAGTGAGCTTATGCCATGGCGACCATCCGTCGTCCATCCATCAACTTTTGCTTTGAAACACTACTCATTAACCACTTGGTCGATTTCAACCAAATTTGGCATGATGGACCCTCTTGTCGTAGGCTCCAGAACTTCCATTCAGAATTTTGATTCATCAATTTTTGTAGGGTGTGTGAGAAAATCTTGGATTTTATGAAAAATGTATCGGAAATTGTCAAATTGCTTCTTGTCCTTACCACTCTGAGCAATTTGAACCAAATTTGGGTGAAAAAACCCTATGGTCATAGGCTCCAGAACTTCCATTCGGAATTTTGATTCATCAATCTTTTGGATGAAAATCTTAGATTTTATTTTAAATGTACTGGAAATTGTCAAATTGCTTCCCCGCACCATCTTGACCGGTATTGACCAAATTAGGCTGAAAGGATCCTATGATATAGGCCCTAGATCTTCCATTCAGAATTCTGATTCATCAATTCTTTGGTTGACAAACTAGATTTTATGAAAAATGTAGCGGAAATTGTCAAATTGCTTCTTGTTACCATTCTGAACGATTTCAACCAAATTTGACTGAAAGGATCCTGTGGTGATCGGATTTAGAACTTCCATACAGAATTTTGATTTGTCAATTTTTTTGGGTTGAAATCTTACATTTTATTTTAAATGTACTGGAAATTGTCAAATTGCTTCTTCTTATCATCTTGACCGGTTCTAACCAAAGTTGGCCGAAAGGATACTATGGCCATAGGCTCTAAAACATTCCATTCAGAATTTTGATTGATCAATTTTTTGGGTGAAATCTTACATTTTATGAAAAATGTATCTGAAATTGTCAAATTGCTAATCCTCCTTAGCTGCTTCATATATGTCAACCAAATCTCACTAGAGGGATTCTATAGTGGTAGGCTCTATAAATTTTAGTCAAGAATTATGATTGATCAATTTCTTTGGTGAAAATCTTAGATTTTATGTAAAATTTACCAGAAATTGTCAAAACTGCTTAGATGCTTGACTTATTTCAACCGAATTTGGCTACAGTGCCCCTATCATGGCAGACTCTAGAACGTATATTCAGAATTTTGATTGGTTAATTTTTTGGGTGGCCATCTTGGATTTTCTGAAATTATCCCTCATATCTATTTAAATGCAAATGGTTCAAATGCTAATAGTCCAGGTGAGCGCCACAGGCCTTGGGCCTCTTGTTTAAATTCTTTAACATTAAAATGCCAGTATCTCTATCAAGATAATTATACACGTAAGCTGCTGAATATTTTGAAAATAATGTGATTGGAAGCTTTGAGTTTGCAATGAGTTTTGACAATCTCAATTAGTTTACCATGTTTTAAAATTTTACAAATATATTTTATGTTCAAAGGACCAGATTCACATCAAAAGGCTTGAAACTAAAGTTGTTAAAATTGTATACTTTGCCATTATTAAATTGTGTCCATCAATTTAATGAAATAAAATAAATCCTAGCATATTGCGATTAAATTTTGTATAAATTATTATAATGTTTTTAGTTGTGAAGTTGAATTAGAGACATATAGCCAGTATTCCATACTTATGGTAATTTGGGATGTGTCAGATATAGTAAAATAGCCAGAAGCAATGGACCTTTCCAGAGTAATGACGTCATAATCAACTAAGGGGCGTGTACATGTAGGATGACGTCATAATCATTACGTCATAATTGATTCTATTGAGTCTTTAACTCTTAATAGTCTGACACGTACAAATTGTATGTCTCTACTATTTAATAAACGTGCTGTTGAATATTTTGAAACTAATTTAACTGGTCGCTGTTGCTGCCATAGGCAGCAACAGCACCCACTCAAATTAGTTTCAAAATATTCAACAGCTTACCTGTATAGGTTTCTGGAAATTGATAGTCGGGGAGTTCAGAGATCGATCGATCCCAATGCGATCGAGGTGTGGGTGGAGCTTAGCTAGGGATGGGCGGGGTATAGCTAAAAATGGAAAGGTCCATTCTTCCATTGTATCTGAAAGTCGGTTGATGTCTGCACTAGCTGATAATCAAACTATGCTAATCATTGTCAGGTGAATGAATTAATACCAGCCAGAGATTTTTTAACAGTACATTGTGGAAAGTTATTTTCAAAATATGTCAAGCTGTATTGTAGCTCAAATTTAAACAGATATACTTAATCCTTTGACACTCAAGTCTACCAAAACTGGTTTCTGCAGTTGTCATGAGAAATGTCAGTCTGCAGAACAAGAGATGATTTTTGAAAATTTACCACTGGAGTGATTGGTGTATTAACTGAGCCAATCATTTCAGTGGTAAATTTTCAGAAATGGTCCTTTGTGTCAGAAAGTTGAAACTTTCTTGAAGACACATGAAGATTAAAGGATTACCATGTTTTCTCAGCAATTGATTGTATGGTGGCTGAGTGGACAGACTGGTCAGCTTGCTCTCAAACATGCGGTGATGATGTCATCCAAGAACGAAAGCGTGCTGTAAAACAGAAACCTAAACATGGCGGAATGGCATGTGGACCAACGCTTGAAAGACGTTACTGCCAACTACCTCTGTGCCCTAATGAACAGGTAGATAACATCATTAGTTGATTCAATTCTAGAATAAGCACATGAAGTATGGTTGAATGAGAGTAAATGTAGTGTGTCCCCTGTGCTTTCCTGCATAGTCAGTATTGTCTCCAGACAGAGTGGTCAGGGTTATCAATAGGTATGAATGTGATTTCGTTGCTGGTATACATTTCATGATGACATATAAGCAGAGTCTCACATCTATATTCAACATCGGGTGAGGGAGTAAAAAATTACCTTAAAATGAATTAACCGCACATAAGAATTTGTACTTTTGTTTGAGCCATTTGCTAGGAGGAGGATGGGTTCACTTAACCCTTTCACTAATGAATTCCCCATACATCTCATTTTCAAGACAACCGTATAGGAAAATGGTTGAATATTTCGAAATTAATTTGATTGGAAGACATTGCTGCCTTATGACACCGAATGGTGTCCGGTCTCCGATCTGAAAATTATGTAAAATGCTAACATTTTTAGCTCAACTGTACTAAGTAAACCCTGCACGTCGTCCAGAGGCGGTGGTGTCAGCAGCTGTGTCGTCATCGTCATCCATTTTGCGTTTAGCTCAACTTCTCTGCTTATATCTCATGTTTGGTTAATCATACTGAGACTAAAGTTAGACACATGCTTGCTTATAATGCCATGGCATCAGACAATGACCTTGGAGTCCAAATGTCAAAGGTCAACGTCACTGTTTTCACTTCAAGAGTATACTTACCTCCCTAATACTTTTGATATTGCTAAATATTGGCTTTCACTCAATAAACACTCAGATTTAAAACAGTTAGGTGCCCCTACTGGGCAGGGAGTCAGAGCGTAGTCTGGCGGATGCCAGCCCCACCACCGCGCATGCGCAGACTAGCACTTCCTCTTTGCTAGATTATTGGCAAAGAGAACACACATGTCTTTTTCTGTCATAAGCTTTTCTACTCTTAAACTGTTTTATTAGTGTTATTTTGGAGTGTTAGTGTCTGATTTAGATGGCGGGAGGATACACTTCGCCACGGAAGGACTTAGGACCTTTAAATCAGGTGACTTCTAGTAAAATTAGCGAGTTTTCTTCCCGGTGTATTGTGTTTCCGGGACTCGCGTTTACCGTGATAAGCGCCTTGGTTAGTTGGTTTATGTCAACTCGGTGCTACCTAGGACTAATTTCTCTTTCTGTTTATGTCCACAGGTCTGTATGACGCTAGGTGGTGACTTCACAGCAGCAGAGAGTTAGTTTTCTCTCCACCATGGTTCCATTTCCTACTAACACTGTTAGGTTATCTAACCAAATGAAAAATATGTCCAGTGAGTTGGAGGCCTAGTATAAAGGTCTTCTCACTTTGCCCTCTTGATCCAATTCCTTCCCCATGAGGTGGAGAGAGTTAAGAGGCGTGCAGATGGTGGAGTTCTCCGGTTCGTCACGTTGGATGGTTTGTCTATACAAAGTGTCAGGTATCTAGTTATTGATAATGTGGTGATGTTAATTATTGTAAACAAACAAAGGGAGATAATTAACATTTTTGCCAGAAAAGAGTTATCTATATGTATCTGATGGTTGTGTAGTCGACTTATCCATTCAGCATACAATTCGTCCTTGCACTTGGATGTTTTGTTGGGATCGAATTTTTTTCCTGTCACGGGATTAATGACGTCATAATCAGCCTGGCTATGTATTTATCAGCGATTTAAGCGCTATGCTGGTTTCTGATGTATATTGATCTTTATGATCATTTCCTTCTCTTTGAGTTGGATTGAGTTTCTAAGCTTAACTAGTTGCTCATACTCCTTGTCCTTTGCCCTGTTTCAGGGACCGAGTTGCGCGTCCTGTGGTCGTTTTATTCTTGAAAAGTTCTGGCCGCATCTGTGCTATCAATGTAGCCCTTGTGGTCCATTGGTTAATTGTGACATATGTAAGCACTGGGGGGGCGAGTTAATGTCCGAATTCTTGTGCTGCTTACAGGCGACGGACAAGGTGGTAGAGGAGGAGAAGAAGAAGAAGCGGAAACGAGAGGTTGTAAGTAGGAAGGGTAAGGGGAAGGTCTCGTCCGCGGTGGATATGGAGGCCTTCCGGACCGAGATGTTGGGAGAGATGAAGAGGGCAGTAAAGGATTTGGTTCCAGGGTTGCTTCGTGGCATGCTTCCTGGACCAAATCCTTTACTGTCCTCATCATCGGCTTCGGAGCAGGTAATCCCCGCCTCTGGATCGATTTTCCTTAGTCCGCTTCCGTTGTTCGACGATTCAGAGGTGGCCCCATTAGAGGGGGCGTTCCACGGCCCTGGCAGCAGGCTTATTGCCGCGCCGATAGGGGACCGTGGACGGTTGTCGCTGGAACCCGCGGGCTGCTTATCAGTCCAGGGGTATCCGCACGCCGCGGTGGCCAGTACCTCCTATGGCACCGTTCCTGGTCAGCCCGGGTTAGCTCTCTTTGCTGACCCGGGGTCTAATCTTTCTGACCAGGGTAATGAGGATTACCTGCTAGGGTCGCCGTCTGACGACGTGGACATGGATGAAGACGTTTGTGCACCCCTCGCGGGGAATACAGGCGCCTTATTCCACGGTTTTACTCACCCTGGAGTAAAGTCCGCGGCTCAGGTGGTGGCCCAGGGCGCTGCTGATGGCCAGCGATACCGCATACCTCGGCTTGCCGAGGGTGTTGCTGGTGCTGGCCGGGCCCGTGGTGAGACTATATATACCCCGCGCTCTGCCACGGTGCCTGCTCCTGGTCAAACCAGTGATATTCTCATGCCGGTGCTGTCAGGCCCGCGTGTTTTCCCTGGCTTGCCAGGTGTATCAGCATACCCGCCGTCAAGCTCTACTGCTTGCGCTCAGGAGGAAGACGAAGGACCCCGTCTTGTAGAGCGCTCGCAGTTAGCCACGGAGGAGGATTGGTATGACGCTTGCCAGTGGTTGGTGAGCGTTAGGCCTGATCTGCCCGTGGAGCAGTCGGCTAGCCAGCGTGTTCACACGCCGTGGTTAGCTGGGAAACCGACTGCTAACGCTATGCCTTCTCTGCCGCTGGCGGAGCATGTCGTTGACATGTTCAAGGCGGCGGAGTCGTCCATTAAGTCGAGTGGACGTCTCGCGAAGGCCCCTCGCGAGGTGGCCAGGCGTTGTCGCATCGTGCCCCTGGATTACCAGCGGTACGGTGTGGTGCCCAAGCCCAGCGTGGATGACCGCGCGGCTTTGGGTGAGGATGCGCGGCCAGGCTCCCGTTCTGACACGGGTGTCCTGTGCGCGAACGCGTTGCGTTCGGCGAATACCGCGTTGCGTGATGCGGAGGAGAGTGGGAGGGCTTCGATTGCCGCTCTGTCCCACGTCTCCCAGCTGTTACAGGGGGTAGTAACGGCATCCGCATCGCGCCAGCCAAGTCCGGTCACTGTCCAGCGAACCATCCAGGATGGTATTAACCTGGCGCTGGACTGTATGACTCGGGCGGTGACCAGGAGTGTCAGGGCAAGACGCACGTTTGCCCTGGACAATCTGTGCCCGTCTCAGGACCTGTACAATAGGCTACTGCGTACGCCTATGACGGGCCCTGGTCTTTTTGGAGGTGAGGGATGTCGCCACCTCCAAGAGACGGTCACCCTGGTGAATAACCAGAGGGCGCTGCGCGAGCAGTTTGATGTGCTGCGTCGTGCTAACGCTCGCGCCGCGGCCCCGGCGTGTCGTCCCCTGCAGGCTCGAGGTGGTGCTGGCCAGGTCAGTGGCCAGCCACCGTCGCAGCGTCGGCCTCGGCCGCGTGCGATTCGGCCAGCAGCGAGGGGGGCGCAGGTTCCTCAGGCGCCGTCAGCCAGGCAGCCGCCCGCGCACCGAGGTGCGCGCGGGGCGGGGCGGGGCGCGCGAGGATCTGGGCGTGGTTATCGGTCCTGACAGGACGCTTACCGCGGTAAGAACCACTCCGGTGTGTATGGCGACGGAGACAGTGCCGCTCTTGCATGCCTCGTGTCCACCGCGGTCCCTAGGTGGGCCGGTGGGAGGCCGGCTAGCCGGCCACATGCAAGAGTGGGAACGGTTAACTCAGGACCGTTTAGTCTTGCGATGGCTTTCCGTCGGGTATCATCCAGAGTGGGTGACAGGCCCGCCGTCGCGACTGTCTCTGGTGCCAGTCTGGACTCCCGTTCCGAGAGATCCAGAGCAAAGGTTGTGTATCGAGGAGGAGATAAATTCCCTCGTACAAAAAGGAGCTATTCAGCCGGCACAAAGGTGTCCGGGCTTCTATTCAACCCTGTTCTTAGTAACAAAACGCACCGGAGGGTGGAGACCGATTCTCAACCTCAAGCCACTGAACAAGTTCATCGAGACGCCCAGTTTCAAGATGGAAACGGTGCGCTCGGTGTTGGCGGGGTTGGAGAGGGGGATGTGGACGGCGTCGATAGATTTGAAGGACGCTTATTTCCACATCCCCATCCACGGGAGTTTCTGTCGCTTCCTGAGATTTGCATTCCAGGGCAGACAGTGGGAATTCAGGGTGTTGCCCTTCGGAATTTCCACGGCTCCTCGGGTTTTCACCCGTGTGGTTCTTGCGATCACAGCATACCTCCGCAGGAGAAGCATAGCAGTCCACACGTACATAGACGACTGGCTGTTGAAAGCGCACACCCGGGAAAGTTTGTCCGCCAATCTGGAGATTGTTTTGAAAATTCTCACAGACTTGGGCTGGATAATCAATTTCCCAAAATCAGAGCTGACTCCATCCCAGAAGTTTGTTTACCTGGGGATGTTCTTCGATCTAGAGACGGGATATGTTTATCCTACTCAGGAGAGAGTTCAAAAACTCATCTCGTTGATTCAGTCAGTGTGCGACAGTCGTCATGTCCTGGCACGGGTTTACTTGAGAATGCTGGGGTTGATGGTTTCGTTGGAACCAGTCATTCCTCAGGCCGCCTTACGCAGGCGGCCGATCCAGTTGTTTCTCATGACACAATGGACCCAGAGTACAGGTTCGCTGGACTCGAATGTGTCAGTGTTGGCGCCTCTGATTCACCACCTGCAATGGTGGTTGAATACAGAGAATCTCTTGCCGGGGGTTTTGCTAACCCCTCCCCACCCTCAGGTGACTGTGTATACAGATGCATCGATGGAGGGCTGGGGAGCTTGCCTGGAAGAATCCACGATATCAGGGCTTTGGAATCTGGAACAGTCAAAGGAACATATAAATCTACTGGAGCTAAGAGCAGTAGTCCTGGGCCTGGAACATTTCTTACAGAAAGTTCAGGGCAAGATTGTTCTTATTCGTTCAGACAACTCAACAGTTGTGACTTACATAAACCGCCAGGGCGGAACGAAGTCGCCCAGTCTCTGTATGATGACATGGAAACTGCTTTGTTGGTGTCTGGATCACCAGATTACCTTGAAAGCAGTTCATATTCCGGGAAGGTTAAACCTGCTAGCAGACTCATTGAGCCGAAGGATGAGTGTTTTACCCACGGAATGGCAACTAAATCAATGTGTGGCGGATCGTCTGTTCGACCATTGGGGGAAACCCAACATCGATTTGTTCGCAACGAAGGAGAATGCGAAGATGACGACGTACGTCTCTCCGATTCCGGATCCAAGCGCTTTCGCAACAGATGCGTTAGCTATCAGCTGGGGGAGAATGTATGCATACGCATTCCCTCCAGCAATCCTGATTCCAAAAATTCTTCAGAAAATCAGACAAGAGGAATGCCAAGTGCTTCTGATCGCCCCGGATTGGCCAAGCCGATCATGGTATACGGATCTGCTGGACCTTCTGGTCTGCAATCCGGTTCCTCTGCCTCTGATGGACGATATTATCTTCCAGGGCAAGGCCCTTCACAACAATCCGTCAATGTTCAGATTGACTGCGTGGATGTTGTCAAGGAATCTAGAATTAAGGAGGGCTTTTCTGAGCAAGCAGCCATGTTTATGGCCAAAGCCAGGAGGGGGTCAACCTCCAGAGCATATAATTATAAAATCAACAGATTTGCAGAATGGTGCTCAAAAAGATGTATTGATCCAATGGATTCATCTATTCAAGTAGTAGCTGATTTCCTCTGTCACCTCTATGATGCCTATAGCCTCAAGCCTAACTCTATTGCTGGTTATAAGTCAGCATTAATGTCTGTTATTCCTTGCTTGGCTAAGAGGGGAAGTGATGAAGTAAATACATTGAATGTATTAATTAAAGGCATGGGCAATCTAAGACCAAGGAATCCACCTGTGATTCCGTCTTGGAGTTTATCGCTAGTGCTTCAAGTACTAGGTGATAAGCCTTTTGAACCACTTAGTTCCATTTCTATGAAACTATTAACACTGAAGACTGTGTTTTTAATTGCTGCGGCCTCGGCTAGGCGTAGGAGTGAAATTCATGCCTTATCAGCCGAGGATGACCGTTTTGTGGTTTCAGGGGAAGGCCTTAAGCTGCTACCTAGGATTAATTTCTTGGCTAAAAATCAGTCGTTGAAATATCCAGGTCAACCTATTATTTTGCCTGCTTTAACTAGATATGATCCTAATTCTAAAGCATGGTGTCCCGTCCGGGCGCTGCGCCGGTACAAACAACGTACGGCGGCATGGCGCACCGACCAGTCAGCGTTATGGTTGTCATATATTGAACCCCATGGGAGGGCTTCTAAGGACACCATTTCCAGGTGGATTGTGGAATGCATTCAGTTTTGCCATAAATCCGCTACCGGGAAGCAGGTTGACGTGGCCAAGGCTCACAGTGTCCGCGGCGTAGTGACATCCACGGCCCTATTTAATGGGGTCCCGGTGGATGATATTATGTCGGTGGCTCAGTGGCACTGTGAGTCAAGTTTTACAGACCATTATCTCCGTGACACCTCTAATCCTCTCGCCTTGTCGGTTTTGAAAAAATAAATCGGTTTATATTTTTTGAGGAGGTTTTTCCTCATTACTTATATATTTCACAATTAATTTATGGAAACACCCACTTTTTGGGCCTGCATCAGTCTTTGCCAAGGGGAAGATGATGTCAGCAGCCATTTTCAACAAGGTCAGTCTTGTTCATGTGTTGTCCGTTGTTGATTGTATTGTCACGATTACCCGTTATTAATATGGTGATGGTTTGTGTATTTGTGTGGTTCATTGTTGAGAGTTACGAAAATGGAGCTTTTTCGTCTCTGTCCTGTAGTACATGGCACTTGTACGTAGAGAGCGTATAGGACATTGAGGTCAGTCGACTCTTCCTCCCAGGAAGGAGGGGGGGGGAGCGCATATGACATTCGGTCATCTCTCATACATCGGTGGTGTTATCCGATGGTTAGTCAAATCCTGACTGTTTTTTCTTACAGTTTCAGAAGTTTAAGTGCCTTAAACGCAGAAAAGCGTATAGGGATGAGCTGGTCTTTTGACCTCGCCTCCCTCCCGCCAGATTCACTTTCGAATTCTGGCAATATCAAAAGTATTAGGGAGGTAAGTATACTCTTGAAGTGAAATAAACGAAATCTAGGATTTCTTTTTTCACGAGAGAGTTGATACTTACCTCCCTAGATACGGACCCGGCCTCTCCACCCCACAGAGGCTCGGTCTTCAGGCTCTTAATAGTTGCATGTGTGTCAGCCAATAATCTAGTCAGAGGAAGTGCTAGTCTGCGCATGCGCGGTGGTGGGGCTGGCATCCGCCAGACTACGCTCTGACTCCCTGCCCAGTAGGGGCACCTAACTGTTTTAAATCTGAGTGTTTATTGAGTGAAAGCCAATATTTAGCAATATCAAAAGTATTAGGGAGGTAAGTATCAACTCTCTCGTGAAAAAAGAAATCCTAGATTTCGTTTAGACCTTGGTAAAAATCTTGGTTTTTTTTCAACATTAACATTTAACTCTACTTTTCTGTTTATATCTCGTGTTTGGTTTTTCATACTGGACCCAAACTTGGACAGATAACTCTGTATAATGACATGGCATGACACAATGAGCTTGAGGTGAAAAGCAAGGGCAAGGTCAGTGTCACCTTGATAAAAACTGTTTTTTCAACATTAACATTTTCTGTTTGAATCAACATAGCAGTTCATATCTGACCTTTGGTTAATCATACTGGACCCAAGCTTGGACACAAAGATCTTTATCATGACACAGCATCACACAAGGACCTTGGGTCAAAGGGCAAGGTCACCGTAACCCTGGTAAAAACTTTTTTCAACATTAACATTTTCTGTTTAGATCAACATAGCAGTTCATGTCTGAATTTTGGCTAATCATACTGGACCCAAGATTTAGCTCAACTTAGCAGTTCATATCTCATCTTTGGTTAAGTATACTAGACCCAACCTTGGACAGATACATCCTTATCATTTGAGGACATCATACAATGATGTTGGTGTCAAAAGGGCAAAGATCAAGGTTATTGTGACATTGGAAAGAAATTAGGGTTTTCTTCAACATTAACATCTTGTGTTTGGCTCAACTTAGCAGTTCATATCTCATGTTTGCTTCATCTTCCTGAACACAAACTTGTACACATACTTCCTTATAAGGAGAGGGCATGACACAATGACCTTTGGGCTGAAAGATCAAATGTCAATATTATTGTGATATTGGTAAATGACTCTTTTTCAGCATTAACATTTTGTGTTTAGCCAGGGTGATATCTCATGTTTGGTTAATCATACAGGACTCAAACTTAAACACATGCTCCATTATATTGAGAGAACATGACACAATGTCCTTGCGGGTCAAATGTCATTCTGGTCATAAGAAAAACTAGATTTTTTTCAGCAGTAATGTTTTGTGTTTAGCTCAATTTCACTGTTTATATCGCATGTCTGCATAATCATACTAGAGCCAAAGTTAGATACTGTCCTAGCTAAAACCTAGGTTTTTTAAATCAAAAATAACATTTTGTGTTTAGTTTAACTTAGCAGTTTATATCTTTGGTTAAATAATCAGGGACACGTCCTTCCTTCTAATGAGATGACATGACACATCAGCATTGGTATCAAAAGGTTAAGGTCAGTGTGATAATGACAAAACTCTGGGCTTTTTCAATAATAACATTTTGCTTTTACCTCAACCATGTTGTGTTAATCATGCAGCACCCAAACTTGGACACTTGTTAATGAGAGGGGATGACTCTGATGAGACATTTACTTTGTGGTCAAAAGGTCAGCTCATGGTCATTGATAAGTGTATTAGTAAGCATTCTATCTATGTATTTTATGTTTGAAGTCAAGCTTCATAGTTCATTGTGAAGTTGTAAAGTCAAGCTTCATGGTTGCATTGCAAGCAGATTTCTGGTTCAAAGTGCCACAAAGGCACAAAATGCCACATCGACCTGCGCACGCTTAGTTCTCTAATGATTTACTTGCTTGCATAATTTAATAAGGATCTTGATCGCTAAACAACATTTTTCATCGTGATGTCAGTAATACAATTTTTAGGTGGCAATAGAAGAAAGACATTCTGTACATTCTGGAAACAAGGTTGCTGAAAGGTGGCACTTTCTGACTGTTTCACAGACAGCAATATCTTACCGCAGCATTGTTTTCATAATGTACACCAATTATCGCTAACTGAATCAAACAAAGCCACTATAAATAGCATTTGTGCCTTTTGTCTAATATAAACAATGCATTACCGTACTTAGACTTCCCGCCGTACTTAGACTGCCTGCTGTACATAGACTGCCTTGCAATTCCAATTTAACCCTTTAGCCTACACAGACCTGTAGCAGAAAATTCTGATGTAAATGATATACTGTTGAATATTGTGAAACTAATTTGTTTAGGAGCTATTGTTGGCTATAATAGGAACAGCCCCCAGTTAATTTAGTTTTAAAATATTCAACAGCTTTTCTGTATAGTTGTTTTGAAATTGAGACGCTGGGATTTCAAGTATTAAAGGGGAACAAAAAACAGAAAGGGGTTAAAGCACAGCAAATGATGCTTTTGTATAATTCAGATAAAAGAAAATATATGATTTGCGTATTTTCAAATTCCTAATAGTAAATTTTGTCACGGAAAGTCATTTTCTTCAATTTCCCATAAGAATCATGAAGTGACATCATCACGTGAACGATTGTTGCGGTATAATGTCATCACATGCAATAAAAACTTTATTTGTGAATCTAATTCTCGTATGTGATCTCCTTTATGTGGTTAAATGTTGGAGTGTACTTTAATGTATACACTGTATATACTCTACAAACTTAAGTTCAATGAACCTTTCCAGTTTTCACCCACCTGTAGCTAAGCTCCACCCACACCTTGCTTGTGTTTGGATCAATTTACTGAAAACTATACCGGCTACCTGTTGAATACTTTGAAACTAATATGACTGGGTGCTGTTACTGCCTATGGCAGCAGTTGCTCCCTATGGCAGCAACAGCGCCCAGTCAGATTTTTCTCAAGATATTCAACAGCATGTTTATTAAATAGCAAAGACATACAATTCGTACAACGTGTCAGATTATTAAGTGTTTATGACAGACTAAATCTAGTCATTCATGCTGTAATTGAATATGACATCATATGATGGATGGATAAACTGGAAAGGTCCGTTATGATTATCCTTGATGCACAATATCTACTGTACATAGGAACTATTCTTTTCTTTCTTGTGTTTCCAGGCACTGACCAGTGATGAGAAGACGAGGATGCTTCTCAGTTATTCACCGTCAAACTAAGTGATCTCTTCTTACTTTCATAAGCATGTGTGGTTTCGTATGCATGGTACAATTCAGGACATTATATACATATATATGCTGATTCACCGCTAATTTGATAGCGCTGTTATGGAAAGACATTGTTCGATATATGTCTGATTATCTATGCGAATGCTTGAACAGTATCTGTTATGCTATTGTGTCAGAGATTTCAGGTTTGGATTAATAGGGTAAAACTGTGAGCTGCTGTTGTTGGTTCTAGCCATTTGTTAACTAGTCACCTGTGACAGGGGAAATAACTTGTACACAGAAAATGGCTTGCCATTTGTAAGTAAGAGTTTTCTCCCATGATGCACGTGATGAGTACAGTGTTAACCCTTTGAACCATAAGTTCCCAGAATCTGCATTTCACGTCAACTATACAGGTAAGCTACTGAATATTTTGGAGCTTATTTGACTGGAAGCTCCCAGTCAAATTGGTTTCAAAATATTCAACAGAATAGTTCTTGTAGGGCCTACTGCTGATCATTTTTTTTTGTATTTGTTCTTTCGGGTTCAAAGGGTTAAGCAAGTAACAGAGTTTCATGACAGATAGCTAAGCCTGTTTTCATAGCAGTACGCTAAGTGCTAGGACGAGAACCTAGTCACATACTAATATACATGGCGTACTATTAAAATCTTCAACTGGCATACCATAAGCGTTATTTAATATTGACTAAGTGTACATGTTATGTTAATATGACATAACGAGATATGATATTATATTTCAGGAATAAAGCTATAGTTAATTGTATGTTGACAGTGGTCGGACACTGGAATGGACCTTTCCAAATTTACCTATACCCCGCACACATCTAGCTAAGCTCCACCCACTCTTCGCCCGTGTTGGGATCGATCGAGCCCTGAATGCCCTGACTATTAATTTCCTGAAAACTATGCAGTTAAGTTGTTGAATATTTTGTAACTAATTTGACAGCAACAGCACCCAGACAAAATAGTTTCAAAATATTCAACAGGCTATTTATTAAATACGTGTCGGACTATTATGAGTTAAAGACGGGCCAAATAGAATCATTTATGACGCAATGATTATGATCGAGCAATGATTATGATCGATGGATAAACATGGAAAGGTCTATTACTAGTATTGTTGGCAATGTTCTGTTTGTTGACACACATGGGTTTTGTTACCATGTATTCTGTAATTGCACTAAACTCTCTCTCTCCCGTCTCTCTCATTTTCACTCACTCTCTCTCACGCCCTCCCTTCCTCCCCCTCTCTCTTTTTTCTCCCTCTCCCTCTTCCTCACTTACCCACTCTCTGTCATCTCTCATGTTGCGTACATATGTCCGACCAGTTTTGTATTATTTATTCATATAATTATAAATGTATTTTTGTATGTTTGTGCGTGTGTGTGTGTGTGTGTCTTTCCCCAGGTAGACCTTCAGCATTCCTTCTTGTACCTGTCTAAGCATGTATGTCTATAGTCTTCATGAGCTTCCTTTTCAGCAGACATTACAATAGAAACAGCTTTATTAACCCTTTAATGGTAAAGACATCCAAAAATGGCTTCAACAATTGTCTTGATGAATGTCCATTTGCAGGCCAAGACAGGACTATCTTTGAAATTTTATCACTGACATG
Organism: Chaetoderma sp. LZ-2023a; assembly: GCA_034401795.1. Classification (NCBI taxonomy): domain Eukaryota; kingdom Metazoa; phylum Mollusca; class Caudofoveata; order Chaetodermatida; family Chaetodermatidae; genus Chaetoderma; species Chaetoderma sp. LZ-2023a. Next base: position 63,319,457 of record CM067374.1, read on the forward strand.
CCTGGCTCTATATTCGAGCCAGTCATTCATTTCAGTGAAAAATGTCAAAATAATCTTATCTTGGTCTGCTAAAATTTGGACATTCAGTTATAAGCAAAGGTTTAGATTTTCTTGACCAATCTTGACCATCAAAGGGTTAAAATGGCTGTCATGTTGGTGTCACAAAAAAACATGTCTGTTGCTAGCTTAGCAGTCTTTATCTCCTATTTCTCATTGCTTCCTAAGCTGCATCTGAAAGGTATAGTTAATGTCTGCTACTAATTATGGTTATTGAATTACAGATTATTTTGTAGTGATTTCTATGAAATCTGTAGGATGATGAAATTTGTCATGATCATAGACAAAGGACCCTGGTGTCAAGAATGTGAGGTTCATTGTTCTTTGAGCATGCTGGAATGAGGTCACATGATTGATTGATTGCCTACTATAATCTAGATTGTTTGATTGATTGATTGACCGACCGACCAATCGACCGATCAATCAAGCGATTGTTTGCTCGATTCAAGGCTGAACGCATAACTAGGTGGAATGATTGCGGGATAAATGCATGTGTTGTATGTAAATGAGTAGATTAGTGATGTATGCATAATTCACTAAACCTGTGATTGATTGATTAAGTGATTAAAATTGAATGATTAACATTACATGTAAAGGAAGATTAGCTGATGAGTTGAGTAATGTGATGGCAGTTTGACGTTACTTGTCAAATGACCAGACAAATAAATGAATTATGTATTTAATGCAGCGATAGACCGTTCCACTTTATCCATCCATCATATGATGTCATAATTAACTATGTGATGCGTAGAATGACATCATAATCAATGATGTCATTATGACGTCATGAATGACTTAGATAAGTATGTCACGAATGCATAATTGAAGACGGACTATGCGTTGTTGTACGAAACATATGTCTTATTATTTAATAAATATTCTGTTGAATATTTTGAAACTAATTTGACTGGACGCTGTTGCTGCCTAGGACATTGTTGCTGCCGTAGGCAGCAACAACACCCAATCAAATTTTAAAATATTTAATAGTTTACCTGTATAGTTTTCTGGAAATTGATTGTCAGGGAGTTCAGAGATTGATCAATCCCAACACGGATGAGGTGTGGGTGGAGCTTAGATAGAGATGGGCGGGGCATAACTAAAACTGGAAAGGTCCTTTAGTTAGTATGTTGCTTGATTGCTAGGATGTGTAATAGAAATCCATGCATTTAGACAACACTTGTTGGACATTTACTTTATTTGAATTATCATTTTTGTTGCGACTTGCAGCGTATATTAGTTTGTCTGTCAGTCAAATCTTTGATATTTTTTACAAAGCCGCATACATCAACGCTAATTTTGCATACATGCATGTCATGAAAGATATCAGCTGATTTATATATTTTCTATTTATTAAAAGCAATTTTTTATGCAAATCTTATCACACTTAAAACATATGTCTACCACCTTTTGTCCCAGGAATCCCACTTTAGAAATCTCATTTTAGAAACAAATACACAGGTAAGGTGGCAGTTAATGGTGAGATCCATTTCTAGCTATACCCCACCCATTTATTGCTAAGCTCCACCCACTTTAGAAGTTAATGGAAAGATCCATTGCTATCCATGCCCCACCCATTTAAGCCTAAGCTCTGCCCACTGTTACATAGGTATGGTTGCAGTTAATGTGGATCCATTTCTACCTATGCCCAGCCCATTTCTAGCTACGCCCCGCCCATTTCTAGCTATGCCCCGCCCATTTCTATCTATGTCCCGCCCATTTCAGGCTATGTCACATCCATTGCTAGGTATGCGCCACCCATGTCTAGCTATGCCCTACCCATGTCTAGCTATGCCCCACCTATTTCTACCTATGCCCTGCCCATTTCTACCCATGCCCCGCCCATTTCTACCCATGCCCCGCCCATTTCTAGCTATGCCCCACCCATTTCTAGTGAAGCTCCACACTGTACACGTGTTTGAATCTATTTATATACTCTGAACCAGAAATCCCCGTATCAGAATTTCAATCTAATTTTACACGTAAGTTGTTGAATATTTTGAACCTAATTTGACCTGGAGCCATTGCTGTCTGTCAGAAACACATCACAGTCAAATTAGTATCAAAATTTCAACAGAATGGTTATTAAATTATAAATTCATCAGTGACATATAATTCATACGCCCTTGTGACAGACTTTTCCGAAGGCAGCAATGACTTTCAGTCAAATTAATTTCACAATATGCAACAGACTTCTAGTGTGGTTGCTTTGAAAATGAGATCTGGGGAAATCATCGATGAAACCTTTAATATCTGACAGATTTAACAATAATGATCAATGAGTTAACAGAATAGATTTCTTTAACAAAAGTACCTAGACAGGTCCCATCAATAGTTTTAAAGGTCAGACATATTTTTCTTTCTGACATGGAATACCTCAAAATAGGTCTGGCATAATACAATACAGCATACCCGTTGTTACTAAGATTTCAGGATTCAATCGCATGAACATATGTCACGGGACTGTTACATTCATTCCTAGATTCTATTAACAGATTGAATCCTGAAGGTCATTAAAGGATAGCCTATACAGTATTGTGTTATCACCGATTTATTTTCAGTTGATTCATTTCAGAAAATGATCCATGCTTTCTCGCAGATCAGTAAATCAAAACATGGCTGCTGTTTTCCAGCAATTTCCTAAGTATGTGAATTACCTATGTATTCTTGTTAAAAATTCTTAAGCTGATCAGGTGCCAATCAATATTTCTAAAATTCTAATGATTATTATGTTACAGGAATAGCTCTCCAGAACTGCTATGAATGCTGGGTAAATTTATTTGTAGGGGTTGCACCATTGTCTCTTAAAATGTCTAATCAGCTCACCCACAAAAGCGTCATGTACTTGTATTTACCCATCATGCTTCACACCTCCAGGGAGCAATATCTGTAAGCTCTCATGGCTATTATGCAGGGAAAATACGTAATATATTAACACTTTGACCATCCAATGACGAGAAACAAAAATCATCTATAATGTCAGAACAACTAATTTGACTGGGAGCTGTTCCACATTATTACCTGGATGAATTCCATGCAATTGAGATACCATCACTTCAAGGGTGAAAGGATTTTTAAAGCAGGATAATGCAAACTGTTCGTCTACCGTCTATTAACCATTTAACACTCAAACGAGACAAAAACAGCTTCTGTAGTACACTTTGCAGATGAAGAGAAGATTATTTCTGAAAATTTATCACTGGAATGACTGGCTTGATAACCGAGCCAGTCATCCCAATGGTTAATTTTCAAAGCTAGTCTTCTCTTGGTCACCGTCAATTCACCGTTGAAAGGATTTTTAAAGCAGGTAAATGCAAACTGTTTGTCTACCATCTATTCAATATTCCCACAACCTATATGATGTCTATGTACATTATTACATTATATATTCATATTGATATATATTCTATATTTTGTACAAGAATGCTTCATTGTTATATATTCAAATCTTGGCATATTTGTATGGGCAGGAAACATTGTTTGTTTTTTACCGAATAAAAATGTATATTATTATCTGTTAAGTTATATAGCGTTAGTGTCAAGGCACGAATGAGGAATCCTAGATACCTGGTATGAAGTATCCCGTATCTATCAAACCAAATGAGAATGTGTTTGGTTTGCGCAATAAAATTCTGTCTTAGATCAGTTTCACAGTGGCATTCAATTTTAAGACATATTGGTGAACGGAAAATCAGTATCGCTCGGTTAGGGACTTAGCGTAACTTTGATTTAATTTGTTTGGCTTCAGATTTGGTATTGGTTCCTCATACATAATCTCAAACCTTAACTTCCAACAGCTTAAGTTTCCATTGTTTTTTTTCTGTGCAGTGCGTAACAGTTTCCATTGACTCTAAGTGGCTGAGAGTATTTCTACAGAATGTCAGTCTATCAAAATTAACTGCCCACATTTTTATACCGCTACCCATTTATGCTCCTGGGTAGAGAGGCAGTGAAGAGGAAGGAGATGGTGCAATTGCAGACCAAGAGAAACCTAGTTTTGAAAATTTATCACTGGGATGACTGGCTCGATTATCGAGCCAGTCATTCCAGGGATAAATTTTCAAAAATGGTCTTGGTCTGCAAAGTGCTCAAATGACAGACACTATGACACAAACCCAATGTAGTTGCTCTTGCGGCTCAACACAGTCTCACCTAAACTGTTGCTTAAGCTTGACTGTTAGCGCAACCAGGAGATGGTCAGAAAGTGTTCTGCTAAGTTCTTCTTGTCCTGGACATTACATGAATGTTAGTGGTTTGCTTTTTAATGCCATGGTCTTGAGGAACTCGTGTATCATTCTGGATAAAACTCTGCTCCCGATATCTACACTAAGGATGAAGAAGTTTGCGAATGGTCATCATGCCGAATCTGACCAAATCCTCACTCTGACCGTTCTCATATTAAATTAAATATCTTTAACATTAACTCAGCTTCACTGCCCAATTGTCAGAGTTATGTAAAGTATCCATTTTATTAATGTCGCTCTGTTGTTAGGCTACTATTTACAAATTTTCAGGTAGAAATATTTTACTTGTTATTTAATAAATCATTTCTCAAGTTCATGTCGAAGGTCGTAATGGTAACGTCTTTACGCTTATAGACAAAATGCTGTCGTATTGATTAGATGCATTTCTCAGCCTATTGTAGGTATGTACTGCATTAATCGAATAATGAAACTAGTTTAACTCTTTACTGGTCAAGCCGGCCAAAACTGCCCTCTGCAGTCGTCTTGACGAATGTCCATTTGCAGGCCAAGAGAAGACACCATCACTTCAAGGGTGAAAGAATTTTTAAAGCAGGATAATGCAAACTGTTCGTCTACCGTCTATTAATGGTTTAACACTCAAACGAGACAAAAACAGCTTCTGTAGTGCACATTGCAGATGAAGAGAAGACTATTTCTGAAAATTTACCACTGGAATACCAGGCTCGATAGCCACCATTCCAGTGGTAAATTTTCAAAAATAGTCCTCTTGACATGCAAATGGACATTCAATAAGACCAGATTTAACCATTAAAGTTGTAATTATATTGTTAGACACCATCTGGCTTTCCTCTTATGCTACTTTGTAATTATATTGTTAGACACCATCTGGCTTTCCTCTTATGCTACTTTGTAATTATATTGTTAGACACCATCTGGCTTTCCTCTTATGATACTTTGTAATTATATTGTTAGACACCATCTGGCTTTCCTCTTATGCTACTTTGTAATTATATTGTTAGACACCATCTGGCTTTCCTCTTATGCTACTTTGTAATTTTGGCGAGATCATCTCATGTATTTCATAGCTCATCATTGAACAACATATTTCAAGATGTAAATCTACATTTTAAAGCTACAGATGTATGTACAATAAGTAATATCATGTGGGTACTGTAGTCTTACAGTTATTGTTTATTGATGTTTCAATAAAATGAGCATATGAGTTACAATAAGAATGACATATTAATTAAAGCTCAACCTACAAGATTTAATTATGAGATACTAAATAAATTAAAAATTCATTAGAGCAGTTGGACTTTATGCGATAGAAATAATGGTTAGATGGTTATTGTTATATTATCCACAAGTGATGCCATGTTTGTTTTTAGTTTGATTTATTGGAGTGAAAGTGATCAAAGTTCAGCTTTAAATTTCTCTTTATGAAACTAATATGCTGCTATTACACAATTAAACAAAATCTAGAAAGAAAGACTGGTGTTCATGATGACGGTTTTTTTAGCAAAAGCTTTTAGTAGTATAGTTTTCAAAATCAATAACATCTCAGACTTGTTGAGAAACGAAATAAAGGAATGTGGTTATTTAGCATAGACATGTTAACCCCTTAACACTAAAGCCTATGAAAATGGCTTGTGTATGGGTCTTTAGAAATGTCAATTTGCAGACCATGAGATGACTATTTTTGAAAATTTATCAATGGAATAACTGGCTTGATAACCGAATATATAAATGGCTATGGCAAACAAAACCCCCAGCTCCCAGTCAAATTAGTTTCAAAATATTCAACAGAATGTTTATTAAACTGAAAATTCACCAATAATACACAAGTTAGACACTTTCGTGACAGATTTTTGCCACCTTTGTTACGGAGCTACTTGATTGTGATTAAGACATCAGCTAACAAGTGACATATTTGATTGTGCCATCAGATTCTTGAATGACAGATCTGATCCCTCCATTGCCATCTATTAGTCACCAGGGGCCGTATTCATGAAGGGTACTTAAGTCCGAAAAAAGCATAAATCTGACGTAAGTCCAGAAAAGTCTATTCACCTGCATTAGATGAGTATTTAGTCGCTTCTTCATGACTACGATGTAGTCAGGTCTTCTAAATAGGTGTGGATAGTTACGTGCTTGCATAAGTTAGGCAATCTGGGTACTTAAGTCCAAGAAACGCCTAAATCTATTCACCTACATTTGATGATTATTTAGCCACCTCTTCATGATTTTGACAAGGTGTACTTAAGTACAGTTAGGTACCTAAGTATGGCGTAAATGTCAGATGTCGCATTGTTATTGGCCTGTTTTCTACTTTGTGACAGTGCATAAATTACTCATCTTTGAGTAACCGGTCTCTGGTTTCACAATTATTAAAAAAAACTGCCTATTGAATGTCCATTTACAGGTCAAGAGAATACAATTTTCGAAAATTTATCACTGGAATGACTGTTATTCTTGTGGTAAACTTTCAAAACGTGTATTCTATTGGCGTGTAAATAGACATTCCTCAAGACCATAACAGAGGCCCATTTTGGCCGGTGCGACCATTAAATGGTTAAAATAGGAAATCATGGGATGAGAATCTGCTTTATATGCTGATTATTTATGTTCAATTGATATTGAGTGTGCTATATAAGTGCTAATGTAATAGAGGATGATATTAAATAGTTAAATAACATAATATATATCCTTTGGTGAGATTAAGATACATGCATTTGCTGTTATATATGAGCATAAACATCAGATCCTACAGATCACATAACTGTTAGTCTCGATATATGCAAGAAAATTGCCATCAATCTTCATACCCATTTAGTTTAAGTGGTAGACAATCTATTTGCGTTCATATTTTCACCAAGTTTACCATATATTGTAATAGTATTTTCCGAATCAATCGCTATACCATAGTAGTATTTTATGAATGAAGATAAGGTAATGGAGGAATTCAGTTTTAGGTATTCCCCGCCAATCTGTAACTAAGCTCCAGCCACGCTTTGCTTATGTTGGGATCAATCAATCCCTGCACTCTGAATCTCAATTTCCAGAAAAATATACAGGTAAGCTGTTGACTGGGTGCTTAACTGCTGGTGCAGCAACAGCACCTAGTCAAATTAGTTTCAAAATATTCAACAGAATGTTTTTTTAGTAGCAAAGACATACAATTCGTACAACTTGAAGGACTGTTAAGTGTTTATGACTGATTAGATCACATCATTCATGACGTAATTAATTGTCAGCCTACATGTGACGTGGTTGATTATGACATCATATGATTGATCGATGAACTTGATTCCTCTATTATCTGACCTATGTTTGTGATTAAGTTCCCATTCTCAGGGTATCAGCATTAAATGTGACATAATTTAACCATCTCAGCCTAGAGGTCTCAGAATCTTTTATTTCAGGACATACGTACATACATACATACATACATACATACATACATACATACATACATACATACATACATACAAACAGCACTGTCGGCTAAGTTAGCACATGGAAATTGAAGCCGCACGTTGCCAGTGCGTCAATAAAATAAAAATACATACATACATACATACATACGTGCAGGTAATCTGTGAATGCTTTAAATTAATTTGACTAGGAGCTTCCATTCAAACTAGACTCAAAGTATTCAATTGAATAGTTAGTAAATTATACATGAATTTGTAGGATTTGATATTTTTGTTTCAAACTTTTGACATATGAAAGTTTATGTCATTGACAAAATTCATACACTAGTTTAATTTTAGCTGATAATGCTGATAGTTAAATTTTAACTTTAACTCTAACCACTGCAGATAAGAAATGACAAATTCTTTATTATATAAGGATATATACTCTTGAATATTTTGAAACCAATTTAATTGGAAGGTTCCAGCCAAATTAGTTACAAAATACGCAACAGCTTTGCTGTATAGTTGTCTTGAAATTGAGACGCTGCCATTCCAACAGTTAAGGGTTTAACAATTCTGTGTACAAAAACACTTAATTACCATGGTAACAAGTGGTTATAAAAATGTTGTGCCTTTTAGACACGTAAGAAATTATACTCTGTTTTTTAAAGTCCCTTATTTATTATGGACATTGAAAATGGCTGAATCTCACACTTATACCGTTATGGGCCCTAGATTCTTCTGTTCTTGCTTTCTCTTCTAAGAAGTAGTTTCTCGCAAGTTCATTGGCCATTTGTTTTCAGCAAAACTAATTGACCATTGGGATTGTAAGAAACCCATTCTCTTCCGAGAAGAGAAGAGTAAGAGTGAAAGAAATCTATGCCCAACATCTGTACACTGTCAATGGTTTATAAATAATGTAATTAATATAATAATTATTGTATTTGACAAGTGTGTGTACCCGGCATAGACATGCCCGCTAATAATGTTGACTGTACTGTATGTATTTCTCATGAATATCTCTTACCATATTATTATTAATGATTGTATGTTATTTGTAAAATAAAATTATTGTTGAGTATTATGTGATTATTCTGATTCTATTCTTGAATGCCTGTTTCGTAAGTGTCGTTATAAAATATTTTTATATATAAGAACAGTATATCGATCAGTGGAGGCATTCCCTATGTCTCTGAAGTGTGCCCGGCCTCATAGGTGTGGCTTTGGAACAAATTCGTTTCGGCTAAGGGACATATGTTCAAACTAGCTCTGGCCTTGTGTACATGTTTAGCTGACCTGGACCTGTTCACAAAAATGCTTTAACATGTACTCGAAAATAAAATATATATAAACTAGATTGCTCGGTCAATGACACATCAGCGCAAATCCTCACATTCACATTCTCGGGGCGGAGCCAAATGTAATTATCCTCTTGCACTCTACACTCAGATGGGTAACTCACATGCCAAATTTGGTTGAATTTATTCCAATGGTTTCAGTGTCTTCTGAATTACAATCAAATTCTTGACCTTTTGACCTCCCCATCCAACACCCATGGCACGGAGCCAAATGTTCTCTTGTACTCAACAATCATATGGGTAACATACATACATACCAAATTTGGTTGAATTCCTTCCAACGGTTTCGGAGTGGCTGCATTACAATAAATTTCTTTACAGTTTTACCCCAACCCCAACCACACAAGGGCAGGCCAAATACCAAATTTGGTTGAATTCCATTTGATGGTTTTAGAGGGGTTGTATTGAGACCAATTTCTTGACCTTTCGTCCTCCAAACTCCTTGGAGTGGGGCCAAATATAAATGTCTTCTTGCACTCCGCAATCATATGGGTAACTCAATGACCAAATGTGGTTGAATTCCGTTCAACAGATTCAGTCCTCTTCATGCCACCCTTGGAATATAGCAATGGACTGTGCTGGCTACAGGAGGCTGGAGAGAGTCATTGGTATGTAACCATGCTTTGTAGATCATCTCCTTAAGGACTTGCCATTTCTTCCCACCTTCGAGATGCACTGATGAATTAACAGTACGTATTACATGAAATTCATGATGCGTAAGTGCATTCTCAAATCCACAATGCCTCGTGACCATGAGACCGTAAACCAATTTATACTCGGCTTACATTTGTTAAAAATACTGTTTAGGCATCTTTCCATGCTCCTGGCTTTTTGGGAATTATTCACTAGTCTAAACATTATTATTTCGTCGTGATTTATTCTAAGAATATATTATGTCTTCACGGCACATGATATAATTACAAAACTATTAAATTTAAACCTAGAAGTGAATTCAAATATTGAGTTATAACGTGTATTTGTAAAACTGCTGTTAATTATTAACTGCTGTAAGCCACCAGATAATTATTACAATGTGCGATATCTCTCGATCTGCTGAATATTTTGAAAACAATTTGACTGAAAGTTGTTGGTGTCTTAGCCACCAACAACTTTCAGTCAAATTGTTTTCAAAATATTCAGGATTTCCAGAGTTAAACCGCATGTAAAACATAGTCTGCAGAGATTCAGCAGGCAGACAGTTAATACTTCGTAGCTATTTGGCTGTAGTTATTTTGTTACTGGTACCATGTTTCTCGCGACAAACTATACCTTTTGGAAAAGCATCTTCAAGATAAAAGAAAGAGGTGGTGTTCCAAACTTATTGTGAAAAGCATGAAGGTCTTCCAGTGATGAAATGACGACAGGGAGTTGATAAAAACCTTGTGGACAATGGCAGCTTCTACAGGAACAGAAAAGCCCCCCCCCCCCCCTAATTCAATGGTATTGTATTTGTTGGACCTCCAATTAAGACAGACCAACCCAACCTTCACCCTGGCCATAGAAGCTACTGTTCAGGGCTGTTGAGCCAGCCTACTATAATAGCCGAGACCAAAGTAATGTAGCTAACTCTGTGACATTGTGCTTTTGAGAGATGAGTATAATTTTCTACACTGAAACACACTATGGATGTGGTTGAGGTGATTGTGTGCTGCTCACGCGAGTTGCCGGAAGCAATCAGATTATACAATTTTTATGGAGACTGATCACATTTGACCTTTCCAGTTTATACATAATGATGTCATAATCAACTACGTGACATGTAGGATGACATCATAAACAACGACATCATGGATGGCGTAGATAAGTATTCACGAACGCGTAATTGAAGCTTGACTAAGCGTTGTTGTACGAATTGTATGTCTACTATTTAATAAACATATTATTTCCATACCTGCATTGAGAGAAGACAAAGACATTTTCAAAGACGGACCCACACACATTTCTTGTATGTGGTTTTGTGCTGATAAGAATAGGATGGACACCTTTAGAAACAATGGCCTGTGAATAAACAAAGACACCACAATGGACCTTACCGGGTTATCCATCCATCATATGACGTCATAATCAACTAGGTGACGTGTAGAATGACGCCACAATCACCGAGGTCATGAATGACGTAGATAAGTACGTCAAGAACACCATAATTGAAGACGGATTAAACGTTGTTGTACGAATTGTATGTCTTTACTATTTAATAAATATTCTGTTGACTATTTTGAAACTAATTTATAGGCAGCAACAGCATCCAGTCAAATTAGTTTCAAAATAGTCAATAGCTTACCTGGATAGTTTTCAGGAAATTGATAGTCATGGCTTTTGTGGATCGATCGATCCAAACACGGGCGAAGTGCAGGTGGCGCTTTGATAGAAGTGGGCAAGGCATAGCTAAATCTGGAAATGTCCATTTGATTGTAAATCCCCAGGTGTGACCCCCAGAAGTGCATGGTACTATGGACTTCTGATATGTGGTAACGCTGAAGAAGATGAACGACTCTAACAGCTAACAGAACATCCGATCTGCAGCCATTGTTGACTTGTGCGGTGTAATTTTGAACAGGGTATATGACAGGATTGTGTAATTACCTATTGGAGAGAAGCTACCTAGGAATTAGTTTTTAGACAATTTTTATTAAAATTACAACTATTAATTATATATTTTGAAAAAGTCAAAATTATTTTGCAGTTCACGAATGGAAGACAGATTTGGAATAATGTTGTTCAAAGCTATTTCAGGCAAAATTTTCAGTTCTCTATTGATCAATACACATACACGAAAAATATGGTACGTAGTCAGCCAATGTTGCCATATGATGGCACACATGCATAGTAAACTATAATGTGAATACACGTATAAACGCAGATAAAAACGAATACATACGTTTTCAATGCATACGCATGCACATACGCATGCGCATATACGTGCATATACACAAATAGACACGCATACGCAGGCAAATGTGATTTATTTAAAGAACAAATGTTTGCTTAAAACATAGTATCACATGGCTACAATGTCATGCAGTTTTCATAATGTTTTAATACTGTAATAATCATATTTCGTGACCACCATAACTAATTACGACAGATTGGCGCACTCTTGCGATATGTCACCTGCTATACAGTAGCATACAGCCCAAAAATAGCTTGACATGCTCCAAAACAAAATAAAGCATACTGTTGAATATTTTGAACTTGAATTGCTTGGAAACCAGGCGGCAATGGCTTCCAATCAAATATTCAACAGCACATTTCTACATCGTGTTCAAATGTGTCCTAAGTAACATGTTTCCGTGTTTGTTTTGTCAACGTTTTCACCTGTTTATGGGGCCTATAAGTTTAGTCTTTTGGTGCCAAAATACGTTGATTCTTTAAGACATAAGCTGTAAATGCTGTCTTAACTCTGAACTCGAAAGACAGAATTTGAAAACTATAATTTAATAAATATTCTGATATATATTTGAAACTAAATCGACAGGGAACTGCTACTGCTGCTGCCTATGTCAGCAGTTCAGGTAAATTGATTTGAAAATATTCAAGAAAGATATCCTTATGGAATTGAGCTTCTGGGATTTTAGGCTTCAAAGAACTAAGGAATCGCTATATTTTGGCTCCCAAAGACAGCCACGCGTTTGAATGTACACAAGAAATTGAATTTCTATTAATATATCGGAGATTAAACACCACAAAGTGACGGCACACATTTCTATCTTCATGTGATCATATATCTGCACGTGATTTCAAGAGTCTATTAATGGCTCACGCGAGTGAATGTCGGAAAGATGATTTCATCAATCAATCAAATCTTACTGGGTAATGGATGAATCTAGTTTGAGCTTTGCACCACCCAACTCTAGCTAAGCTCCAACCACCCTTTATCCGTGCTGGGATCAACACTGCAAGGTCTGAATTTCAATTTCAGAAAAATATACAGGTAAGATGTTGAATATTTTGAAACTAATCTGTCAAATTAGTTTCAAAATATTCAACAGAATGTTTATTAAATAGTAAAGATATACAATTCGTACAATTTGTCGGACTATTAAGCATTGGTGACGGACTATATCTGGTCATTCATGGCGTAATTGATTATTACGTCAGTCTACATGTGACGTAGTTGATTATGACGCCAGACTGCATGTGGCGTAGTTGATTATGACTGAGAAACTGGATTCCTCTATTAAGACCACCTTCCTAGGTCATGTTAGACTCGCTAACTATAGTCAGTTTGCAGAAAATTTGGAGGCGGGTACCAGTCTCCATTAACCCTTTCTGTCGTCTGTTTTAATGACCTACGAAAATGTGTTATTTTTGTCCGCTAAGACGTCAAAATGCGTCCATATGGCATAAAGTGGGAAGGAATATGGGCTTGGGAACATTGACATACAATGGGAAAGCTTAATTTCATCAAACCTAAGTTATTTAGTGAAATATTTACACTTTTATATGCATTTATTCGTGGCAAGCGATCGATGTCCGCCATTTTGAAATTTACGCAAATATCGGACTAACCATCTGAACCGAGGTCGGGTGCTCAGTTGACTATAGTTGACTAGCTACTTAACTATTTGAAGTTCGGCTGGTACTCTAGTTAGCTATAGCTAACTGTGGTTAGGAGTCGAACTTGACCCTAGTATATCATTTCCGCGAAGAGTCATGGGCATCCACATCGATGACGTCATAGATATCTACTGGAATAATTGGAATTTCTTACTGGAGTACCATATTTGATATCTTTATGAAGTTTTAATGTCGCTATCAGACGACGATGACAATTGAAGAACGATCTATGAGTATGAATGATCAACGATTTTTTTCCCGAGCTCTAAGCTAAGCATTGGACGGCTTGACATATCGATCCAAATGGCGTGCAGATAGACACATCGTTAGTTTTTCAATGGACATTGAATTAATCAACGTCTTATCGAATGCCAATAACACTTTATAGATTGGATCTCTGCAATCATTGCATCTAGTCTCCATAACAATTGAAATAATTGTCAATTTTTTCCATATTTCTATGGCGTTTGGACTTATTTCTGTGTGATTTGTCTCCTTTTCAAGAATAATGTTAGCGTTTTTTTCAGTAGACAATTGATTCATCACGGGGGTAGGCTAATGCTATTTTAAAGAAATCGTTATTTCGCCACACTGCCACACGTCATGGTACGATGAAAAGTAAAAATAACTCCAAGATTGCTCTGGTATATCTGAAGGGTATACTAGATACTAGAACGCGATATTTGCCTCTGAGTTGAGTCAACATCTAGCCCGTTACAATTTGAATGGGCGTGCCAATGTTGGTGATTTTAGTCTCTTGCATTACAGTTATGGCAAAAATCCGATATGCACTTAGTGACCCCGTGACGTAGATAATTAACACTGATATGAAACTCAAAATTCACCTTTCCAGAGTATCCATCGGTGAGTTGACGTCATATGACGTCATATTCAGCTAAGCGGCGTGTATGATGACGTCATAATCATTACGTCATAAATGATTTTATTAGGCCAGTCTTTAATTCTTATAGTCCGACACGTTGTACGGATTGTATGTCGCTACTGTTTACTAAATGTGATATTGAATATTTTGAAACTAATTTGACTCGGTGCTGTTGCTGCCATAGTTGTGGGTGGAGCTTAGCTAGAGATGGGCTAAAAATGGAAAGGTCCATTACTCATAGCCTTGCAAAATATGAACGATGTTTGACTGATAACGTTGATTTTCCCGAGCATGTAGGAGTTGATATTATTATAATCAGTTTACAAATTTTGTAGGCCTACAGTCCTTATCACTCATAAATAATAACAATAGATGAGTATTTTTCTAGTATCTAGTATATTAGAGTGATACGCCCGCTATTTTCAGTTTTCACTAGTCTTATATAGTTGACGAGACGTCCAAGAATTATTGACCGGTGATGTCATGGTTGATGACGAGTAAATTTACGACATCATAAAGAGTCAAATATAGTAAGTAGTCTAGTAAGGAACTGCATTCGATATCCGTGACAGCATCGATATCTGTGACTGCATCGATATCCGTGACAGCATCGATATCCGTGACAGCATCGATATCCGTGACAGCATCGACTTTTCATTGAAACAATGCGGATGCCCATGGCTAGGTAGGCTATTCGTTGAAACGATATTCAAGGATGGGGATCGTCATTAACCAATACTCGATTGAAGAGATAATGGACCTTTCCAGTTTTAGCTATGCCCAGCCCATCTCCATCTACGCCCCACCCACACCACCAGAGCCCCACTAGTGTTGGGATCGATCCATGAACTAGCTGACTATCAATTTCCAGAAAAATATACAGGTAAGATGTTGAATTTTTTTACAACTAATTTGACTTGGTATGCTACTGTTACTGCCTATGGCAGCAGCAGCGTCCAGTCAAATTAGTTTCAAAATATTCAACAGCATCTTTATTAAACAGCAAAGACACACAATTCGTACAACAACGATTGGACTAATCGTCTTCAATTAAACGTTAGCGAAGTACTTATCCACATCATTCATGACGTCATTGATTATGACGTCATCCTACACGTCACGTAGTGTAGTTGATTATGACGTAATATGATGGAAACTTGGAAAAGTCTATTACCCTTCCATCAATGCCTCGCATGATCTATTTATATTAACTCGTAAAATCTGATAACGTCATGATGGAAATGTATGACGTCACGTTTGATGTTTTATTCACCGCTATCCTATTATTGCTGCTTTTCTTTGTTAAAACACGGTTTATCGAAAATAAAATAAATTATTATGATATAATAACAACAATAATTTTAATAAGAAAGAGTAATATTAGATACTTATGTTTATGTTTGGTATGTTAGCATTCCACAAGAATTCACTTTGACACAGTGTGCGGGTAGTTCTACATTTTCCAGCTGAACAATTTAGCCGGCACACAGGAGAAGCGCTTAGATTGTCTTTAATAATAAACAGAACAACCATCAGTGTAAACAGTTCTTATGTTTATGTTTTGATATAATTTTAGAATTTATTCCTATTTACACTACAACTCACTCACTTGGAAAAAAGGTTGCTTCCCACAGATCTATATAGCGAGATTGCAGATCTTCTGCATATAGGTACCAGGCTGACGTCATTCGTAGGGCCATTCGTTGAACCATATCTAGTTACATTATCAGTCGGTAGGCCTACTAGACGCATCTCTACACAGACGGGATTGTGGAGCACGTATAATCTACATCCAATTCAGAGATGGTAGCGAAGAAACAATTTCTCTCCTCATGGTCAAATACTTCCATGCCAAAGCAGAGACCCTATAAACCGCAACTAACACGACAAGGGGAAGCTCCAAGCACACCAGCATTATTACCTTCTTCACAGCGCTACAAGCCCTCCCAACAAAAGATGATGAACTGAGTCATCTGAAGTCAGCCAGGGGAAGTCGCTTTATAATGGACCTCCGGACATTGCAAGCTTGTGACCGAAGCATGGTGAGACGGAAGACCTTGTAACAAGACATAGCAACGGAAGAAAAGCTAGTGGGCATTCTAGGAAAATACATCGCAGAATAGCATACGCCAGAGCAACGGAAGCATCCATCTGCGTGAATACAAAAGACGAAGAGACGGATCGAATACAAATATTAAAATTTGTATCATCAGTTTGAAGTGAATATAACATGCTGATAACTTGTCATACACATTTATTTTCCGGTGGGGGGATACAAATCAACAAAAAATTTTAATAAGTACTTCAATTTCAAAGTTTATTTAACATTTTTATTTCAAAATCAGCACCGATGCAATCACTATAATGCCCTTATTAAAGAACATATGTCTGTTTAATCACCGAATTTGGAACCGCCATTCAAGATATATGGTGGGATACAAGGAGTTTGAATTCAAATGGTTAAATATCTATGTCACTGCCATCACTTGCGACTATGTATTGTAACGGGAAATGCGTAGGTAGCGTGTTCCTGGGTTCTATCACGCTGTGACTGGCCTATGGCCATGGTAGGAGTAATAATCAACTCTCCATCCGTAGACAAGCTGTGCCCAAGATAGGGTTAATAACGGATCCAGGGGCACATGGCGTATCCACTTCACCCACCACCCATCCTCCACCACTCCCACCACCACCCCAAGTCACGCTCATGGATCGTGTCGCGGGCTGTCGACAACGTACATACACATAGACTTATACATAGGCCGTATTCACGAAGATTGACTAACCCGCTTAACTGCTCGCACCTATTTAGAAGACCCAACTATATCGTAATCACGAAGAAGTCACTAAATATTCATCTAATAGGTGAATATAGACTAAAGCCGGTTTTCCATATTTCCGTTTTCTGCATACGCACTCCGCAAACTCGTTTGTTATATTACTATTTCTATGTGGCCTACGCTATCCGTTGTACTGTCCGCATCCGCAGTCCCTTTTTAAAAGGTCATGGGAGTTAACTTTGCACGCGCGGACGAGAAAACTGTGCGTTTTAGTCTCGTACATGATGTCAAATTAAAAATATATTCATGTACCCGTATTTCATTCATGTGCATTCGAGAATTTGGCGAACTGATTCCTTCAAAATATTGTATACACATCCTCCAGATACGTCGAACCAACAACATTACAACTAAAGAACACAGTAGTCTTTATAATGCATCCATGTAATAATAATATCATTGAATGGAGGTCCCGTCTGACTGGATGTCTTATTGGCTTTGAGAAGACCTTCGACAGCGCACAACAGAGAGACATATTATGAGAAGAAAGAGAATCTCACTAAAGTTGATCAAAATGGTTCAGGTTATGTATTGATGGATGGAAAATGGATGGTTGCGTGGCTTTGGCGCACACATTGGGAGCGCAACATGGCTGTGTGATGCCAGGATTCATGTTCTTTCTTGCGCTCGATTCAGCCACGAAAGAACGGTGGGATCAAATGGAAGGTGATGAATATCCTAGGCCTTGATTTTGTGAATGGTCTTACAGTATTGTCAAGTACACGAGGCAGTGTGTAAGCGAAAGTAGACCAATTGCAAAGATCCAGGACTCAGGAAACCAGGCTAAAGATCATTCTTCTGAACTAAAAAAATGATAAAGCTCAATCCAACACACCAAGAACCAGTCATGCTTGGCAAAAATCTGGTAGAAGAGGTAAAAATCTGCTTACCTCAGAGCAACATGGAACAAAACACGTGGCAATGCGCGTGACATCAAAACTAAAACAGGAACTAGAGGTGTGGAGAAGCACCCAGTTTGAGAACAAGATCAACATCCGACGTGCTTATAGTGTTGCTGTATTGGAGTGAAACTTAGAGATGACAAAAGTGGTGTCATGCTTGACACATTAGCTCAGAAAGACATTAAAGATGTATTGGCCGACAAGGGCAACAGATGAGAAAAGAAGAAGACTTATCACAGCCAACATTGATGAGCAGGTGAAGCACTGAAGATGGATGTGGATCAGACATGTAGTAAGGATTGTCCAAGCAATATGCCAGCCTGCCAGGTGCACTGGGATTGACATGAAAAAGGGCAAGACCAAGAAACAAAGGAAAACGATGGAAAAGATATGTTCAGCGATAGAGTTTCAGCACATGCGACGAAACAGGAACTGTAGCTATGTGGAGAGAATGGATTAAGCTAAGTCAAAGATGGCTTACACTAGATCAGAGTCGGCACCTTGTCAGATTTGCTTGTTACAAGAGTATGTGTATATGGCGTTGTTCATATAAGCAAGATAAAATTACATATGGAGAATTCCAAAAAATTATATATATTCCATTGTATATCATAGCCATCGAAGTGCATCATATATTGGTTTTTTATAAAGCATGCAGACGTTGGTATATGTAGATGAATTAAATGGTTATCAGTTAATCACATCTGCTATTATTCATTTTTCAAAATCATACATATATTTCTTTTCCTTTCTAGAGAATATGCAATATCCTAATTGGTTCTCAAAATGCTGCATTATTCGCTAGAAATGTGCTATCAAACCTGTCTATAACAGGCACTTTATGTATCATCAAAGTTTGATCACTAGACATGTCGTCGTTTTAAGGAGCTCGTTTAACCTTCAGCATTTAGTAAATGGCTTTTGAAAGCAGAATATTATAGATGGTCATACAACTATGTTACATTTACAAAGCTATAATTTAAACAGGTGTCCGTTATAGGCAGGTTTGCCTGTAATTCTGTTTAGTTAAGCTGTAGTTAGGTTGCAAGTTAGGTTAACCATATTAAAAAGATACGTTTATGTTTCTCGTGAATTATAGAACTGGCATGACAACATGTAACACGTATATCTTAATACAACTGTGTCCCTATTCTCATTGATTTCCTTATGTGAGCGTCTTTCTTACAGATGCAATTCACGCTTTTGGATCTTACTTTAAAACAGCTACCAACCTGTGAAGATGTCAAACTCACCACCCCCCCCCCTCCCCATAATCCAAACAACAACTTAACAGACAACATACATTGGCAAAAATCTATATGAAAATTCTACTTAACCCATATATGGAATAGAAAAGCACACACTATAAGCCTTAATTAATATTTTGCAGATACAACTCACATACAATGAGGATTGCTAATGATCTGGATATTATATTGCTACTAATTGACATTGTATTGACATGCTATGACGCACCAGAAATCCACAGTGAATGTGTAAATCATAAAGTAAAAAAAATTACCATTTGATATTTTTATATTTCAGGCGTCATTATTGCATGAAAATTAGCTTCATAGTAGTAGTAGAGAAAACAATTGTTTAGAGGGCAGCAATAACTTTCATTCAAAACCAATTTTATGTTTCTAGACTCTATAATAAGAAAGTTGTACAATTTTCAAGGAATTTAGCTATTTGTGGTAATTGTTCTGGTTACCATGGAAAAGACTGTACAAATAATTGTACCACTTCTAGACCCTACACCAACTCTGGTGATGACCACCATAGAGCACCCCAACAGCTGGTACCTTCAGATTTGGCTGGTAGACTATAACAGGATGAAGAGTTGAATCAACCTGATCGGAATTGATAAAGTCAAGTTCGGTTTGTTCATTAACATTAGCATTTAATAACTGCACTAAGTATTTGCAAATCTTTTTAATTGAGTGTATCCTGTGATTCGACAAGTTTTCGTATTTTAAATGGTATTTGTAATTTTCAGTTGGTAACATTATGTTTTTGTTTCTATGCAAAGTGAGTTTCAGATAGAAGAACCTCGATTGGCCAATACCTACACCACTATTTGCTGCACCGCCCTGCGACCATCAGCGCTTTGCCACCAGTGACGAAACAGTACCCTGGGATGCTTGCAAAGGACAAGACACAGAGGATAACGTTGAAGAAAGAAGATTGCAACAGGAAGAAGGATCCACTCGTTCCAGACTCAGAAAACAGTGCCTACTCATCATCATACACTCGTATACTAATCCAGAAAGTATGGAAGACCACTCGCTGCTTTCGTGGAAACCCCACCCCATGTATCTCACGTTAGCAACTTTGAAATTGTCGACACAGTTTTACCTTATTAACTGTACCACATTCGGGCATATTGACAGCAAAAATATAAAAATTCAGTTAATATCACAAGATAAAACTTTGATTAGTTTGATTACATTGTGTGGCACAAGTATCGGTCATTAGCTATATTACACTATTTCTGATGCCATGATAACACCGGATACTAGGCCAATACAGGGCCAAACAGCCCGGCACTAGGCCAGTACCGATCACGTACTCTGCGTTTTCAGGGGGATATACAGGATGTCAAGGATAGGATTGAGCAAAATGCAATGTCACTATTTGCAATACACAATAACTCAATAAGCTATGCACTATATATTTACAAATCCGGCGCATACAACCGTACTATAAGCAGCTGAATAACGTACGTCGGGTTAGGACATTGGGGGCAGCATCAGCTTTGTGAGGCTCGCGGATAACAGCTGCCTAGTGATGATAAGTCACGTGACAAAGAAGGAAAGAACATACCATTGCACAGTTGCATGCTGTTGTGTAAACACCAAGCACTGATCTCTTTAACATAGAGCCCTGTACAGATAACAAACAACAAATTCTTTATGGCATAGCGAATATTCGGGGTTGTCATTTTGAAACTAATTTAACTGGGAGGTGTTTATATATGCTGCCATGCAAGATGTCCTATAAATTGACTTAGGTCATCGAGAAGACAAGCGTTGTAAAATATGAGGAACAACTACCTCAGAACACTAGATTCACCAACCAACTGCTTTCATGACACACATTGCAGATATTCTTCAATGGAAGTAGCATTACATCACTTACTCGATTTACGACACAAAAAGTTCCCAACTTCGCTTCTAAGAGATTTCGTCCCAAGCACATAGATAAATGGATTGATTGCAGAATTGCTGAATGCGGTACAATGTGTTAGGATGTAAGCTGCGTGGTGATACCCATATACGTGAACACCAAACAGGGTATGAAGATTGTTGTGGATAGCAGTTGGAATCATAAATATGAAGAAAGCGGCGCAAACAATGAACACAGCCTTTGAATCTGTTTGACGGCGCTCCTGTTGGACGTCGAGTTTCTTCTTATTAATACGTATATGCTTCATAACGTGGAACACCACGATGATAAGAAATGGTATAGAGACATCAACAATACTGCAAATAGCATCTTTTATGTTAATGTTACCTTCAAACACACAGAACTGAGCTGGTTGGCCATTATAGACAACCCAGGGCGTGTAGAACACAGCGCCTAGAGGTATGCTCCACCCAGCCGCACAGAACCATAAGATAATTATCATTTTCAAGACAAAACTAGGTGTGACTTTCGCACGGGCTTTTAATGGATAACAAAGTTGAAAATACCGAAGCACTGAAAAAGCTGCGAGGTGAAACGCACTTGAAGCAAAACACGTGTAGCCAAACGAATGACTAAACTGGCAGATCCACGCCCAATTAGGCGGTAGCGCCACAACAGGATACGTGAAGGCGCCCCATAGCCATCCACCAATACACGTGCCAAAGTCACTTGCTACTAAACTAGTGATTATTGCAAACGTCACTGTTTTGTACTTCTCTGCTTTAATTAGATAGAACAATAATAGCGTATTTGACAGAATACCGAAGCTGAACACACCTGTGGGAATACTTTTGAACCAGTATTCGGGAAGAATCTCATATAGATCAACGTATGACTGCATACTGATGCCAAAGATGTCTTTTAAATCATATGATTTGTTCACGTGACTAAAGAGCGGCGATTCGTCGCTCATTTCGGCCATGACGGCAACGGGATTTAAAATCAGGAGAAGTAACCTCAAGCTGATCAATGACAATTTCATAAATCACGCATAAGCAACATGTAGCCGTGAACTCGTTTTCTGAGCAATCTCGTGACGTCTTAGCTATCCTTATTATGGTATTGTAGTAGGCCCTGCGGATCTTAAATAGTTGTCCGTTTAATTTGTATGGTTACTTATTAGTCTCCACAGACAAAACTGCTTCTGCAGACCAGTCTAAAATTTAGCTCTACTTATATGTTTTGGACTAAATTAAATCAAATCATTCACTTTATCTTAAATATTGTTTGAGGTGTTAAACTTACAGGCGTGAGTCTAGACCCTAGCATTGGGAACTAGCATATAAACGCCTTAAATATTACAACACACAGGTGTTAAACGCGAGGCTAAATAATTGTGGCAATTAACCCATTTATTCTTAAAATAACATACCTGAAAAGGTGAATAGCTCACTCATCAGACTAGAATACAATCATCAGACTGCCGATATTTATTACCATTGCCTACGCCTATTGAATACACCCAGTCTTAATGCCATCGATTGTTTCCTCTGTACCATCTTCTGACAGCTTTACTACATTTATCGATGATATCTGATCAATAGCCTCCATTACTTAGTTCAATGATTCACAAACACACCATTGACACTGGCCTAATATCCAGTTACTTAGATTACTAAATGTACTTTACGTCTGTATACATATTCCTTAGTAATTAAGCAGCAGGGCACACGTTTCTTAAGCCTGCCTCACACTGAGCCGATTCTATCAGCCGACTAGGTAGTCGTATAGTCTCGTCAAAGTGTGAGCAGAGTAGTCGGCCCGATTATACAGCCTACCAGATTGGATATTTGGGTGTGGGGTGGGGTGGGGTGGGGGAGGATCGGCTATTGCTTAATAATAATAATAATAATAATAATAATAATAATAATAATAATAATAATAATAATAATAATATGTTATTGACATGTTAAGGGTTTTCGGGTCGAATTGGTTGGCCAGACTGCAAAATCTTCCCGGGTGAGCGACAAGAGACCCGACCATCATATATTTCATGGTCACGTGAGAGACAGATGATACATTCAAATGGCATAAAGTTCAAACATGTGAATTAAGAGAGAATTTCAAATACAATCAATAGCATGATGTGGGATAGCGAGCATGCACAGAGTATTTGAATAGCATATGTCCAAGTTTAATTCCATAAGCTTCGATCAATCTGGAAAGCGAGGATAAGATGCAGAGCTATAAATCATAAAACATAACTTTGAAAACACAGATGTGTGTTCCAAGGTCAGTGATCATGACCTATGACCTCAAAGTCATTACGCTAATTCCTCGAGCTATAGGTAACCATGTATTAAAGTTGGTTGAAAGAGCTTTAATAAATCTTGAAACATAAGCTGTAAGATAGCTGTGCTAAACGTGAAAGGTGGAATTCAATAAGAAAGTTTTAATTAAACGCTGTTTAGCATAAGCCTGGTAATAGGTCTAAGTTACGTCTTAAAGTGGGGTAATAGAGATTTGTTGCATGCTAGGTTTAGCATTAAACCGATAGTCTGTTTAAGATACTTTATTCGTTACATGATTAAAACGTGCGGATGTTGCTGCCTAAGAGAACAACAGTATCAAGTCGAAATAGTTTTGAAATATTCAACATCTTAGCCATGCCATTGCCTTTACACCGGCGCCTAACGTTTCAGTGATGAACGTATTAAAGCGGGTCCCTGCACTGCTCTAGAAATATGTCCGTCCGTGCGTGTTTATTTCATACCCGTAACATTAGGCTACAGTAGTAGGCTATTCAATGTACGATGCATCCAAATATGACTGAGGTCACTTTATCTTGTAAGCTAAATCTTATTAGCCTAGGAAGTAGGAACAATGAAAACAATCCGTAATGCATGGTCGCCATATAATGCATAAAATGCAATAGATGCAAAGAAATTTCAAGGTAGTTAACTCATGAAAACCTTTCCATTCAAATACAGTTAGTTACCTTGACTTCAGTAAAAAAGTAAGTAAAAAAATTGACAACTCTGTCGGTGGGGAGTGGGGTGGTGGGGGTGGGTGGGGGGGGGGGGGGTTGGGGCGGGGAAATGCACGTGACCCCCTTAGATCCGTGCCTGGGTGTTGTTGCTGCCGCCGCCACCGACGCCGCCGACAACGATGACGACAGCGAAGACGACGATGATGGTGCCGGCGGTGCCATCATCATCATCAGCAGCAGCAGCAGCAGCAACAGCAGCAGCAGCAGCAGCAGCAGCAGCAGGCGTAGAGGATGGACTTTTTCAGAGGGCGCAAAATGAATTTGCCCTAAAATTAGCACATCATTAGCGCATTATATGTAGGAAGATGGTTATATTCGATATATCAACAGTTAAAGACAAACAAATAATACATTGGATATTCTTTCAAATCTTGATCATAAATAACTTGATTACAATTATTTAAAAAGAGAGATATGCTTGCCCTACCTATGGAAGGAAAGAAGCAGCAATCATTCTGCAAAGTGGAAGATATACAGATAATATCCTAGCCCATTTCTAGGAGCTTGCATCCGAATACTTGTAGAATTTTCTTTCCTGCGACCCGAAGACCTTTCTTCCTCAATGGACCGGTCGATAGCCTTATGATAGAGGTAATGAAAACAGACTTTGGAAGCGGCAGGAGACGGATGATCCGACACTGAACCTGATCCTCAGAGCACCAATACAAGCACAACCAACAAGGGGAGAAGCAAAGTATCACCTTTCCATTTTAGCTATGCCCCGCCCATCTCTAGCTAAGCTCCACCCACACCTCGGTCGTGTTGCGATCGAAAGATCTCTGAACTCTCTGACTAATAATTTCAAGGAAAACTATACAGGTAAGCCTATTGATAGTTTGGAACTAATTTTACTGGGCTGTGTTTCTGGCTATGGCAGCAACAACGTCCTGTCAAATTAGTTTCAAAGTATTCAACAGCATGTTTATTAACTAACTTTCTCAAGTTTGTCAGAAGGTGTACTACCATGCTTTGCATGTAATGAGTCTGGAGTCGTTACTTACTCCAATATCAAGCCAACGTGGCCGAAAATGACCGTGCACTACGGGGTATTTATTTGTTGCAAACAAAAATGTTCAGCAGAGCGGACAAACGTACAAATGTGAAAATAGTCCGGCAGCTAAACTGGGATTTTTGGCACAACCTTACCCACAATATGTTTTTGCAGATTATGTAACTATGGACCGTTCCTATAAAGACTCTGAGTGAAGCCAGGCTGGCACCATTAAGCACTTTGAAAAAAATTGGCCCGTTTCCATTGCAAACCATTGCAAAAATTTAAAAAAGTTAAATATCTCAACATGTAGATAAGCCACACATATGTTTCCGAGCATGCCCGATCGAATGAGCTCATGACCTTGAGGTTTCAAGGTCACGGTCATTGGAAGAAATCCATAGTTGAGCGAAAATGGATTTATTTTCGAAGAAATTTCAATAAAATCATGATTATTGGGCTGGCAAAGGCATGGTCAATGTAAGTTGATGCTCTCTGATTGTTCCCTTCTGTCTGGTGTCGCGAGTATTGTCCTTGATGCAGAGCATTTCTGATTGCATATACCTGTTGAAAAACAAGCGTATGCCAGATTCTTTCACATTTCTGATTATCCAAGTCATGGTATTGTCTACCTAATCATGGACTTTTCCATTTGCATGTCACGGTAACACCTAAGGCGTAGATGATCCAGCAATGATAAGCCTCGAGTCCTGAGCCAGATGCCTTATTGAAATCTCGACTTGCAGCTGCCGCCTTGAAGTTGGCGTTGTCTTAATTACCCAGATGTCACATGAACGGTCAAACATTGCCATTGGAACCGGTGCTAAGTCATACTTCAGGACGTCATCTAGAGACACCTCCCTTCCAGAAGCTTGCAATCCAATGTTCCAAGAGAAAATGACGTTGATGTCATACACTTTCATTGCACTACCACTGATGTTTTTCTTCACTGCATTGTTTTGACTTCTTTGCTTATAGGAGCATTGAATCCATTCGGCCAAGAGAGCTCATATATATGCATTCATAATGATGATCATGATGTATGCGGCTGTAATAGTAGTAGAAACACCATACAGCTGCAACTATGCCCTTCGACACTGACCACCGTGTCTTATCCTCAGTCAAAACTTTAACTTCCTCAGGTCCATTCTTGATCTGAATGGATCAAACCCTGTTTTCTTGAGGCCATTTCGCTTCACACATAACAGATTTATGCAATGACGTCTTCTCTTCGTTTTATATTTACTGGCTCCCACTAGGTTGAATTCTAAATATCTCTCTGCGCGGATGTGTCCTCTGGTACCCTTAGCACATGGCCAAACATGTACAATCTTTGCTTGGCGACTTTGATGGACAGAGGCAATGTATTACGTATCTTGTATAGTGCACCGTTGAAAATTGTTCTGTCCGCCCATCAGTGTCTAGTGATGATGCGTAGGTGGTTACGATGCCAGCTACAACTGTGTCTACAACTGTCTTTGCAGGCAAAAGGTATATTATTATTTTTTTCTTATAGATTTTCCACTGGAATATGTTTTACAAAATTTAGTTGGACTGCAAATGGATATTTCTCAAGACCATTGCACTTTTAGCCAGCTTGACCATTATTTTCTGGACAGAAAACCAGTATTTTCCTTAGTCAGTGTCCATTTGCAGGCTAAGATAAGACTATTTTTGAAAGCTTACCACTGGAATGACTTGCTCTGTAACCGAGCCAGTCATTCCAGTGTTAAATCTTCAAAAATAATCTTGCAAAATGACATTCCCCAAGACCACTGTAGATGCCGTTTTTGGCCGACTTACCATTAATTGGTTTAAATTGACACAAGAGGAGTTAATACCCTTTAGGCAGAATAGGAAAATTTTTACCACAGGAAAGCAGCAGAGATAGTGACAATGGAGAGATACCGTAGAAGCCAGTGACGCATAAGCTAAGTTAATGACCAGGTACATTCAGAACTGATGCTGAGAAATGGAAAATCCTTAGCTTCAATCTCAAAACCATAATCGGTAATCGTTTACCTAGATTTCAGGGTCCAGCGCTTGTGTCTAGGATTTTCTCCACATGTAATAAAGAAAACGGGAAACTTGCCTCCAGAGTGTGATGTTCAGTAGCTCACGCACGTTATATGTTTTACGGTACCCAAGTCCTCTCCACGTGTAAGGGTGTAATTTCAGGGATACATAGGTACAGGAGTTAGAGGGTAGTTACTCGTGTGAATGTGATTGATGGGATAGTCTCCCTTTCACTGCTTTTGAGATTGGGATGACGTCTATAGAGAATATGTCTATGGATAGGTGACCTCTTGATCCTGTGTCAATACGCATGGTGATGCGGTCAATTATTATGGTGATTTGTTGCGTGTAGAAAGAGGAGTGAGATGTTTAATACACGCGGCGACTCGTAGTGTGATTGATGATTGGCTAAGCAATTGGAATTAAACCAAATTATTGGTTTAGCTGGAAAACCCGGTATCGTAAGGAGGGATTACTTTTGTGGTGATTGCGCAGGTATTTAAGCAATGCCACATAGCTTAGAGGGCGCTTGCATTTTTCACATTGGTCGAGGTTTGGTGTCAGTATTCACACAGTTCGCTAAAATAATTGCAATGCTACCTTACCTTTCAGAAAGTGCGTGGTAACTTGTTTGTTAAATAATCTTAGGAATTTGTTTGTAACTTCATTTAAAACTTGCCATTACGATCCCCATCCGAAATTGGCAATTTTCCCTTTTTGGTCTAGCATTATTATAAAAATTTGAGTGAAGAAAGGTCAAGTTATTCCCTTACACTGGGACTATTGTACTTACCACTATATAGTTTCCCCATCAGTATTGATAATGTGCTAGGTAGCCTTACCTAAACTATAGAACGACCAGTCTTTTTAATTTTCTCGTTATTATTTTATAAGTGCCAACGAGCTCACTAACATAAGATTGCCCAAGTCAGTAGAAAACCACGAATGGCATAATTAATAAGACTATTCAGACTGCCTTATGGATATGATTTATATCAGACTACCATTCTGTATGGAGCATGGTGCCTACTTATGCATATGCCTACCTACGGACCACAGGCCCCTTAATGTAAGGCCTGTATGCGCTCATACTCGAGTCTCGAAAGTGGGTACTATTGTAGTTTTACTCAATTCTTATGTTATTTCCTTGTTTTTTTTGTGAAGATGAAGTTTATTCGATGTCAAATGCGAGAGTTATCTCTGGCTTGGGGCATCTCCTAGCAAATTAGGTCTACAATGGATAGATTTATTGCTAGGGGGACGTAAGCAATGTGTGGTGGTAATTGGAGCCCAATCAAAATCATTAGAAGTAACATCTGTTGTACCCCAAGGCACTGCCCTGGCGCACACTGTTTTCTGTATAGATAAATGATATTTTTAGAACATATCACCAACTATCAAGATGTTTGCAGATGACTGTGTTTGTTATAGAGAAATAAAATCGATAGACGACTCTAAACAGGTTCAGCATGATAACAATACATTGGATAGTTAGACTCATACATGCGCAATAAGGTTTCAACCAGCAAAATGTGCCATTACGCGGATACATAAAAAAAAAAGGTTCCGGAAATTGTCTACTGTTTGGAGGCAACAAAACCGGCTAAAGTGACAGTAAACAAAGACGTACCATGGAATAAGCATATTAATGAAATCCATAACAAATCTAACAAAATATTAGGTTCGTTAAAGGCAAAACTTTCAAGGTGTTCACCTAACTGTAAAAACTGTCGTACAAGGGCGTATTCGACCAAACTTCGAGTGTGCATGCTTAATTTGAGATCCCATACTATCACACTCCAAGAACAGTTAGTGAGGGTACAAAAGAAATATGCTAGGTTTATATCCTCTGCCAACACAAAGAAGACGACAAAGCAGGATCATACGCTTATATATTGGCATACATTCAGAAGCAAATACACCAAATAGACGATCTTTGCAATACACACTTTGCTGTCTGTAACGGCCCAGACCGCCTTGCTCAATCTAGACTGTAACTGGCCAGGCCGCCCAGGCCGCCCAGGCCGCTGGGGACGACCAATACTTTACCAATGGCAACGATACCTGGAAGAGTGCTATCCCTTTGGGCACTAGCCATCATGTGTTATGCGCTATGTGTATTTGTGCGGTGAAATACGGTACCAATATATGCGTTATTTAAAAAGATTGGCAGCTTGCCTACCCGCCTAATGCAGTAATATCGCAAAAAAACTCCATAAAATACCAGAGCATTGGCAGGTGTGCTATTGACAGGCCTGATTCCAGGGAAGGTCAACGAGGCCCTGGCCTAGGGAGGCAACTCGGCAAGTAAAAATAAATGAATAAATTAAACACCCGTCAGCATTTGTACCAAATGGCAGTTTATATTATATGTGGTGAATTAATAATATTACTCTTAGTGTTGGGCTTATGTTTAAACAAGCCTTGGAGATTGAAAACAATTGCCCGCGTGCATTTTACGCTCTATGCGACACGCCCATTCCAGAACTTCACAAATTCACCAGAGCTGATAAATTGCAAGTGACATAACCGAATGTAGACATATAGCATTTCAAATTTTTTCATTGAACTCTAGTTGCCAATTGTAGCTCCGAGAGATAATTTTCCTGCCTAAAAGAACTACTTACGATTATCATTAAGTTTGAACAGCCTTGCTTTGCTTGCCCTAGAGTCTGAACCTTTGAACACATTTTCATATGATGATGTTATAGATGACTTCGCCAGTATGAAAGTTCATTCTAGATACGTGTGAAATAATCATTGATCAATGATCAATCTAAAAATAGAGGCATGGCTTCTGCGAGAATCTCGTATCGAAGGAGATCTCGCAAGATACGAATGACATTCAATGGGGGAATCCAGTCAATCTCGAACCGGTAATCCACCATCCAGAAGCCATTCTGGGGATGCCTGTACCTAAAGCACGCACGATGACACGATTTGCCCCCTCGGCGCATGCGTCTGGCCAAGGAGAGTACCACCATAATAGACCGGGATTTCTTTCTAATGGGGCTTCTGACTGGGTGGACACTTTTAGCTTGTACATATGATCTTTGCACAACTTCTTACTCATGTAATGGCCATGCTCACAAAAGTCTCCAAGCATGTTTGATACCTTAGGAAAGCCTGAGATTTCTGCTTCCTCACTATGATAATGACGGATCAACCCAAACGGATCCCTGTCCCTAGAAGGACCGTCCTCTTCGTCCTGGGAATGCCTTTTCGACCACATGCTCTGGGGAGATTTGCTTCCCTGGTTGCAGAATGAGCCACCGCGATGCCACAACCACTTCTATCGCCATTAGAGCTACTGCTACGGGCAGCACCACTCCCGGAAATCATTCTACCTCACCCATGACATGCTCCATCGCTGACACGCCTTCTTCTCTTTCTTTACCTTCGACCGTGCCTGTCAATTTGCCCGCTATCACTGGAACGAACGTTTACATACATGCCACTCTCATCTGCTCGGATTAAGGACTGACCGACTGAAGGGAACATGTAGCAAGCCACGAGGGTCACGAAGCGGTCCAGTCCCCCCGCCCAAGAACAGCAGCGAATGGGACGAGATAGGTGAGGCACCCACCAGTGGAGCCCAAGGCTAAGACAGCGCTCGCCGCAGAGGTGAGCCCGGGCCTCTGCTCGACAGGCACTCCTTCCAGGGTCCGAGAGAAATCTGGAAGAATGAGATGACAGCTCACACGATGACCGGCCACCCGGTCCTCGAGAGCAGGGCTGAGTGTGGGGCACAATGGCATACCACGACGTGAGTTTCGATTGGGATTATACCCACCAACATTGCCTGCTACTGCCCCCGGACGAGATGGGGGATGATGATGACAAATATCGCCTCATCAATAGCTTTATCGAAGCCCTCAATGGACACCCCGACCATAAGGATCATCTATATTGGGCGGACAAACGCGATATTACCACACTTACGAATACGACCATCCGAATTAATAACTTCTTAAATAGAGAAGCCGCTCAGAGACAGATTATCCACCCTATAGAAAACGTACAGGAAGCCATGTAAACGGTAGCAGATGTGCACACAAGCATTGGACCTCGCGGGCCTGGTAAAAGGAAAGGTAACAGGAACCAGCCATGACCTGCAAATGCACCCTCTTATGCCGCCGTAGCTCTTCCACCTACAATTCCTCCTCACACTGATGCGCCTACCCCTATGAATGTTTATCTGAAAGCCGTGCAAGGAATTTTCTCACCACCCCAAGCTGCACCTACATACACCCCCCCCCCCTCAATCCCCCGTTCCATGATGGAAGCTAGTATCAAGCAAATAGTAACCCACATGGCCGATCTGAATCAATTGCAACACACCATGATGGAGTTCGAATCTTCCAGAACCCAGCCTACCATCAAGCTTCTGTCACTGGAACCCATTCCAGCATAACCCACCCTTCGCCGACTGGCACTCGCATGCGTTTCTGCCCTCCCCATCACAGTTCCACACCACCAAAGCTGAAACCTGACCATTGCTTCCGCTGTGGACAACCTGGACATTGGGACGCTAATTGCCCACACCCTGCTTGAGAAGCCACGCACTCTACTCATGCCATTGAATGCACAAAACCTCTTATTGTCTATGCCAACTCTGATTTAAACCTGCTCAGATATCTAGTTCAGAGCAACCTAGGGGTCCCACCTCCACCATAAGTTCGGCTCATATACTGATCATGAATCATGCTGTAAAACTCGCATCCAAGTTCCTTGTTGAGTTCGACATCTTTGACCACTATTAAGCATGGACTACCATTGCAAATCATCATCAACAGGATTCCCTGAAGTGCCATCAATTGGGACACGAACATCGGAATTGCATTAATAATCTCAAAACTGAAGATTTGATCCCACCAATCGCACCCTTGAAACTACCAGAAATCCTGCCTTCCGAAAGGATTCGATTTGTCTTCTTTAGACCAAGATTCGTTTGCCAAAGACAATGCTGTTCCCCGTCAAAATTCGACTACACATCTTCACTTTGACTGTTCATTCACTGCGGAAGCCCTGGGACTTTCCGACACTGTTAAAACCTTACTTGAGGTGGAAGCCTCTTCTGAACCACCATCTTCGGTCATAGTGCCACAGTGCCATTCAGGGTGCTCACGTTCTTGCTACCGTCGACACTGAAGCCACTGTTACCATCCTCAGCTCCCGTATATATGACTTATTGCCAGAACAAACCCAGCCCTTGATGGACCTATCTGTCCATCTTTGGAGTGCCGCTGACTTGCATTTTATTCAACAAAGCATATTGTCACTTTTTCTTAGAAATTCTGGAGTGGTGGTGAATTGTGCCAAAAACGAGCTAGAAATCGATGGATGCCTGATAGCGCTGGGTAAGTGCACTCCCTGCACTATACTTGTACTCTCATCCTCGGCAGTACTGCTACTTTAGAAGCTGGCTAGGAAGAAAATCTTTGGGCCGCCGCTCCGAATCCTTGTCTTCCTACACATTATGCCATTTTGGAGCCTGATAAGGAGTTCTTACATACTGCCGAAACCGGCGCTCCACGAGCTTCAGTTGTGTCCCCTACTTTCGAGAATGTACCATTTTGCGTTTTCAACTCTTCCGCTCAAACTCTTATGTTAGAAGCTGGACAACTTTGCGGTCCGCTGTTATCGATAGTGAATATAGCCTACCCTACCATCCGCCTGTTGCTTCTAACCACCGCTTTACCCTCTCACCTACTTGATTAGTATTCTCGAGCCATCGAAGGATTAAATGATGAACAAGTACGTCAGGTGCATGGCATGCTCTTCGATCATGACCAAACATCAGCGGAGACCTAGACCTCGGTGAAATCCATTTAGTGCGCCACACTATTGATACCGAAGATCACCGCCCTGTGAAAGAGCCTGTCTGCTGCCTTCCTATGCATAAAGAGCAAGAAGCTCACCAACAAGTAGCAGAAATGTTGTGAATGGGAGTAATCGAGCCTTCTACCTATGTTTGGACTAGCCTCATTGCTTTGGCTGGTAAGAAGGATGGAACTTTTCGCTTCTGTATCGATTACAGATGCCTGAATGATGGAGTGTGTACTTTGCAAGTTACAGTGGAAAACTTTTGTATGCTACCTGGACGACGTAATCGTCTTTGGAACTACGTTTTCTGATGCTATATGTAACCTCTGCGAAGTGCTCGATCAATTCCCTGCCACCAACCTGAAGTTAAAACCGTCATCTATTGAACGAAGAGGTGTATCTGTTGTATCTGCTCAAGGTGTTTTTAACCCAACCCGCCAAAGAACATGCTGTCGTTGCGTGGAAAACTCCCACCTCTCTTACGGAAATACGGAATTTCCTCAGACTATGCCAATGTTATTATGCTTATGTCCCCGAATTTAGCAGAATCATCGCACCAGTTTTCCAACTCATGCAAAAAGACCACCTTTGCCTTTGGACAATAGAATGTGTGGCCGCCTTCATGCTCTTAAAGGAAATATTGATCACAACCCTGATACTAGCACATCCGGCTCCCTCCTGCCCTTTTATCCTTACCACAGATGCCTCGGACACAGGAATTTGTGTCGTTTTATCACAGATCAGCCGTGATGATGACAAACAGGTCCTATGTTATGGATCTTGCCACCTTTCTTGCACGGAATGACGTTATTCCATTATCAAACATTTCAAGCACTTTCTATATGGAAAGCCATTTCCACAATGAACTGACCGTGTGTCCCTTCGTTGGCTCCAAAAACTATTTACCCATGAATGACAAACTACCCACTGGCAAGAGACCCTCCAGCAATTTAAGTTCGATGTGGTACATCGACCTGGGAAGCTGCATGGAAATGTGGATATGCTCTATCTTATAAACATACATAGCTCTATTCTGCCATGGATGATTTTAAAGATCTGCCTATGCCGAGATTGTGGAAAGTGATGAGTGGAGATTTCCTCTCCACTGAAAAATCGGAGTGTTCTTGTGTGCACACCGCTCAAGAAAATGACCTGCACCTTGGACGAATGTTCCTCCCACAAGCAAATTTCTTCGGCATCCAGTACCACAACGTATTACCATCAATATCTAGAAGAATACCGCTTACATAATGGAATACTGTGCTACCGTAATTTCGTCTTATAGTACCTCGAAACTACCGCGAGGAAGTTTTGGAACAACTACATGGATGCGCAGAACAGTTTGCCCATGATTGCCTGTGGGAAAGAATTCGGCTGCATTTTCACTGGGTAAAAATATGGACTGCAAAATGTATTCCATGCCAACGCTGCTACGAAACTCGTATCGCCGCTCTTCAATCCTATATAGTAGGATTGCCTTTTGAACGCATTGTCATTGATGTCATGGGACCGCTAACAACCTCTGATAATGGGAATCGATTCATTCTTGTCTTTCAAGACTACTTTACCAAGTGGACAGAAGCTTTTGCGCTCCCGAACCAAGAAACTGCTACGGTGGCAGAAACCTTAGTAAAGTAAGTTTTCTCCCACTTTGGAATGCCCCCGGAGTTACACACAGACCAAGGTACTAACTTTACTGCTCCAGGAACTCTTCCATCTGCTGCACATCGTGAATATGCGAACTATGCCTTTTCACCCACACAGTGATGGTATTGTTGACTGATTTAACCAGAACCTCGCCACCATGTTAATGAAGGAAACTCAGTTACATTGCCATGACTGGGACATACGACTTCCTTTTGTCATGATGGCTTATCATACCGCAGTCCATTCTAGTACCAGATTTATACCAGCACATGGTTAGGCCATGAATTATCGCTTCCGCTGAACATAGTGATGTCGCGTGCAACATAGGAACTCAACTCTCTGTCGCTATATGTGTAATTGCATCATCAGAGATTAGAAGATGCACACAAGAGCATTGCAATGCACTTCCCGGAAGTATATAAATGACGGTGTGCTTATGCTGAATCATACATTATTAACGACCGCATCTGGGTTAGCGACCCAACCCTGCCTCATGTGGCCAGTCACAAATTCAGCTACAAGTGGAAGAGGCCCTATATGGTATTACAGCGCATGTCGGACATAACATACCACCTGCATGAGTCAGACGACTGAGAGGTGCTCCTCCACTTTGACCGCCTGAAACCTTGTGTTGAAGCAAGGGAAGGCCTACTGCTGGAACATGTTGCTGCCCAGTTTCGACTGACAGTAGATCTACCACCCCTCCCGCCACAATCCCGATCTATGCTGGATATTCTTGATGGGAAAGATGTGCGATCGGCCTTGTTTGACCCAAGCAGATAGTGGGGACTATGCGGTCGAGAAAAATGTACCTACGAGAACCCAGGACGCCTTCCCTTCAGAGTGACAGGACATGTAGGAATGAGGGTTTGTTTTAGCACAAACCACTCCAACCCACGACTATCATCAGGATGACAGAAATCCAGCCCCTGGCGATATATCCCAAGGCTAAGTGTTCGGCTGAACACCATGCTCGGAGGTGGTATTAATACTCCACCCCGAATCATTGATTTCTACTGGAACGACTGCCTCAGAATGTCTGCTGACAACAGTGGATCAACTAGGCGGCGACTATGAAAGAGGTTCTCGTATAACCTAACTGAGCACATCCTTTTGGTGGCCGACAAAGGCCTTAAACCAGCACACACTGGAAAAGTAGGTGAAACACAGCCTCGCACAGAACTTCCACCCCACCCCCATGCCTAAACAAAGGAAGACTAGGAAGGACTGCCTCGGAATGCCCACTGAGAACATCGGATAAACTAGGCGGCGGCCCCTCTCCTTCCTCCATGAACACCAAAGTAGGATCCGCTTTGTGCAGATCAACCATCAAATCTGTAAGTAATTCGGAAAATACTTAGTGACATTTTCACGACCGACTAACATTAGTTGTATCGACTCACGAAATGAGTAGTGACCGCTAACGATATACCAACTGCCCGGGATAAGTATAGGAAAAGACCACTGTCTCGTCTGCCCCACAAATGCCCGTGCCTCTCTTCCCCTGAGACAGTTTCTCTTCCGTCGGTCATCAGGCCCTCTGGCCTCCGAGACGACGTCAGCTCGGTTAAGGACACAGCGATGTTAGGGAAGCGAATTGCTCCCAACGTCACTCTCGGCCTACGACTAAAAGTATCACACACAGAGCTTAGAAAAACCTAAAACGTTAGCAAAAAGAACCATGCCTTCTCTCTCGCCTCTCTCTCCCTACCTCGACACACTAGTGCCAGAGAGAGAAACGCATAAAATAGAGTGAAAATAGGTGGAAAAGATTGACAGCCAGATGCAGCTCTTGTTTCCTCCCGGCTCGCATGCGTTACACCCACGCTCACATCCCGCTCACCGCAGGATCAACCCGAAAGGGACTAGACTGGCGAGGCACCAGCCACGTCGAAGACTCGGTCTAGGGTACAGGCAATCAGTCATGCTGGGGATGCATGGCTGGACTCATGCACCTCCAAGAACGCGGCAGGCTTCTCCGGTCAGCAAACGTTTGTGGGGAGCCCCTCACTCACGCATGAGAGTGTTGTCGCAAGCCCCGAGACCTGCTGAGAGACCTGAGGAATGCTCTGGGGGAGGCAAAAGGCTGGATGGCACTCGCCGTGGAGGCGAGCCGGGCCTCTGCTCGACTGTCGCCTCCTCCTTGGGCCCGAGAGCTATGCAGAAGGACGAGACGACAGCACTCGAGACGACCAGACTTCCGGTCCCCGAGATCGTGAGACAAGCGTGGAACGGCGGCCGCCCAACCACATCTACTTAAGCTACATCCATGCTTTGTCTGTGTTCGGATTGATCGATCCCTGCACCGCCTGAATCTCAATTGCCAGAAAAATACACAGGTCAGCTGTTTAATATTTGAAACTAATTTGACTGGGTGCTATGGCAGCAACAGCACCCAGTGAAAATAGTTTCAAAATATTCAATAGCATGATTATTTAATAGTAAATTTATATAATCCGTACAACAATGCTTAATCCGTAATCAATTATGCGTTCGTGACGAAATAAACACGTGATTCATGACGTAACTGATCATGACGTCAACCTACATGTGACGTAGTTGATTATGACGTCATATGATTGGCTGAGAAACTGGAATCCTTAATGATGGAATGATTAAACTCTTTAAATCTTTTATGACTAAATTAGTTCAAGAAAATCTAAATATTTGTTCATAAATGTCCATTTGCAGGCCAAGAGAAGACTATTTTTGAAAATGTATCATAGTTTGACCGGCTTTCTGGAAAATATAGGCCAAAGGTAAAAATTTTCATTAGAGCCTATAGTTACATATTCAGCCATCAGATTCTGTCTTAGTTTGAGGTATTTGTACCAAATCATGTCAAAATGTTTATGTCAGAATTGTGAAATGAAAGTTGATACTACGTTAAATCCCTGAGTTTGACCCTTAGAAATTTTCAAAAGAATTTAAGTCGTTTATGAAAGATAATATTACGGTAGTCGCTTTCATTATATTTTGAGCTGTCAGAGATCTTAACCCCTCTTGTGTCAACAGCGCCACAAAGCGCCCAAAAATGCTAGTTTCGTTAAAGCGTGTAGCGCGCATGCGCGCGCCTGTCGCTGTATTAGCAGAGCGCGTATAGCACGACCAAGAGCGGGTGGCGCTTTTAGTGTACCGAGCTGGTGCTTTGTAATTCTTAATAATTAACCGTTCTCATTGAATCTGGAATTAATCAAGACGAGCTTTTCAAATATGTAAACCGTTTTAGAATCGGTCAATAGATGGCTGAGTTATCGCCGTTTTCCCCTTTCAAAATATACTCGAAATATAGAAATAACGTCGTAAATACGTATATATACGTATCTAGATAATAAGTGATTTGTGTGCACGTGACCCTTGACGTCATAGTACGCATCTATATATATTGCGATAATTAGATAATCGTGTACACGTCACAAGTTTCTAGCCCGCTGATTGGTTGGTTCAGCTGATTTTAATTGGTTGAGGCAGCCAATCCTGACGTTTCAGCGAGTATAAAAAGGAACGATTTCAATAAATCAGAAGCATCGTCGGCCAGGGGCCGAACAGTCGGGATCTGCCTGCAGTGCCCACCAGCAATACAGTTATTAAGCATTCACCTCTGTTTCGGCTGGTTTCTCTCCCGTGGTACCGCAGCAGTTTCCCACCCACCGCAACCTAAATTTTGTAAGCTCCCGGACGTTCGTTGGGGGCAGTATTGGAACTTTAAATAATATTGTTCACATCCAATTAAGAACCAACAAGGAACAATATTGCGGCGGGGCCTTCTACGGCCTAAGAATGTGATTCTACAGATGTAGAGGCAGCGATGTTCTTTGGTGGATGACTCGCCAGATCTGCCACCCACGCCAAAAAGTGAATATTCAACCACCGCACTGCATGTTGTATGTGTCTCTTTTAACTTTGTGACCGCAGCAAGTAAACGTTGCCCAGTACGTCTTAAGAGCTACCTGACGTACCCCGCACCGTTAAGCTTAGTTGTGTATCTGCAACAGTATTCAACAACACCCCCCCCCCCTGATAAACTGTTGTTCTTAACTTTCATCCTACCATCATTGAACGGAACCTTTCTCATCCCAGTAATGTTATCATAGAACTTACTAGCTGTTCATTAGACATTCTTATATTGTAATTACCATTCGCACCGCTCCCGTCCTGGATCAGCATGCGGGAATGCTGTCTGCGGGAATCTTCATGCGGAAACTTTCCAGCTTTTAGAGAACGTGTCAACTCACGTCACTCTCATGGTGACATATCAATTTCAGTAACATGATAGCCCGTCCTTAAGAACGGCTACCGAGTATTCAAGTAACTTTATATAACATCCTTAATTCATCCGTTAATTACAACTTTAATGATTGTATTTTATCTTTATAAACGGTCCCGATGACTAAAGGGCACCGTAACAGTCCTAGGACGGCTAGTTATAATTTCTTTATCTGTTCATAGTTATTTCTATTTACTGTAAGGTGTTTTCACAAACCGCATCGTAATAGGTCTGTCAACCTGGACTATTATTATTATCCTTATCATTTCACATTGTTATTACTTGTATTTGGTTAGTTTAGTATATGGCTAGTAGCCATCCGTTGATATGTTTTGTTTATTTATAGAAAACTTAGGACCTCAGTGCATTTAGGAAATACTATGCAGCAACATTATATACGCAATATTTTCACCCGCCACCAACACGTTTCACTAAGGTCACTGTCCGTGCTATAACTTTGTTTAGCCCGGCATGCTACTGACTAAATCTGACTATTCAGCTCGATAGGATAGGTTTAATATGATTAGAGACAATTTCTTCGTTAGGAGACATATAGAGTATGCCTCTTTTCCGGTTGTTGCGGTAATCTAGCCCCGCACTCCGGTAAGGTTGTGTAAAATTGGCTAACTCACCTATAAGGCCTCTCATTTATAAAGTTATTGTCTCTCTTCATGTTCCACTAGGCCTTATGGCTTCTTAATTGTTTGGATATCCCTACCCGCACGATGGACTGACCCGACCCTGGGAAACTATTGGAGGTTTCCGAGTGGTGAAGGCCAATGTGTGGTGTCACACACACCTCCCATGTATCTTCTGATACCTAGTAGTTAATTATCCTTGCCAATGTAGGAAGCACTGTGAAAACATATTATAATTATTGATCTTTTACATCCCTTAAGAGATCTTTCCCGCACCGCAGTACATATTGGGTAACTTGTGTATAAACCTAATATCAGGTCAAAAGTTTAGCTCCGTAAGACTTGGTGACGGGCGAGATGCACATATCCACCGAATTCTGTAAGAATGTCTGGGCAAGATGTTGGGATCTGCCATGCCCTCTCGGGAAGAACATTCATGATGGATATCCGTCTGTCCAACCCCACCGTAACAATGACTCGATTGCTTAAATTTGCTTATGTGAAAAGTAGCCATTGTCCTGTGAAGTTTTATGTGGTTACGAAGTCGGGCATCCGGATTCTCACCAAGCTCGGATGTCTTACCTAGTAACATGTACGTGTGCTGTCCTTTGAGGTAGATGTTTTCCTGGGCTTCTCACGGGAGGTGGGGCATCTGCACCCTCGGACAGCCATGTTCAAAGATAGGTAGGAACCCTGCCAGTTGTGGCCTAAAATAGTTCTTGTCTTTAAAACTTAACTGATAGGTTAGACATAGCAGAAGGCCCGGAGAAATATAAGCGGCACCAACTAATTAAGTATCTTGGACCTACAAAAGATGGTGACGTGGGAATCCCTCGGGAATCGCCATCCCGTCTTCACGTAAAACAGCACGCAACATTTTAGTTATAGTTTCGCTAGGATGATCTTTTCTTTACAGCACTTTGTT
Organism: Chaetoderma sp. LZ-2023a; assembly: GCA_034401795.1. Taxonomy (NCBI): domain Eukaryota; kingdom Metazoa; phylum Mollusca; class Caudofoveata; order Chaetodermatida; family Chaetodermatidae; genus Chaetoderma; species Chaetoderma sp. LZ-2023a. The sequence goes on from CM067374.1 coordinate 63,360,160, forward strand.
TGAATATAAGAGTGGCCCCTTTCTGGCCAATACTCTTCCCTCAATTTAAGCGGTGGCAGCATTTTCCTGTGACGGAGGCCCACACGAGGCATTTGCCTTGCAAGAATCCAGTGACGGCGGCCCGCGTGAGGCTACTACTTCTCACCCAGAAATACAGTATCAGAAGTAACCCCCCTGGCATGGCACATAGCCTCTCGCTACAATAAAGGATGTTTTCCTTTTTCCTTTTCAGCTTGAAGGTATAATAACTTATATTAAGTTAATTAGTGATCTCGTATATGGGAACCTCATTTGCAGGGGTACCTCTGCAGACCTACGGGTCTGTGTGGTACCTCCGTTGGTCCCACGTTTAAAAGTTCATCAGGCTGTCTCTATGTCTTGTATTTTCGTATGCTCATTGCATCTAGCAAACTTGACGGTCTGTTCTAGGTAAACTAATTGTATAGGCTTATTTAGGTTAGGTCACCATCAAATCTTGTAAGTCCATGGATCTCAAAATTGCTATGGACAGGCATACTGGTGACACCAATTCATGGGATGATACTGTTGTGTTTAATGTTCGTGACAATGGTCGCACGGCCCCACCGGAACGATTGAGTTCCACCGGCCTTAGGAGCTGGTCGTTGTTACCCGTAGGGCAGTGTCGCACAGGATCCATAACCCCGAGACCGGGAGCTAACTAGCATCATCATTCGTTGTGCACATATGGCGTGGCGAGTTGACAACAGACCCCGGAACGGTACGACGCTACCCCACGAGCTACAGGCTGCAAGTTCGGGACCCAGAAAAATAAGCAGGCACATCTCATTTTTAAAATAATGATATACGTAATTAGCTGTTGAATATTTTGAAACCAATTTGACAGGAAGCTAGCGCTGCCTTAGGCAGCACTCAGCCAAATTAGTTAACAGCATTAACAGAATATTTATACATACGTAATGAAATTATTATATTTGGTAGTAGTAGTAGTAGTAGTAGTAGTAGTAGTAGTAGTAGTAGTAGTAGTAGTAGTAGTAGTAGTAGTAGTAGTAGTAGTTCCCTCCTTGACCCACACAATACAGGACCCTATAACTATTTGGCCCAGGGACCCAGAATGCACAGATATATTCAGCGATGCGGAGCTTCTCCTGTGGACATATGGACTATCAAGTTTCATGGAAACAGTTCTTCTATCACCTTAGAGGCTCGTGCATGGGAAACTGAATGCAGAAGAAGAAGAAGATTAAAATAGCACAGTTAATAAAATACGTGTTAAAATACACATGCGCTTAACTGCATTATTACAGGTTTGTTGCACATATACGAAACGACCAATGACGCATAAGCCTATATATGTAACATGCTCTCACCTTCAAAGCAAATAGAACAGATTTAATACACTCTCAGAAAATCCTTTAAAAACAAAGTTTCGACATCTTGTTATGTATTTTCGAGACTGCACGCAAAATCATTAAAGGCCAAAAATCTTTTTAAAAATCTGTAACAATCCAACACTTTGATGATATTGTAATTCAATATAGATACACGATCTAACTCTAGAAATGAACTCTTTATGTCGGTCTGCTACTCTTACCATCCATGAGACGTTGACGAGTAATATAGGTTGCCATTTTAGCGTTAGGCAAGAGCCAGTTAAAGGCCCGATGACGAATTCTTGGTACAGATTTTGAAGAGCATTAACGACACGAATATCCTTGTATAAATCCTTCAGGTCTCAACGCGTCAATATCCAGCAAACTGAGAGTAGTGTGCCTAATAGATAAAAAATAATGGTGGAGAGGGACACATGTTACACACATATGTGTTATATCCTCCTGCTCCCCCACTCCCAGTATGGACACTTAACCTTGCGACGGCACCCGGCACGAAAAGGAAACACCCCTGTGTTCAATACGCTAAGCAGCATTTTCCATGAGAGACTGCTTCATAACTTTTGCAAAGGTATTCATAAAAAACTGGTGGCAAGAGGATCTTGGTGAGATGTTCACAGCCAAAATATTAGCCCAATTATTATTTAAACAGCTATTTAGACTATCGTCATAACCTTTGAACAAAGATGGTTTATAAAACCATCTTTTTAGAATTGCTATGTATATTGAATCTGTGTAAACAGCATCATTGAATTTATAAGACAGCTCAATGTCAAACCATGTGGGGAATGTGTTCTGTAGCTCGCTAGGGTATGTGCTGGTCCACCGATAGATATCCACCTATCGCACTGCAAGTGCACGATGACTGGGATGGTTGGTTAGCTGCGGATCTCGGTGTTGCGGATCCTGTATGACGTCTCTCTGCGGTGTACAAATACCGACTTCTAGAGCCGGTGGAACAATGATGTTCCAGTGGGGCCGTGCGACCATTGCCGCTGAGATTGAACCACACGGTCTCACCCCAACTATTAGTATCACCGGTATGCCTATTCATACTAATTTAGAGTTATGGAACAATTTATAATTAAACAGTAGAAATGTTAGTAAATACTATACAAACAGGGTGAATAGTTTGACAGTAGAATGAGCACAATAATACACAATATAGAGCTAGCTGGTGTTCTTTGCACATGGTGTCGCCGGAGGTCCCACACAGATCCTTGAATCCACAGAGGTATCCCCGCAAGAGAAGCATCTGTAACGCGAGATCCTGAGTAACTTAATATAAGTTAATATACCACTAACACACGCACAGAGAATAATGATGCTGCGAGAAGAAAGTGCCTCACGCGAGCCTCCGTCACAGGAAAATGCCTTTGACGACGAAGTGGAGGAAAAGAGTTGGCAAAAAGGGCCACTCTTTTGTTCAACGGAAAATGCTAAGTGCTGAAAATCCTAGTGAAGCCATAATTACTGGTTTACGTGAAGGCGGAACGAGCGATTTCCAAAGAATTCCCACGTCACCATCTTATGTAGTTCCAAGGTGCTGTATTGGTAGATGCCGCTTTATTTATGCGGGCCTTCTGCTACAGTCTAACCTACCAATTAGTTGTTAGTGTAGTTCGGATCGACCGGTCGGATGCGGCCATACCAGCTAAGCTGGGTACGTGCCACCCGTCCTGGATTCGTTTCTTGAACACGCCCCCCCCCCCCGGGTAGAGCCATAAGCATATATAGGCCTATGGGAGAGATAGCGTGTCGAAAACCGACTAAGTTCGTTAAAACGCATGATGCGCATGCGCGCGCCAGGACACTGTTTTGATAGAGCGCGTAGTTATGACCAAGATAGAATGGCGCTTTTAGTGTATCGAGATGGTACCCTGTAATCCTTATTGATTGCCTGTTCCCGTTAAATCTGGCATTAATCAAGACCAGAATTCAACGGGCTTTTCAAATCTGTAAACCATTTCAAAATCGGTTGAGAAATGGCTGAGTTATCCATGGAAACTCTTCATGATTATCTTCAAAATATTGCCGTTATGTCATAACCACGTGGACGCAAAACTTCTAAATTGTTCTAGAACATTCGGCTGCGCTATTATTATCTACACGCTGATTGGCTGTTGCTCGAACGATGATTGATTGGAGCCTGCACCTGTGACGTCACGAGGAGTATAAAAGGAGACGCGATCCTGTGATCGAGAGCATCCTCGGCCAGGGGCCGAACAGGTTGGATCTGTACCAGCTACTAACAAGCGCAACAGACAATACACGTTTTCCTTCGCTATGTGTCAGATATTTTATCCCGTAGCTTGCAGTTGTCCAACCCACTGCACTAAAACAATTTTGTAACTCCCCATTTACTGGAGTAATTTGGAACTTCTGATAATTGTTCACGAATATCAATATCTACCTCGGAACACAAATTTGTGGTGAGGCCTTTACGGCCTAAATATGTGAATCTACAGATGTAGAGGCAGGATATTCCTTGATGGATGACTCGCTGGATCTGCCGGCCATGCCTAAAAAGTGGTATTTCAGTCGCCGCTGCACTAATATCATGTAGGTTCTTTCGACTTTCGACCGCAGCAAGTAAACTCTGCCCAGTGCGTCTTCAGAGCTGGCTAACATACCCAGCACCGTGAAGCTTTGTTTTGTATCTTCGTATCTTTTGCTGACTGCTCATTAGATATTCTATTAGGCCTACAACACTGAGTGAGGTACTCCCGCCATGAGTGTTCTTGCGGAAGTCTTGTTTGCGGGAAACAGCTTGTGGGAACCAACCTGTGGGAACTTTCCAGCTTCCGGAGAGCACATCATCTCACGTCGACTACGGATTGATGTATCAATTTCAGTAACACAGTAGCCTAACTTGGGATTGACTACCACGGATTCAAGTAACTATACTTCACAGTTTAATTATTTCTCTATATAGGTTTTGTTAATTATATTATCCATAAGAACAGTCCCGATGACTAAAAGGAACCGTAATGGTCTTAGGACCGCTAGTTATAATTTCTGTATTTGTTGATAATTATTCTCATTTTCCTCAATGTGTTGCTAACCACACTATAGTAGGTTCGTTAACCTGTCCTGATTTATATATCTTGATCATTTGACACCGTATTGATTGTTCTGGTTAGATTATGTATATATATATGGCCAGTGGCCATCCGTTCATATGTTTTGTTTATTCATAGAAAATATAGGACTGCAGTGCACGTAGGAAACACTATACAGCAACACTTATATATGCAGCACTTTCTCCCGCCACCAACAATTTTTCACTGAGGTCGCTGTCCATGCTATAACTCTGTTTAGCCCGGCATGCTACCGACTACACCTTTTCTATTCAGCTCAATAGGATAGGTTCAAAATGATTAGAGACACTTTCTTCATTACATACTGTGTAATATACTCTTCTCTTCCGGTAGTGCGATAATCTAGCCCCACACTCTGGTAAGACTCATAAGTAAGATTTTGTCTCTCTTCACGTTCCACTTAGCCTTGTGGCTTCTTAATTGTTTGGATGTCCCCATCCGTACCGTGGACTGATCCGACTCTGGGAAACTATTGGGGTTTCTGAGTGGTAATGGCCAGGGTGCGGTATCACACACATTCCCATGTATCTTTGGATACCTAGTAGTTAACACTTTAAGCCAATGTGGGAAAGCACTGTGAAAACACATGTATTAATTATTATTTTATTTACTGAATAATCCTCTCGCACTGCAGTGCAAAACTGGGCACCTTGTATATAAACCTAACGACAGGTAAAACGGTTTAGTTCCATAGGGCCCGGTGACGGGCGAGATACGTACCCCCACTGAATTCCGTTAAAATGTCTGGGTATGATATTTAGATCTGCCATGCCCTTGCGGGAAGGACATTTACGGTGGGTATTCGTCTCTCTTACCCCACCATAATGATAGAACAATGGTCTAATAATGCTTTCATGAAATGTAACCCATGTCTTGTAACGTTTTATGTGGTTTGCGGGGCGGGATGTCCGGATTCTTATCCAGTTCGGAGATCTTGCTACGTAACATGTACGAGCGCTGTCTTTAGTATTGATGTCTTAGGGCATCTGTTCTCCGTGACAGCTATGGCTAATAGCTACGTAGATATCAGCCAGTTGCGGCCTAAAATAATTCTTGTTCTGAAAACAACTAAAAGTGAATTAAGCAAAGAAGAAGGCCTGCATAAATAAAGCGGCAACTACTAATTCAGCATACCAAGAATCACATAAGACGGTAACGAGGGAATCCATCAGGAACACCCCGTCCCGTCTTTGTGTAAAACAATACACACCCCTATAGTCATTATCTCACTAGGTATGGTCTTTCTAAAGCATTTTTGGTTGAAATATTAGAGTGGGCCAGTTTTGCCTACTATTCTTCTCCCGCTTTAAGCAGTGGCGACACCTTCCCCAGACAGAGGCCCGCGCGAGGCCCTTGCCTCTGGCAAGGATTCAGCGATGACGGTTCATGCCAGGATAATACTCCTCACCAAAACTAGCACTAGGAGTAGTGCCCGCGTGAGGCACATCACTTTTCGTCCGAGATAACCTTCTTCCTTTCAGCTTAGAGGTATAATAACTTATATTAAGTTGAATGGCTAAGTCTCGTGTACGGGAGCCTCCCTTGCGGGAATACCTCTGTGGACCTATGAGTCTGTGTGGTACCTCCGGGAGCCTCATGTTTAAAAGTTCATCTATCTGTCTCTGTGTCTCGTATTTTCGTATGCTATTACTGTAGTATTATCTAGCATATTTATAATTGTTTAGGTAAACTCATTGTATAGACTTATATTTTTAGGTCACCAAATCAAATCTTGTAAGTCCATAGATCACGAAATTGCTATGGACAGGCATACTGGCGACACAAATTCTTGGGATGAGACAGTTGTGTTTAATGTTCGCAATGATGGTCGAACGGCCCCACCGGAATGATTGAGTTCCACCGGCCTTAGTAGCCATTTTTTGTTTCCTGCAGGGCAGTCTCATACAAGATCCATCACCCCGAGACTGGATGCTAACCAGCGTCATCACTCGTTGTGCACTTGCGGCGCAGCGAGTCGACATACTACACCGGAACAGCCCAGCGATCTACATTAGAAACGAAACCTAGCTTTGGTCGCATGTGTCAGGGATTCCTAACTATTCCCGTAGGTCGCTTTGAAAGAGCATCTACCTCCACAGACAGTATGCGTACATGTTACTTCGCAACACATCCGAATTTGATGAAAATCTGACTACCTTGCTCCGCAACCACATAAAACATCACCTGGACAATGGCTACATTTCACATAAGCAAGTTTGATGACTGACATATCGTTAAGGTGGGGATAGAGAGGCAAATATCTATCGCGAGCATCCTTCCCATGAGGGTGTGGCAGATTCCAAGATCCTTCCCAGACATGCCAACGAGTTGGATGGAGATGCGCGTCTCGTCCGTCACCGATTCCTACGGATCTAACTTTTGACCTGTTGTTAGGATTAAGTTCCAATGCGCCCAGATATGCACTGCGGGCCAGTAAATAAACTATCAAACTCACATTTATAACTATATGTTTTCGCATTCCTTTGTTGGCTGGGTTATCTAGCTAACAAGTATCCGAGGATACGGGGGAGATGTATGTAAATCAGCACTTTAACCCTCACCACTCGGAAACCTCCGATAGTTTCCCAGGGTCGGATTGGATCAACGTGCTGATGGGACATCCAAACAATTAAGAGCCATGCGGCTGGTGGATCATGGAACGAGACAATAACTTGATATATACGAGGCCCTATAGGTATTTGGCCAATCTTACACAACTTTGCCAGAGTGCAGGGCTACATTATCGCAACAACCGGAAAAGAGGCGTACACTATATGTCTCCTAACAAAGAGATTGTCCCTAACCTCTTTAACCTATCCTATCGAGCTAAATAGTAAGGTTTAGTCAGTAACATGCCGGACTCAAACAATTAGAGCACGGTCAGCAACCTCAGTGTAAAATTGATGATGGTGGGAATAAGTGATGCGGATATAAATGTTGCTGTATAGTATCTCCTAGCGTACTGCCGTCCAATTTTTTCTACAATTAAACAAAACATATTCACTGGATGGCTATCTGCCATATACAACTAACCAATGCAATAAGCAGATTGTAATTAAATTAAGTAACTAAGTATCATAGACTGATAAACTTAGACGGTGCGGCTAGTTGAGAGCACCACAGTAAACAAGAATAATAATCACAGTAATAAAGAAATTATAAATTGCGGTCCCAAGACCGGGAAGGCACCTATTAGTCATTAGTACCAAATACGGAAATAATAATTAGATGTACAATAGTATAGTTCCTTGAGTACCTAATAGTCATCGGTTCGGAACAGGCTACTTTGTTGCTGAAATTGAGGCGCTAACATATTCATAGTGCGAGTCGACACATTCTCTGGAGCTGGAGAGATTTCTGTAGGTGATTTCCGCAGCTGGTTTCCGCAGGTTGGCTCCGCAAGCTGACTCCTCCAGGCAGGGAAGATATGGTACACACTCAGGACAGTGAAGCAGAGTAGTGAAGTGACATCTATTAGATAATCTCTTTTCTGTTCGGCGACGGAAGTAGTAAAGTTGAAGGTTACCCATTAACAGAGAGGGCCATATACAATGTTAAGCAGTTACATAACTTGGCACATGGTGCGGGATGCGTGGCATAGCTCTTGCGGCGCACCTAGCAAAGTTCACCAGACTGTGGTCAAAAAGTTATTTTAAACATACACGACATGCAGTGCGGAATTTAGTGTCTACTTTTCAATGTGGTCGGCAGATCCGGCGAGTCGTCCACCAAGAATCACCATAGCTCTACACCATGTAGGATTACATGCTGGGCCGCAAGGGCCCTTTCCATAGGTGTTCCCTTTAGAAAAGTTCGGAAGCGGGAACCATCACTTTAATTAATTATTTTGCTCCCGGATGGCCGTCCGAGAGCATCCAAAATTGCGTAATGCGGAAAGTCCGAGAACGGCTTTTACGTCCGGATGAGCTGAAAGCTGCAAGGAACCGTGGTGATGTGCTGTATCTTCCGTCGGTGTTCCGGTCCACTCGTCTAGTCCGCACCTCCAGCCAGTTCTCGGCAGGTCGGTCTCCACACCGACAATGCTCTTGATTCTCGATTTTTCACCCCTTTTATACTCGACGTCAGAGCTGGGCGCTTCAACCAATCATCGGCCGAGCTCCAGCCAATCAGCGTGCTGGTATACTAGTGAGGTATCGACCACGTGTACAAATCACTCTGTATTTAGTTTAATATATACACACGATTACGATGTTACAGCAACATTCTAAGTAAAATTTAACGGGGAGCTTCGACGATAACCCAGCCATTTCTGGGCCGATTTTAAAATGGTTTACAGTTCTAAAAGCTCGTTTTATTCTGGTCCTGATCGGTACCAAGAACAACGAGGGCTGATGAATTATAAACATTTACGAGTACCTACTCGGTACACTATAGGCATGCACTCGCTTCCAATTCCGAGACGTGTTGTCAGGGAAGCTCTGACGCGCGCGCATGCGCACCACGCGTTTTATCGGACAGCCGATTTTTGACGAGAAACCTCTCTCATAGGGCTTATGTACGCGCACTATCCTACCCAGGGGGGGGGGGGGTGCTTGGAGCGAATCTGGAGTGGCCGTTCCAGTACCCGTCCGGTCGGTCCGTGCTACACCCCAGGGCAGTCGGCAAATTAAACCATCCCGAAGGAATTCGATTCCATATAATGTCCAAATTAAGCCGCAATAATCTTTGAGATCGAAATTTAACTTGTGCAGCCAGATTATTAATTGGAAACTTCTCAGACCCCATAACAATATCGCCTATCATTGTAATCCCCGCATCTACAAAGTCTCTATAGATAAACATGGACGTGGAATTAACATTTCTAAGAACCGTGTTAAAAAAGAGTGGTTCATTCAATATATCTGCTTTACACATATGCTTGAAAAAAGATCCACGGGAAAGTGCTTGGACATATTTGCATTAAGTTCGATAAAAAAATAACTGTTCATCTTATTGCATATTACACACGTGTTTTAAGAACCAACTGCTGAAGATAAAACATGGATGTGATGAATTAAAATGAGAAGAAGAAGAAGAAGAAGAAGAAGAAAAAGAAAAAAATGAGGTAAATAAATAACAACAATAATAATAATAATAATAATAATAATAATAATAATAATAATAATAATAATAATAAATAAATAAATGAATAATAAATTACATGTGTATAAATAGAACGGACCAACTGAGCTATAGGTTTTGGGCAAAAAACTGTTTAGCGCCAGAATGGTAGAATCAGATTTTAGCTCTGTCCCTTCCATCTCTAACTAACACCCGTCCACACTTTGCCCTAGTTGGTATCGATCGAACACACAATTCTCACAATACCAATATCAAAGTAACTCTACAAGTAATCTTATGAATATTTTGAGACTAATTTGATTACCTATGGCAGCAACATTGCCCAGTCAAATTAGTTTCAAATTATTCAACAGAAAAAATTTGTTAAATAGTAAACCCCTTAAAGACCTACAATTCGTACAACCCGACGAACTATTTCAGCTTCATAACGGAGTATTGATTATGACGTCATATGCTTGGTCGTCAGATTGGATTCCTCTATTGTACAAAATATCAACGAATTTATTCATTCTGGTAGTCTTCTACGTACATGATTTCGAGGGTACTTAGGCCGTGTTCTCACTGGGGAGTTAATCGGGAATAACGCCATACCTCAGTACGGCGTTGCGCCGGTTGAGGTTGAATTCAGGTTCGTTGTCGAGTTACTTGGACAGGGAGTATCACGTGGTTGCTTTGTCTATCTACGCATGTTGTACCACGTGATACCGTTCGGATACGTTGTCGAGGTACCCCGCCATTATATCCGAACATAGCCTTAGTCTCTAGTGAGAACACGGCCTTAGGTAGACTCACGGAAACTTCCAATAGCTCTGAAACACCCCCCCCCCCCCCACTGGGACAAACATTTTCTTTCATTTTAACCAAACATGTATGAAAACAAATTTGCGTCAATGGAGATCTTGACTCGATAGAAATTCGCAAAAATAACATGTACATTACAAGAAAAGACACATGCGTGTGCATTTACCACCACTATTTTTAGACTGTGTGTAGGTTCTACCGTACACACATTATTCACTATGTTCATACGATCACAATGGAATAGCCCCCCCCCCCCCCCCTATAATGAATACACAATATTATGGTGTTGCAAAGACCAAGGAGAGATCGAGGATTCTACTATGGGATAAGTTCCCGAAAGAACTGAATATGCTAGTAGCTAATTCGTAAAATCCATATTCACAATATGTAGACAGATATGGACCAGACACAATAGATAGTCACGGAGCGCGAGACGCGCACGGATGGGTGCCACGCACCCGCGTCTGCACGGACACTTGCGGAACAAAAACAGTCGATGGGCAGAGAACTGTACCATTAACAATCGACGGACAGATACATTTCATTGCCAGTTATATGCAGTTAAGACAAAGAATTATCTATGTGAGCTGGTTCGGGCGTACGTGCCGGTGTGGTGTGTATGGCTGGTTTCTTTGTACCATATTACTCACAGGCACAGATATAGATATCATCGATTCTTAGATCTCCATTCAGTATCATTTGCCTATAGACAGCGCATGGAACTAGCACCACGCCTTTGTCATTGCTATTCGACAATGGTGTTTTCAGATAAAACAATGACTATTCAAATAGAGAAAATGTTTATTTTGAACGATATGTCAAAGACGGTAACTGATGTACTCAAAGGGGGAGTAGTACAATGTCTTACAATGATTGTCCATACACGGGGCGTGTTGCCAATCTTAATATAAGCAGGTCCTCGCTCACTTGTTATCATAGTTAATGCCGCCATTGTGTGAATTCTGTTATTCTGAAGACCGTGAGGTATAAGCTAAACAAATTAACCACTTGGACACGAAATTCCGGATTCGAAATTGGTACAGGGCCTACTATTTAATAAATAATTTGACTGGGAGCGCTAATTATACCATAAAGTCATACAAGTGTTTCTCGTATAGGCCTATTAATTGTTTCTCTCAACGCGTCATCGCCTATCATTATATAGTATTATATAGTTCCGTACCAAAATGAGTATGTAATTGTACCATATATGCGAAATTATATTCAATTACAAAAATTAAATATGTTGTTAAATTTAAAAGAAAGTTTCTGCACCTGAACTAATGACATACTGCGATTTTCACGATATATATTTTGCATAGGCCATGCAGAACTCTCAGTAGTGTTTCGGTATCGATATCGAAAATATAATGTAAAATGGACGAATCCCATCTGTCAGTCAAGTATATTACGTCACAATCAATTACGTCACATGTAGGATGACGTCAAATCCTAATTGACAGAAATACTCCGGCATGAACCTGGAATCGTCCGTCAGTTGCGTGAATTGTATGTCTTTACCATTTAATAAATATTCTGTTTGGATATTTTGAAACTAATTTGACGGGACACTTGCAACAGCGCCCAGTCAAATTATTTTCAAAATATTCAATAGGTTAGTTGTATGGTTACCATGTGATTGGGATTATGAGATTCACGATTCAACGTCTATAAATTGACGCTAGCAGGCGCAGAGATGGACGGGGAATAGCGAAAAGTGAATTCATTCCTTGTAAGAGAGTGACAGGGATCTACATGAAAATTAGAAATAATATACCCTGCCTTATGTGACAGATAGTATCTCGGTGTCATTGTGTATCAAATTTATGACACTCGTTTAGAAATATCTCACGAGGAAGACGTTAAAGATGAGATTCGTTAACCCTTTCATGCCGAAGACGGGATATGTAGTCGTCTTGAGGAATGCCCATTTACTGGCTAAAAGAAGAAGATGATTTAAAAAAAGTTTTCCACTAGAATGACTGGCTCGATAACCGACCCAGTAATAATAGTGGTAAATTTTCAAAAATAGGCTTTTCTTGTCCTGGAAATGGGCATTCAATAAGCAGATATTACATTTTCTCGACCAGATTGTAGCCATTAAAGGGCTACATTTTGGACGCCGTCTGAGATATTGTTAAACTCGTGTGATAAATTTGATATTGGTTATCAACTCGTTTGATATCCTGTATTAGTATAATATATTTTTAAACCGAACATTGTTTAAGTTGATTCAAATTGACAGCAAGAATGTGGCGCTGATGCTTGAACGGTAGATTTTAGTGAGAGATTGCAATCTATTCGAACATGGTACTACACTATTCTAACCAAAGATTACTAAACATTACATCCATAGAACTTCTAAACGGGACAGCCATTTCGTCGATGACAAGTGAGGAGTACACAGATAATGTAAGAAAATATGCTATATTATTCTGTGTAATTATGATTACGCTGATGACTATTGGTGGCAATATCGTCATAATTGCGTGTGTGACACGATGTCGGTCTTTAAGTAAAACAAATTACAGCGTGTATGTACTGTCTCTAGCCTGCGCTGACCTCACTGTAGGCTTCACCGTCTTTCCCGCAATGACCATCTATACTCACTTTGGTTACTGGCCACTTGGAAGCATCCCGTGTACGCTGTTTATGTTATTCGATTACTGCGTTTGCCCCATCTCGTTGCTACATCTGAACGCTATTGCATTCGACAGACAGCGTTCAGTTGCGCAGCCGCTAAAATACCGATCAAACTTCACTAGAGGTCGAGCAAAGAAAATCTGCATCATACTCTCGCTGGGTAGCGTCATATTCTATGGAGTACCTATTGTAGTCACTCGTATTTTCGAAGAGATTAATGGGACAATGCTTCTTAATGAGTGCTATTATCTGCCAAATAAATATTTTGTACTGTTTACATCAGTAGTCTCATATTATACTATGATGATATTCTTGGCTGTTGTCTCTATCCTGTTGGCAGTGACATTGAGGGAAGGACGTATTCGTAAATTAAAAAGCGAGACTTGTCAACCAACGTCAAGACCTCCTGCTGAGGATCAGAAGATGGCGAGTAATCTGGTCAAGAGTATTGGCATGCAAATTAAACATGTGAACGGAACACGTGATCAAGTGTTAGAAACAGAATCAGCGCAGAATAACATAATATCAAAAAACAAAACGGGAATCACTGAAGAACCTGTTACAGAAGCATCTGTTAGAGAGTATAGCAAACTTAGCGATCAAAACCGCCGCATCATTCGCACGTTAGCAGTGTTTATTTTCGTATTTGTTATCTGCCTTGGTCCTTGGAGTATTCTGTGGCCAATATGGGCATTCTGCAGTGTCTGTATTCCTGACAGCGTGTACGAAGTGTCTTATTGGATGGCATATGGAAATTCGTTCGTGGATCCATATTTGTACTTCCTTACTAGCTCAGACTTTCGAACAGCATTTCGCCAGGTTTTTTGTGGTCATAAGCAATAAGTTCTTTGCTAAAGTATATATTTAATAATAAACAGCTTTCGAAACCAGAAACTATATTGGAGAATCCATTAAATTGTACTCGCATTGGCTAGTTTATTATATCAGTCTTCCTTTCTCTTGCGTTGCCGTTCATTCAACGATAAACATGCACAAATGTTTATGGAGTTTGGAACCACACACTGCCTCATTTTCCCCGTGAGCGTCCTGTCAGATTCGTTATAGGTCTATGTACCTTCAACTAGATTCTGACGTTTCACGTACGGTTCATGATATTAAAGCGACTCTGAGCCAATTCGCCTTTCCAGAGTACCCATCTATCATCTGATCTCGTATGACGTCATGCTCATCTCAGCGAGTGTAATGATGACGTCACAATCATTACGTCACAAAGGGTTCCATATAGACCGTTATCAAGCCTCAAATACTCTGACACGTTGTATGAACTGCATGTCTTTGTAACACTGCTGTTTAAGAAACATGCCGTTGAATATTTTGAAACTAATTTGACTGGGCGCTTGTGCTGCCCAAAATATTCTACAGCTTACTTGTGTAGTTTTTTGGAAATTGATAGTCAGTGTGTTCAGAGATCGATCGATCCCAACACGAGCGAGGTATGGATGGAGCTTAGCTAGAGATGGGCGGGGAATAGGTAAAACCGGAAAGGTCCGTTATCCTGTAACTAGGAACCGCTTATATCTATAGAGCCGAACCACGTTCTATCACAAATAAATAAGTGGAAGATTCAGAAAAGGATTCTAGAAGAGGTTCCTGAGGCAGCTTTGTTATAACCTGATAACAAGTCGTTAAAATTTTTTTTTGAGGATGCTGAATTCGAATCTGCTCGCTACCAGAATATAGTCCACGGGGCTAGTAGACACCCCACCACTTACATGAAATTATTATATATTAAATTATTTTGAATTATTGCTTAGAATCCACAATCATCACTAATGCTTTACTTATTAGCTATGATTGGCACCTTTCAATTTAAATGTGCCTATTTGAAAATAATAATGAAACAATTAGTAGTGCTAGAATCCATTGGATCTATGAAAGTTGGTGTGACAAATTCAGGTAGGGCATTTTAGAAAGGCATGACGGAAAGCCTTGAAAAATGCTTCTAATGCACCGTACTACCAGCCTCATTGGCATAGTTAACCACCTTATTGGACTATAGAAACAACAATTTACGAATGCTTTCCCTTGTGACACTAGATTGTCTAAGTATACTATTCTTAACAGATCACAGATCCTGGGAACATCATGTGGCTGTTCAGATTCTAGTAGAATCTCAGTGAATACAGAGGTCCTTATAATTTTCCCTATCATTTACACACAGAACATGCCAAATGCAAACTAGGTACCAATCTAAATGGTCGTTCTAGTAGTCTACGTTTTGCAATTTGCTATGGTAAGGTATGTATGCGGCGTATGCCCTCATATGCAGGGTTACGTCAGTAAAGGGGGGAAACATCATATTTCTTGAAATTGGCGACTCATGAAATACCTCACTCACCATCACAGCCACTCTCTTAGAGGGGACCACCTGCCGAATATGCAAAACGACTCCGAAAACAAATGTGGTTGCACTTCGTTTCTCCATGTTAATGCCAAATTGTGGTGATTTAGAGAAAGAAAAAGCTTGACCCAAAGTCTTTATCAACCCTTCCTCCAAGAAGATGCCTTCACGAGCACACCAACTGAGGAAACATCAGGCAACTATTTGGAACAGAGCCCATGCACAAAACCAAACACCCCTTAATTAAGAAGCGAATGATGCATCGATGGCAGTAATGAACTAGAAGACAATGTTTGTGACACAGGGCCCAGCATTCATTATATCGACCGTTACAAATACATGGATGGAAACAAATCGGTGAGAAAGTACAGCTCCTTTTCAGAACTGTTTAGCTTCTCTATAGGAAGGCATTGGCGTCATATTTGTTCTATCATTTTTGCAAACTTTGGAAACACATACATGTACTGAATGTGCATACGTGGAACATCCCATAAAAGGCACATCTTCTCATCATAAAGAGCACACCTGCAAAGTTTCATTAAATTATTTTAAACGATTCTGTATTATATGTTGATTACGAGAGCATCATCTAAGGAGAGCTCTAGCATTAAACGATGCCATTAATCAAACATTGTCCGTCTTTAGACGTCGAGATGTGTGGCCGGTGACGTCTACGGTGATGGAGCAATATAGCAGCAAAAACTCTTCTTCGGTTGGAATGTTATAATATTTCCCTGACTTTTTAACCTAGTACTCTAGTATGCCTAACATTAAATACAGAATCAAAAGGACTGTCTTATATACGTAGTTGTTATGAAACAACGCTCGTCGTTAAATTTCTCGGCGTACAAAAAACCATACTCGGTGTAAACAGACAACACGGTGAAACGCGGTGAACGCGGTGAAACGTGTTGATTTGCAGATTTGTCGCGTCTCGTCGCGTTTGGTGGGTTTCGGCCCTAAACGCCAGCTTTCCATATGAGTGATATCTCGCGCTTGCGCCCACGTTAAGATCGAAATAAGAGGAAATCTATGAGTTCATTTCCATGTATGCTACATTTAAACGCGGCGATAATGCTGAAGATGCGTTTACCCGGCATGCGGGGTGCGGATTGCGGAACGCGGAACGGAAAACAGGTACACGGAATGCAGGTAAAATATCGCGTGTACCATTTACCTGCACGCGGTATCATTGCGTTATTTTATTGCATTTTTATTGGTGATATAGCGATATTTCTATCAAATTTCTTTCAAAAGCGACAACACATTTTTTTATGCTTTGGTATTTAGCTTTCCACTGAGACCATTACAAAATGTTTATGTACGGAGGCGAGAGATGTAGATCCAAAATGGGCGGATACTGACGACTAGGTTCAAAATGATACCTTGGCCTAAACTAAGAACATGTAATATTACTGATTTCCTAATTTTTTGGACAAATTGGTTCTTATAATTTTAGACGATGCATCAGCTTTAATTACTTGGATTACCGTTTCGTTGCTAGGTTACATGATTTGCTCTATTCTGCAACAGAATCATTTCCGTCCAGAAAAATCGCTACTTTGAGCGATCGGTTTTCCGCATCCCACCGTTCCGCGTTTCGCATACCGCTTACCGGAGCGATCTGAAGTATATTCCTTGTTCCGTTTCCACAACCCGCTTTCCGCGTGCCAGGTAAAAGCTGCGCGGCGTCAAGAATTGATTGTTTAATTTCACGTCTGTCCAACCCAGTCCGTGCGAAATGCAACGCATGTTGACGTGCAATAGCGTTATTCGCTCGCTTTTCTCCGTAGCGTTAAGTCGCATTACAGCTTCGTATTCCGGGTCAATGCGGGATGGGTGGGTGGAGGATTGTTTTACTTACACCCGTCCATCCGTTCACGCACGCACATTCTGAATCTTTTGCGTGATAACTTTACTCTTGCTGTGAGAATTTTGACGAAACGCCTTAAAGGTACATATTCACGGTAAATTGCGTGAAAATAAAATTGTTTAAATTGTGTACGGTATGATTAGAGATTTGATTTGTGTACCTCAATCGAAATAAATCTTTGCGCATGATGATTTTATTCCGTACAAATTATTATAATTTCTTTAATTGCGCTGTTGAATTAAGGACTCGTATCTTTAATTCAATTTCAAAGCTTAAAAATTATATCAATTCATACGTAATGAAATCATCATATGGTAAAATTTATTTCGTTTCGTTACATTTAGGCGCACAATTTAAGCCTCTAACAGTATACAATTTTGACAATTTGATTTTCAAACATTTTGCTATGAATATGCATGCTATCATAAAATAATATTATGATTCTCAATTAGAAACATTGAATGCAAGGTATCTATACACATTTCAAAATAATTATAGTGCATCTGTAACAACGTAGCCATGCAATTGTCAGTATTTTAAAAGTATAAATATTTTATTTATGCGTAGCTCGTTTGTGCAATGACGTTCCCATCTATACTAGAATGGCATATGCGAGGTAAAGGCATTTGTCCAGATATATTGACAGGAGATATGGCACAGATACAGAAATACCCCTTACTTATTAAGGTTTTAAAATCAGTTGATTTTGAAACCATGTTTACTTAAGTCTTTCGGGTACTTTAGCATGTAGCGATATTCTAGTAGCAAACATTCGGATTCAGCGCTCTCAACAAATCCTAAAACAAATTGTTAGCGTTTTATTACTAACCCGCTTCATGGTCTTAATATTGCTAAAATCTCTACCTGTTTAAAATGTAGATAAACACAAGAGTGGCTTACACAAATATAAATGTATACAAATAATACTTAATCGCTCATGCTCATATTAATTGAAATAAATATATACATAATATAAGAATCCTGAGTGAATAACTGGATTCCGCTTTAGGGTCTGCATAGCGCAGGCTAAAGGCCTCTGTTTTAGGTTAGACTGCTGTAGAGTTAACCCGCTTTGAGAGTTAAATTGTATTTCTTGTTTAAACTAATATTTGTACACACTGTTTTCAGACATGTTTATATTTTCTGTTGTTCCAAAGTGGCGAAACAGTGAATTCAAGCTATCGCTTAATCTATGGATGGATCCGATCTGTCACTCAAGTATATGACGTCATGATCAATTACGTCACATGTGGTCTGACGTCACAATGATAATTAACAGAGAATATTCCGTCATGAAGCTGGAAAAGTCCGTAAAGTGTACAAGTTGTATGTCTTTGATGGATTTACTATTGACTAAGCATTCAGTTGAATATTTTGAAACTAATGCCAATGACAACAGCACCCAGTCAAATATGTTTAGCAATTTCCACGGCTTACCTGCATAATTGAGGAATCTCGTTTTAGCAATGGCCCACCCACATCTAGCTAAGCTCCACCCACGCTTTGCCAGTGTTGGGATCGATCTATCCCTGTAATCTCCAAATCTGGTTCCAGAAAACTATACAAGTAAGATTTTGAACATTTTGTAACTAACTTGGCTGGCTGCTGTTGCTGCTTAGGACAGCAATAGCAGCCACTCAAATTCGTTTCAGAATATTCAACATAATGTTTATTAAATAGTAAAGACATACACTTCGGGCAACTTGACGGACTATTAAGCGTCAACGATGGACTAAATTGCGTCATTCATGACATAATTGATTATGATGTCAGCCTATACGGGACGTAGTTGATTATGGCGTCATATGATTGACTGAGAAACTGGATTCCTTAATTACCTTCAAAATGGGAATCTTAGAATTCAGGGAGCAATGCATATAAATCAATCCCAACACGCGCAAAACGTTGGTAGAGCATAGCTAGAAATGGGCGGAGCATAGCTAGAAATGGGCGGAGCATAGCTAGAAATGGCTTCTTCTATTCCAGGTAGATGGCATGATGTATAACACTTTTCATTAGTCTGTTTGTGTGTCTTCTTGTTACTTTTTAATGCAAAACGATTTGCCGAGTATCTTCCAGTGTTAATTCAAGATTATACCGGATGCTTTAAACCATGTTAGATTTAATAACTAAGTTTAATCTTGTTATGTTGACACATTTATTGAAATAATTGTAAAATCTCCGCTTGTGCTAAATTCAGTAAATTGTAATAAATGCCATTTCCTTATATTACCTTCAATTTGAATAGACTAAGAGGCAACTTAGAGGCCATCTTTTAATTATGCAATAGATGAGATAGTGGTTTGATAACGCTCATGTACACGCATAATGGGCTTCCGTTATTGTTCTATTATTGTTTTATGCTTAGCAGCGTATTAGGCACTTCACCATTGCTTTCTCGATATATCGACATAGGGCCTACCATCTCGATATCTCCATTTATAATCTCGAGATATCGAGGTGGTATCTGGGCATCTGCACTTATTTATCTAGGAATTGATGAATCCAATCTGCCACTCAAGTGTATGACGTCATAATGAATTACGTTAATGCTTTCTCGTTATCTCGACATACGGCCTATCATCTCGATATCTCCATTTAGTATCTCGTGATATCGAGGCGGTATCTGGGCATCTGCACTTATTTATCAAGGAATTGACGAATCCAATCTGCCACTCAAGTATATGACGTCATAATCAATTACGTCACACATGGGTTGCCATCCCAATCATAATACATAATGAATGATGTGGCTAAGTCCATCATGAACGCTTAATAGTCCGTCATGTATACGAATTGTATGTCTTTATTACTTAGTAACGATTCTGTTTAATATTTTGAAATTAATTTGACTGGACGCTGTTGCTGCCATATACTAATTTGACTGGACGTTGTTGCTGCCATAGGCTACCTTAACTAGACCCTGTTGCTGCTATGGGCTAATTTGCCTGGACGCTGTTGTTGACATGAGATAATTGGACTGGACCATGTGCTGCTCTAGGCTAATTTGACTAGATGCTGCTGCTGCTGCAAAAGGCTAATTTTACCGGACCTCTTGCTGCTATAGGATGATGTGACTGGACGCTTTTGCCGACAAAGTCTAAATTGATTGAACCTCTGGCTGCCATAGGCTAATTTGACTGGACGCGGTTTCTGCCATGGGCTAATTAGACTGGACGCCGCTGCTACCATATGCCACCATATGCTAATTTGACTGGACGTTGTTGCTGTCATAGGCTAATTTGACTGAACGTTGTGGCGGCCCTAGGCTACTTTGACAGGCGCCATTGTGGCATAGGCTAATTTGACTGAACGTTGTTGCTGCCATATCCTAATTTAACTCGACTCTATTGCTGCGATAGGATAATTTGCCTGAACGCTGTTGTTGCCTTAGGATAATTTGAATGGAAGTTGTTGCTGCCATATGCCAATTTGACTGCACATGTTTATGACGGGACGCCGTTTCTGCCAAAGGTTAATTTGACTGGACGTTGTTGCTGCCATGGACTAATTTGACTGGACGTTGTTGCTGCCATAGACTAATTTGACTAGTCCATGTTGCTGCTAATGGCAAATTTGACT
Organism: Chaetoderma sp. LZ-2023a; assembly: GCA_034401795.1. Lineage (NCBI taxonomy): Eukaryota > Metazoa > Mollusca > Caudofoveata > Chaetodermatida > Chaetodermatidae > Chaetoderma > Chaetoderma sp. LZ-2023a. Next base: position 63,380,974 of record CM067374.1, read on the forward strand.
GGACGTTTTTGCTGCAATAGGCTCACTTGACTCGCCCATGTGGCTGCTATAGGCTAACTTGACTGGACGCTATTGCTGACAAAGGCTAAATTGACTGGACACTGGAACGCTCATGGGCTAATTTGACTGGACGTTGTTGCTGCCATTAGTTAATTTGACTGGGCGTTGTTGCTGCCATAGGCTAAATTGATGGGGCGTTGTTGCTTCTATAGACTAATTTAACTGGACCATGTTGCTGCTCTAGGCTAATTTGACTGAACGTTGTTGCTTCCCTTAATTTATTTGACTAGATGCTGTAGCAGCCACAGGCTAATTTGACTGGACGTTGTTGCTTCCATAGACTAATTTGACTGGCTGCCGTTGTTGCCATAGGCTAATTTGTCTGCACCCTGTTTCTTCCATATGATAATTTGACTAGCCCATCTTGCTGCCATAGGCTAATTTGTCTGGATGCCGTTGCTGTCATAGGATAATTTTACTGGACAGGTTTCTCCCAGGGGCTAATTTGAATAGCCGCCTTTGTTGCCTTAGGCTAAATTAACTGGACGTTGTTGCTGTCATGGCATACTTTGACTGGCTGCCGTTGTTGCCATAGGCTAATTTGTCTGCACGGCGTTTCTGCCATATGATAATTTGCTGATTTGACTGGAACCTGTTTAAGCTATAGGATAAATTGACTGGACGACGCTGCTGCCATACTCTAATTTTACTGGAGGCTTTTGGTGCCATGGATTTATTTGACTGTACCTGTTTTTGCCATAGTCTTATTAGACTGCAAGCCGCTGATGCCATAGGATAATTTTACTGGACGCTGCAGTTGCCATATGCTAATATCACTGGGCATCGTTGATGCCATAGGCTAATTTTACTGGACGCTGTTGCTGCCATAGGTTAAATTGACTGGACACTGATATGGGCATAGGCTAATTTGACTGGACGTTGTTGCTGCCCTTAGCGAATTTGACTGGACGTTGTTACTGCCATAGGCTAAATTGATGGGGCGTTGTTGCTGGCGTAGACTAATTTGACTGGACCGTGTTGCTGCTATAGCCTAATTTGATTGGACGCGTTTGGTACCATAGCCTAACTTGACTGGACGCTATTGCTGTTATTGGCTAAATTGACTGGACACTGATACTGCCACAGGCTAATTTGACTTGACGTTGTTACTGCCCTTACCTAATTTGACTGGACGTTGTTGCTGTCATAGGCGAATATGACTGGACGCCGCTGATGCCATATGCTAAATTTACTGGACGTTGTTGCTGCCATAGGCTTATTTGACTGTACCTGTTTCTACCATAGGCTAATTAGACTGGACGCCGCTGCTACCATATGCCACCATATGCTAATTTGACTGGACGTTGTTGCTGCCATAGGCTAATTTTACTGGACGTTGTTGCTGCCATAGGCTTATTTGACTGTACATGTTTCTACCATAGGCTAATTAGAGTGGACGCCGCTGCTACCATATGCCAGCATATGCTAATTTGACTGGACGTTGTTGCTGCCATAGGCTAATTTGACTGAACGTTGTTGCCGCCAAGGGCTAATTTGACTAGTCCATGTTGCTTCCATTGGTTGCTTTGTTTGGACACTGTTGCTGACATATGATTATGTGACTGGACGCAATTGCAGCCATAAGCTAAATTGACTGGACCCTGTTGCTGCCAAAGGTTAATTTGACTGGACGTTGCTGCTGCCATAGGCTAATTTGACTGGACGTTGTTGCTGCCATAGACTAATTTGACTAGTCCATGTTGCTGCTAATGGCTAATTTGACTGGACGTTTTTGCTGCAATAGGCTCACTTGACTGGCCCATGTGGCTGCTATAGGCTAGCTTGACTGGACGCTATTGCTGACATAGGCTAAATTGACTGGACACTGACACGCTCATAGGTTAATTTGACTGGACGTTGTTGCTGCCATAGGCTAAATTGATGGGGCGTTGTTGCTTCTATAGACTAATTTAACTGGACCATGTTGCTGCTCTAGGCTAATTTGCCTGGACGTTGTTGCTTCCATAGACTAATTTGACTGGCTGCCGTTGTTGCCATAGGCTAAGTTGTCTGCACCCTGTTTCTTCCATATGATAATTTGACTGGACCATCTTGCTGCCATAGGCTAATTTGTCTGGATGCTGTTGCTGTCATAGGATAATTTTACTGGACAGGTTTCTCCCAGGTGCTAATTTGAATAGCCGTCTTTGTTGCCTTAGGCTAAAGTAACTGGACGTTGTTGCTGCCATGGCATAATTTGACTGGCTGCCGTTGTTGCCATAGGCTAATTTGTCTGCACGCCGTTTCTGCCATATGATAATTTGCTGATTTGACTGGAACCTGTTTAAGCTATAGGATAAATTGACTGGACGACGCTGCTGCCATACTCTAATTTTACTGGACGCTTTTGGTGCCATGGATTTATTTGACTATACCTGTTTTTGCCATAGTCTTATTGGACTGCAAGCCGCTGATGCCATAGGATAATTTTACTGGACACTGCAGTTGCCATAGGCTAATATCACTGGGCGCCGTTGATGCCATAGGCTAATTTTACTGGACGTTGTTGCTGCCATAGGCTAAATTGACTGGACACTGCTATGGCCATAGGCTAATTTGACTGGACGTTGTTGCTGCCCTAAGCTAATTTGACTGGACGTTGTTACTGCCATAGGCTAAATTGACGGGGCGTTGTTGCTGCCATAGACTAATTTGACTGGACCATTTTGCTGCTATAGGCTAATTTGACTGGACGCATTTGGTGCCATAGCCTAACTTGACTGGACGCTATTGCTGTCATTGGCTAAATTGACTGGACACTGATACTGCCATAGGCTAATTTGACTTGACGTTGTTACTGCCCTTACCTAATTTAACTGGACGTTGTTGCTGTCATAGAATAATTTGACTGGCTGCCGTTATTGCCATGGGCTAATTTGCCTGGACCCTGTTTCTGCCATAGGCTTATTTGACTGGACATTGGTGCTATCATATTCTAATTTGACTGGACCCTGTTTCTGTCATCGGATAATTTGTTTTGACGCGACTGTTGCCATAGGATAATTTTACTGGACGCTGTTGTTGCCATAGGCGAATATGACTGGACGCCGCTGATGCCATATGCCAATTTTACTGGACGTTGTTGCTGCCATAGGCTTATTTGACTGTACCTGTTTCTACCATAGCTAATTAGACTGGACGCTGCTGCTACCATATGCCACCATATGCTAATTTGACTGGACGTTGTTGCTGCCATAGGCTAATTTTACTGGACGTTGTTGCTGCCATAGGCTTATTTGACTGTACCTGTTTCTACCATAGGCTAATTAGACTGGACGCTGCTGCTACCATATGCCAGCATATGCTAATTTGACTGGACGTTGTTGCTGCCATAGGCTAATTTCACTGGACGTTGTTGCCGCCATAGGCTAATTTGACAGGCTGCCGTTGTTGCCATAGGCTAATTTGTCTGCATCCTGTTTCTTCCACATGCTAATTTGACTGGACCATCTTGCTGCCATAGGCTAATTTGCCTGGATGCTGTTGTTGCCGTAGGCTAATTTGAATGGAAGTTGTTGCTGCCATAGGATAATTTGACTGCACATATTTCTGGCATAGGGGAATTTGATGGGACGCTGTTTCTGTCTCAGGTTAATTTGACTGGATGTCATTGCTGCCATCGGCTAACTTGACTAGACGCTATTTCTGTCATGCGCTAAATCTACTGGGCACTGAGGCTGCCATAGGCTAATTTTACTGGACGTTGTTGCTGCCGTAGTCTAATTTGACTGGACGTTGTGGCTGCCATAGACTAATTTGACTAATCCATGTTACTGCTATAGTCTAATTTGACTGGAGGTTTTTGCTGCAATATGCTTATTTGACTGGACCATGTTGCTGCTATAGGCTAATTTGAATAGATGCTTTTGCTGCCCTTACCGAATTTGACTAGACATTGTTGCAGCCATAGGCTAATTTAACTGGACGTTGTTGCTGCCATAGAATAATTTGACTGACTGTCGTTGTTGCGATAGGCTAATTTGTCTGCATCCTGTTTCTGCCATATGATAATTTGACTGGACTATCTTGCTTCCATGGGCTGCTTTGTTTGGACACTGTTGCTGACATATGATTATTTGACTGGACGCTATTGCAGCCAGAAGCTAAATTGGCTGGACCCTGTCGTTGCCACTGGCTAATTTGACTGGACGTTGTTGTGCCATAGGCTAATTTGACTGAACTTTATTGCTGCCGTAGGATAATTTGCTTGGATGCTGTTGTTGCCTTAGGCTAATTTGAATGGAAGTTGTTGCTGCCATAGGCTAATTTGACTGCACATGTTTCTGCCATTGGCTAATTTGACGGGACGCTGTTTCTGCCAAAGGTCAATTTGACTGAACGTTGTTGCTGCCATAGGCTACTTTGACTGGACATTGTTGCTGCCATAGACGAATTTGACTAATCCATGTTGCTGCTATTGGCTAATTTGACTGGACGTTTTTGCTGCAATAGGCTAACTTGATTGGACGCTATTGCTGCCATAGGCTAAATCGACTGGACACTGACACGTCCACAGGCTAATTTGACTGGACGTTGTTGCTGCCCTTACTTTATTTGACTAGACATAGTTGCAGCCATAGGCTAATTTGACTGGACGTTGTTGCTTCCATAGACTAATTTGACTGGCTGCCGTTGTTGTCATAGGCTAATTTGTCTGCACCCTGTTTCTTCCATATGATAATTTGACTGGACCTGTTTCTGCCATAGGCTAATTTGACTGGACGGCGTTGCTGCTGCCATAGGCTAATTTGACAGGCCGCTATTCCTGTCATAGGCTAAATCGACTGGACACTGATGCTGTCATAGGCTAATTTGACTGGACGTTGATGCTGCTGTGGTCTAATTTGACTGGACGTTGTAGCTGCTATAAACTAATTTGAATAGTCCATATTGCTGCTATAGCCAAATTTGACTGGACGTTTTTGCTGCAATAGGCTCATTTGACTGGACCATGTTGATGCTATAGGCTAATTTGACTGGACGCTTTAGCTGCCATAGGCTAACTTGCCAGGACGCTCTTCCTGCCATAGGCTAAATTGACTGGGCACTGACACGCCCATGGGCTAATTGGATTGGACGTTGTTGCTGCCATTAGCTAATTTGTCTGGACGCTGTTGCTGTCATAGGATAATTTTACTGGACCTGTATCTGTCAGTGGCTAATTTGACTAGCCGCCTTTGTTCCTTTAACTAATTTAACTGGACGTTGTTGCTGCCATAGAATAATTTGACTGGCTGCCGTTGTTTCCATAGTCTAATTTGTCTGCACCCTGTTTCTGCCATATGACAATTTGACTGACCCATCTTGCTGGCATAGGCTAATTTGTCTGGACACTGTTGCTGCCAGATGATAATTTGACTAGAAGCTATTGCTGCCAAAAGCTAAATTGAGTGGACACTGTTGTTGCTATTGGCTAATTTGACTGGACGTTGTTGCTACAATATTCTGATTTGACTGGACGCTATTTCTGCCATAAGCTAAATTGACTTACGGCACTGCTGCCATAGTCTAATTTTACTGGACGGTTTTACTGCCATGGGTTTATTTGACTGTACATGTTTCTGCCATAATCTTATTAAACTGGACACTGCTGCTGCCATAGGATAATTTTACTGGACACTGCAGTTGCCATAGGATAATATGACTGGACGCTGTTGCTGCCATAGGCCAAATTGACTGAACACTGATACGGCCATAGGCTAATTTGACTGGACGTTGTTGCTGCCCTTAGCTAATTTGACTGGAAGTTGTTGCTACCATAGGCTAAATTGACTGGATCCTGTTTCTGCCATCGGATAATTTGATTTGACGCGACTTTTGCCATAGTATAATTTTACTTGACGCTGCTGTTGCCATAGGCTAATTTTACTGGACACTGTTGCTGCCATAGGCTTATTTGACTGTACCTGTTTCTGCTCTAGGCTAATTAAACTCGACGCTGTTGCTACCATATGCAACCATATGCTAATTTGACTGGACGCTGTTACAGCCATAGGCTAATTTAACAGGACGCTGCTGTTGCCATATGCTAATTTGACTTTACGATATTGCTGCCATAGGCTAAGTTGACTGGACGCTGTTGGTGCCAAAGGTTAATTTGAATGGCCGCATTTGCTGCCTTAGGCTAATTTAACTAAATGTTGTTGCTGTCATATGAGAATTTGACTGGGCCCTGTTGCTGCCATAGGATAATTTCACTGGACACGGCTCCTGCCATAGGCTAATTTTACTGGACCCGTTTGCTGCCATTGGCAAATCTGACTGGACCCAGCTTCTACCAAAGACTAAATTGACTGGCAGTCATTGTTGCCTAGGTTGCCATAGGCTAATCTGAGCGGACCCGGTTTCTGCCAATGGCTAATTTGACTGCATGCTGTTGCTGCAAAATGGTAATTTAACTGGACGTTGTTGCTGAAATAGGCAAATTGGCCCGAACCATGTTGCTGACATAGACTAATTTGACTGGAGCTTGTTGCTTTCATAGGCTAAGTTGACTGAAAACTGATGCTTCCATTGGCTAATTTGACTGGACCCTCTCGCTGCCATAGTCTAAATTGACTGGACGCTCCTATTGCTATATGCTAATTTGCTTGGAAGCTATTGCTACCTTAGACTATTTTGACTTGATACTGTTGCTGCCATAGTCCAATTTGACTGGGCGCTATTGTTGCCATTAGCTAATTTTTCTGGACGCTGTTGCAGTCATAGGATACTTTTACTGGACATGTTTCTGCCAGGGGCTGATTTGAATGGCCGCCTTTGTTGCCTTAGCTAATTTAACTGGACGTTGTTGCTGTCGTAGAATGATTTGACTTGCTGTTGTTGTTGTTGCCATAGTTTAATTTGTCTGCACCCTGTTTCTCCCATATGATAATTTGACTGGACCATCTTGTTGCCATAGGCTAATTTGTCTAGACACTGTTGCTGCCATATGATAATTTGACTGGACGCTATTGCTGCCATAAGCTAAATTGACTGGACACTGTTGCTGCCATTGGCCAATTTGACTGGACGTTGTTGCTACAATATTCTGATTTGACTGGACGCTATTGCTGCCATAAGCTAAATTGACTGGACGGCGCTGCTGCCATAGTCTAATTTTATTGAACACTTTTACTGCCATGGATTTATTTGACTATACCTGTTTCTGCCATAGCCTTATTAGACTGGACGCCGCTGCTGTCATATGATAATTTTACTGAACGCTGTAATTGCCATAGGCTAATATGACTGGACCCCGCTGATACCATATGCTAATTTTACTGGACGCTGTTGCTGCCATAATCTAAATTGACTGGACACTGATATGGCCATAGGCTAATTTGACTGGACATTGTTGCTGCCCTTAGCTAATTTGACTGTACGTTGTTGCTACCATAGGCTAAATTGACTGGACCCTGTTTCTGCTATAGGATAATCTGATTTGACGCGTCTTGCCATAGTATAATTTTACTGGACGCTGTTGTTGCCATAGGCTAATATCACTGGACGCCACTGATGCCAGAGGCTAATTTTACTGGATGCTGAAATTGCCATAGGCTAATTTTACTGGATGCTGTATCTGCCATAGGTTTATTAGACTGGACCTCGCTGCTGTCACAGGATAATTTTACTGGATGCTGCAGTTGCCATAGGCTAATATGACTGGATGCCGCTGATGCCATATGCTAATTTTACTGGATGCTGTTGCTGCCATAGTCTAAATTGACTGGACACTGATACGGCCATAAGCTAATTTGACTGGACATTGTTGCTGCCATAGTCTAAATTGACTGGACCCTGTTTCTGCCAAAGGATAATCTGATTTGATGCAACTGTTGCCATGGGATAATGTTACTTGACGCTGCAGTTGCCATAGGCTAATTTTACTGGACACTACTTCTGCCATAGGCTAATTAGACCGGACGCCGTTGCTACCATATGTCACCATATGCTAATTTAACTGGACGCTGTTATAGTCATAGGCTAATTTAACAGGACGCTGTTGCTGTATTTGCCTTGACGATATTGCTACCATAGGCTAATTTGACTGGACGCTGTTGCTGCCAAAGTTTAATTTGAATGGCCGCATTTGTTGCCTTAGGCTAATTTAACTGGACGTTGTTGCTGTCATATGATAATTTGACTGGACCCTGTTGCTGCCATATGATAGTTTCTCTGGACGCGACTGCTGCCATAGGCTAATTTTACTGGATGCTTTTGCTGCCATTGGCAAATCTGACTGGAGCCGGTTTTTGCCAAAGGCTAATTTGACTGCATGCTGTGCAGCCATAGGCTAATTTGACAGGACGGTATTGCTGACACAGGCTAAATTGACTGTGCGCTGTAGCTGCAATATGCTAATTTAACTGGACGGTGTTGCCGCCATAGGCAAGTTGGACCGAACCATGTTGCTGACATAAACTAATTTGACTGGACCTTGTTGCTTTCATAGGCTAAGTTGACTGAAAACTGATGCTGCCATTCGCTAATTTGACTGGACCCTGTCGCTGCCATACGCTAAATTGACTGGACGCTCCTATTGCTATATGCTAATTTGATTGGAAGCTATTGCTACCTTAGACTATTTTGATTGGAAACTGTTGCTGCCATAGTCTTATTTGACTGGGCGCTATTGTTGCCTTAGGCTAATTTGGCTGGAAACTGTTGCTGCCATAGGCTAATTTGACTGGGCACTATTGTTGCCGTAGGATAATTTTACTGGACACTGTTCAGCTATTGACTAATTTTCCCGGAGGCTGTTGCTGCCATTAGCTAATTTGCCTGGACACTTTTGCTGCCATAGCTTAATTTGACTGGGTGCTGTTGCTGCCATATATTAATTTGACTGGACCTTGTTGCTGCCATAGGCTAAGTTAAATGGACGTTGTTGCTACCATAGGCTAATTTGACTGGATGGTATTGCTGCCACTGGCTAATTTGAATAGCCGCTGTTGCTAACATTGGCTAAATTGACTGGACACTGTTGCTGCAATAGGCTAATTTGACTGGACCATGTTTCTGCCATCGGATAATTTGACTGGACGCCACAATTGGCATAGGATAATTTTACTGGACGCTGGTGTTGCCATAGGCTAATATGACTTGTCACTGCTGCTGCCAGAGCCTAATTTTACTGGACACTGTCGCTGCCATTGGCTACTTTTACTGGAGGCTGTTGCTGTCATTGGCTAATTTGCCTTGACGCTGTTGATGCCATATGCTAATTTGACTGGCCCCTGTTGCTGCTATAGTTAATTTGAGTGGACGTTGTTGCTGCCATATGCTAACTTGATTGGACGCTATTGCTGCCATAGGCTAAATTGACTGGACGCTGTTGCTGCCATATGCTAACTTGATTGGACGCTATTGCTGCCATAGGCTAAATTGACTGGACGCTGTTGCTGCCATAGGCTAATTTAACTGGACATTGGTGCTGCCATGATTTGAGGTCGATTTGACTGGACTGTGTTGCCTCTATAGACTAATTTGACTGGCCACCATTGTAGCCTAGGCTGAACTGGACGTTGTTGCTACCATTTGCTATGTTGACTTGAACCCGTTTCCGCCATAGGCTAATTTGACTGGACGCCGCTGCTGCCATAGGCTAATTTTACTGGACTCTGTTGCTGCCGTGGGCTTATTTGACTGTACCTGTTTCTGACATAGGCTAATTAGATTGGACGCCGCTGCTGTCATAGGCTAATTTTACTGGATGTTGTTCGCTACTACAGGCTTGTTTGAATGTACCTGTTTCTTCCATCGGATAATTAGACTGGACACGGTTGCAGCCATAGGCTAATTTGACTGGACGCAGTTAGCCATAGGTTAATTTGATAGGATCCTGTTGCTGCCATAGGCTAATTCGACTGGACACTGTTCTTGCCATAGGCTTATTTGGAAGCTGTTGCTGTCATAGGTCAATTTTACTGGAAGCTGTTGCTGCCATAGGCTAATGTGACTGGGCGCTATTGTTGCCTTAGGCTGATTTTACTGGATCCTGTTGCTGCCATAGGCTAACCTGACTGTACGCTATTGCTGCCATAGGCTAAATTGACTGGACGGCGCTGCTGCCATAGTCTAATTTTACTGGACACTTTTACTGCCATGTGTTTATTTGACTATACCTGTTTCTGCCATAGCCTTATTAGACTGGACGCCGATGCTGTAATAGGATAATTTTACTGAACGCTGCAATTGCCATAGGCTAATATGACTGGATGCCGCTGATGGCATATGCTAATTTTACTGGACGCTGTTGCTGCCATAATCTAAATTGACTGGACACTGATACGGCCATAAGCTAATTTGACTGGACATTGTTGCTGCCCTTAGCTAATTTGACTGTACGTTGTTGCTACCATAGGCTAAATTGACTGGCCCCTGTTTCTGCCAGAGGATAATCTGATTTGATGCGACTGTTGCCATAGGATAATTTTACTGGATGCTGAAATTGCCATAGGATAATTTTACTGGATGCTGTATCTGCCATAGGTTTATTAGACTGGACCTCGCTGCTGTCACAGGATAATTTTACTGGATGCTGCAGTTGCCATAGGCTAATATGACTGGATGCCGCTGATGCCATATGCTAATTTTACTGGATGCTGTTGCTGCCATAGTCTAAATTGACTGGACACTGATACGGCCATAAGCTAATTTGACTGGACATTGTTGCTGCCATTGTCTAAATTGACTGGACCCTGTTTCTGCCAAAGGATAATCTGATTTGATGCAACTGTTGCCATGGGATAATGTTACTTGACGCTGCAGTTGCCATAGGCTAATTTTACTGGACACTACTTCTGCCATAGGCTAATTAGACCGGACGCCGTTGCTACCATATGTCACCATATGCTAATTTAACTGGACGCTGTTATAGTCATAGGCTAATTTAACAGGATGCTGTTGCTGTATTTGCCTTGACGATATTGCTACCATAGGCTAATTTGACTGGACGCTGTTGCTGCCAAAGTTTAATTTGAATGGCCGCATTTGTTGCCTTAGGCTAATTTAACTGGACGTTGTTGCTGTCATATGATAATTTGACTGGACCCTGTTGCTGCCATATGATAGTTTCCCTGGACGCGACTGCTGCCATAGGCTAATTTTACTGGATGCTTTTGCTGCCATTGGCAAATCTGACTGGAGCCGGTTTTTGCCAAAGGCTAATTTGACTGCATGCTGTGCAGCCATAGGCTAATTTGACAGGACGGTATTGCTGACACAGGCTAAATTGACTGTACGCTGTAGCTGCAATATGCTAATTTAACTGGACGGTGTTGCCGCCATAGGCAAGTTGGACCGAACCATGTTGCTGACATAAACTAATTTGACTGGACCTTGTTGCTTTCATAGGCTAAGTTGACTGAAAACTGATGCTGCCATTCGCTAATTTGACTGGACCCTGTCGCTGCCATACGCTAAATTGACTGGACGCTCCTATTGCTATATGCTAATTTGATTGGAAGCTATTGCTACCTTAGACTATTTTGATTGGAAACTGTTGCTGCCATAGTCTTATTTGACTGGGCGCTATTGTTGCCTTAGGCTAATTTGGCTGGAAACTGTTGCTGCCATAGTCTAATTTGACTGGGCACTATTGTTGCCGTAGGATAATTTTACTGGACACTGTTCAGCTATTGACTAATTTTCCCGGAGGCTGTTGCTGCCATTAGCTAATTTGCCTGGACACTTTTGCTGCCATAGCTTAATTTGACTGGGTGCTGTTGCTGCCATATATTAATTTGACTGGACCTTGTTGCTGCCATAGGCTAAGTTAAATGGACGTTGTTGCTACCATAAGCTAATTTGACTGGATGGTATTGCTGCCATTGGCTAATTTGAATAGCCGCTGTTGCTAACATTGGCTAAATTGACTGGACCCGGTTGCTGCAATAGGCTAATTTGACTGGACCATGTTTCTGCCATCGGATAATTTGACTGGACGCCACAATTGGCATAGGATAATTTTACTGGACGCTGGTGTTGCCATAGGCTAATATGACTTGTCACTGCTGCTGCCAGAGCCTAATTTTACTGGACACTGTCGCTGCCATTGGCTACTTTTACTGGAGGCTGTTGCTGTCATTGGCTAATTTGCCTTGACGCTGTTGATGCCATATGCTAATTTGACTGGCCCCTGTTGCTGCTATAGTTAATTTGAGTGGACGTTGTTGCTGCCATATGCTAACTTGATTGGACGCTATTGCTGCCATAGGCTAAATTGACTGGACGCTGTTGCTGCCATAAGCTAACTTGATTGGACGCTATTGCTGCCATAGGCTAAATTGACTGGACGCTGTTGCTGCCATAGGCTAATTTAACTGGACATTGGTGCTGCCATGATTTGAGGTCGATTTGACTGGACTGTGTTGCCTCTATAGACTAATTTGACTGGCCACCATTGTAGCCTAGGCTGAACTGGACGTTGTTGCTACCATTTGCTATGTTGACTTGAACCCGTTTCCGCCATAGGCTAATTTGACTGGACGCCGCTGCTGCCATAGGCTAATTTTACTGGACTCTGTTGCTGCCGTGGGCTTATTTGACTGTACCTGTTTCTGACATAGGCTAATTAGATTGGACGCCGCTGCTGTCATAGGCTAATTTTACTGGACGTTGTTCGCTACTACAGGCTTGTTTGAATGTACCTGTTTCTTCCATCGGATAATTAGACTGGACACGGTTGCAGCCATAGGCTAATTTGACTGGACGCAGTTAGCCATAGGTTAATTTGATAGGATCCTGTTGCTGCCATAGGCTAATTCGACTGGACACTGTTCTTGCCATAGGCTTATTTGGAAGCTGTTGCTGTCATAGGTCAATTTTACTGGAAGCTGTTGCTGCCATAGGCTAATGTGACTGGGCGCTATTGTTGCCTTAGGCTGATTTTACTGGATCCTGTTGCTGCCATAGGCTAACCTGACTGTACGCTATTGCTGCCATAGGCTAAATCGACTAGATGCGTTTGCTGCCATAATCTAATTTTGCTGGACATGTTTCTGCCATAAGCTAATTTGACTGAATGCTTTTGCAGCCACATGCTAACTTGACTGGACGCTATTGCCGCCATATGCTAAATTGACTGGAAGATGTTGCTGCCATAAGCTAATTTGACTGGACCCGGTTGCTGGCATAGGCTAATTTGACTGGACGCTGTTGCTGCCATATGCTAATTTGACTGGACGTTGTTGCTGTTATAGGTATCAACAGCACTCAGTCAATTTAAATTCAAAATATTCAATAGCTTACGTGTACAGTTGAATTCTGGGAATTAATCACCATTTCGGATGGCCATATTATCGGATTTTGAAGAGTTAGTCTGGTATAAGATGTTAATTTTCTTAAGAAATATCAAGTTCATCACAGTAACTTTATCCCAGCTACCCTTGAGCGATTACTATTAAAAGGTGAACAGCATATGTCCGCATATCTTTAGATCCGTGACAAGGAAATTGAAAAGGATGTTGCAATTCTGAAAGACACCACTTGATAATCATAGGTTGCACAAAATAATAACTCCCCCAAACTAACTGAATAGCTAGATTTACGAATCCGCACTGCTGTGTCCAACATAATAATGTTAACAATGATGTTACTAAAAGAAACGAGATCAAAACTTTTTGTAAGCTTTGATACAAATCACAATTTGGGAGCACTGACCAGTTGTGGGAAGCAGTCAGACATGAATGGAACAGCATTGATGCAGCACACTGTAAAAGGCTTTCAGACAGCTTGCTCAAATGGCTGAGATTTCTGAGGAAAAACAAGGGAAACGCTATCCCATACTAAAAGGTGCCCGGCACACAGACAATGCATACAATATTATGTAAAATTGTCACTTATTTCACCTGTATTTATTAACATGAAAGAGTAATCATAAAAAAAATGATAAATCATGTTTGCCTCATTTTTTTTCCGAGCAGTGTAGAGCCATCCGGTGTTCTTTCCACGTGGTTTCGCCGAAGGTACCACACAGATCCTTGAACCCGCAGAGGTATTCCCGCAAAAGAGCACCGCAACGAAGTCACTAGGTAGTTTAATATAAACTAATATACCCCTAACACACACACCAAGAAAATATTGTTGTTGCGAGAGGAAAGTGTCTCACACGGGCCTCCGTCACAGGAAAATGCCTTCAACACCGAAGCGGAGGAAAGGAGCTGGCAAAAAGGGCCACTCTTTTGTTCAACAGAAAATAATAAGTGCTGAAAATCCTAGTGAAGCCATAATTAATGTGATGCACACTGGTTTACGTGAAGACGGGGTGAACGATTTCCGAAGAATTCCCAGGTCACTGTCTTATGTAGTTCCAAAGTTGCTGCATTGGTAGTTGCCGCTTTATTTATGCGGGCTTCTGCTACATCCTAACCTACCAATTGGTTGTTAGCAACGAAAACAAGTGCCAGGGATTCCTACCTAACTTTAGATACAGTTATCCAACGGGCGCAGATACTCGGATTCCCGTAAGTTGCCCTGCATAGCATCTATCTCCAAAGGATAGCGTGCAACCATGTTACGACACAAGGCTCCAGAATCAGATTAAAATCTGGTTACCTTGCCCCTCAACCACATATAACATCACTAGGACAATGGTTACAGTTTACACAAGCAAGTTTTAAATACTGGCACGTCGTTATGGTGGGGATAGAGAGACGGATATCCATCGCGAGGGTCCTTCCCGTGAGAGGGTGGCGGATTCCAAGATCTCACCCAGACACTCCAACGAGTTGGATGGAGATCCGCATCTCGTCCGTCACCATGTCCTACGGATCTAACATTTGACCTGTCATTAGGGTTAAGTTCTCGAATGCCCAGAATTGCACTGCGGGCCAGTATATAACCTAACTAACTTACATATGAAACTATTGTTTTGCAGTGCTTCCTACATTGGCGGGGTTATTTAACTAACAAGTATCCGGAAATACGGGGAGATGTATGTAAATCAACGCAATAACTATCACTGCTCGGAAATCTCCAATAGTTTCCCAGTGTCGGATCTAGTCAATGTGTCGATAGGGAATCCAGACATTTAATAAGCCTTGCAGCTGGTTGATCGTGGAAAGAGACAATAAGTCGATATATATAAGTAACTGGCCAATTTTACACAACCTTGCCGGTGCATGGGGCTACATTACCACAACAACCGGAAAAGAGGTGTCATGGAGAAATTGTCCCTAACCACTATCCTATCGAGCTAAATAGCCAGGTTTAGTCGGGAACATGTCAGGCTCGAGCAATTAGAGCATGATCAATGACATCAGTGTAAAATTGATGCTGGTGGGAATATAGTGATGCGGCAATATATGTTGCTGTATAGTATCTCCTAACGTACTGCGGTCTTGAGTTTCTACAAATAAACAAAGCATATTAACTAGATGGTTATTTGCCATATACACAACTAACAAATGCACATGATAAATATGGTTAGAATAAATATATGATTAGAATAAGTATCACAGGTCATTGGACCTAACGGTGCTGGTAATTGAAAGCACCCACAGTAAATAAGGATAATATTCACAGTAAAACAGAAATGATAAGACCGGTAAGGCACGTATTAGTCATCAGTACCATATACGGAAATAATTAAATGTTCAATAGTATAGCTACTTGAGTACCTATTGGTCATCGGTACGGAACAGGTTCAAAAGTTACTGAAAATGAGGCGCTAACGTATGGATAGTGCGAGATGGCACGTTCTCTAAGGCTGGAAAGGTTTCCGCAGTAAGACATCCACAAGCAGGCATCCGCAGGCAGGTCTCCACATGCTGGCTTCTCCAGGCAGGTCGGATACGGCACATTCTCAGGACAGTGAAATAGAACAGTTCAGGAAATGTCCATTAGATAGCCTCTTAGCTGCCACATGAACGTTTGAAGTTGCCCATTAACAGAGAGGGCTAATATATATTATTTATGCATGTACAATAACTGGCACACAGTGCAGGATATGTCCCATAGCACTTTCGGCGCACGCAGCAAGTCCCACCAGACTGTGGTCAAAAAGTTAATTAATCACACACGACATGCAGTGTGGAAGTTGGAATCCACTTTTCAACATGGTCGGCAGATCTGGCGATTCATCCCCCAAGAATCACCATCTGCTCGACATTCCGTAGAATTACATAGAAGAACAAAAAGTTCGCCTGCCTGTCATTTAAAAAAAAAAATTCCGAAAAAATGAGTTCAATTTCTGCAAAAAACCGAAAACTGGTATTTTTGCCCAAAATTTTTTCAACGCGGCCATTTTGAACAAATTATTTTTTTCAAAGATAATCATCAGTGGCAACATCCTACCCAAGTATGGGAGTGCTCAGGTCAAAACTCTAGCTGTAGTAGCACTTCAAATATTCATTTGAAATCCCCATACATGTCCTATGGGAGCTTTTGCCATGCATTGTGGGGTCACAGGTCTGGCGGCCATTTTGGAAAAAAAATGGCCAGTTGTAACATCCTCAGCAAGTATGGTAGTGATCCATTCAAAACTCTAGCTGTAGTACCACTTCAAAGATCAATTTTGAACACCCCCCATACATTTCCTATGGGACTTTTTGCCCACTCACAGGTGGGTATCTCGAAAACTGTTTGGTGGATCCAAAATAAAAGTGATAGCAAGCGATTGTGGCATAGGCCATTGAAGTTGTGAAAGTTTGGAGGTGATCTGATGAAAACTGAAGGAGGAGATAGCTCCTAAACTTTTGGGAGAAGAATAATAATAAGAATATTAATAATAAGAAAGATCCTGAGTAAAAACAATAATCTGCGATAGGTCACAGATTAATAACTAGAAGACATTTACTGAAGTAACTGTAAATCTGCGATGACTGGGCATTAAGGAGTATTATAAGCCCTCTTCTCGCATGATCATTGAACATGTCTGATGCTGATCTAATGAAAAGTCTAAGTGTTGTCGCAGTTCAAAGATCCATAGTTGAAATTACCATAGTTTTACACAGGGTATGGAAAAGCTGATTTTTTGAAAACCGATAGCTTTGACCCTAAAGTATAAAATAATGTGTCCTGATTTGCTGTTGTGGAATTTGTACCAAAATCAAGGAAAATTCTATTAAATGTCAAATAATGGAGAAATTAATGAATTAAAGGTAAAGGGAGGCAATTCATTAAAAAAACTGACCAAAAGCTAATTTTGGCATGAATTACCTCCCTTTACCTGTTGAAGTTCATTGTGTCCGTTGATGAATTTCGATTCTCATGATGGTTAGAAAGTGACCCCGTCCATGGTGAATCCGGGGTCAAAGTCACCAATTTTAGGCTTTGGCATGAATTACCTCCCTTTACATGTTTGAGTTGATTGAGGCAATTAAATCTGGTGAATTTCGATTGTTTCTGACCACCTGGGCCGAACAAAAGTCATTAATTTCTCCTTTAGTTGACAGGATGATTTTGGGTCGAATGTGGGACTACGAATTCTGGAAGGATGTTAAGTTTCAACATGATCTGCAGAAACCTTAAGGGGAGATGCTATCAGAATATCACTCTCATAAATTTTCTTTGGGATATTTTGGGCACGGATAAGCGTATTCATCTGAAATTATTCACTGGATCCAAAAGAAAAATAAAAACATCCCAGGCTCTAAGGTGTACTGAAAATGTCTGAAGTTTGGAGGCTAGAAATCGCAAATTAGTACCCAATGGACCAGGAAAATATGTGGGTGTCAGATGCAGGGTAACATAGGCTAAAGGTTTGTTAAGTTTCTCCATGATCTGCAAGAAACTCTAAGACGAGTTGCTGTCCGAATAGCAACCGCTTACATTTCCAATTGGACTTTTTGCACAAGAAAACGTGGAATTCTCGGGAACTATACACCAGATCCAATTTCTGTAGATGATCTATACATGCCTGGTGCGTACTAGAAATTTACCAAGTTTAGATATGATATTTTAAAAACTGTGTCATTTATCAACAAATCAATTTCCAATACATTCCCTATTGACATATTTGTCTACAATACAAAAATCTCAGTATCTCATGAACCGTTCGGGATATCGGAGTTCTGTAAATGGTGTCTGAGAGGCAATTCGCCCCCCCCCCCCAGATCAGGCGATCTAAATGCTGAAACAATCCGACCATAATCCCGTCATCTATCAGCAAATCATGGAAATATTGTTTGGTGTGCAGATTTGCAATAATAGAAATGTTAATATGTCCACTAACGATTTTATTTTAGTAGGCAATAGTAGCCTCTGGTATCTAGGGATGTAAAAGATGTCAACCTTCTGACAGGGACAGAAGTAAGAATTCTCATGATGTCAAATAATTGTTTTTATTCAGCATTTTCTCAAAAATTGATCACTGAACCGAAAAGATTTTTTGGCCAACTTGCGGGTCAACAAATCATAGAAATATGTTATGTTTCAAGATGATCTGAAAAAAATCCTAGGAGCAGTCGCTGACTGAATATTTCTCCCATACATTCCCTATGGGACATGTTGGGAACGAAAATGCAGCGTTCTGAAAGATTACCATGTTCGCTATCGATTTTATTTTATTAATCCATAGTAGTATAATGTATCTACGTATATGCCAAATATCAAGCATCTAACCCACCTAGAAATATGAATTATTTTGATTCCAAAAAATTGGGCCTATGACAGATTTTCTAAAAAAATGGGTCGCCATACCCAAAAATATTTTGGGTCACCATGTGGGTCAAGACATACTAGAGATTTTTCCAGTTTCATGATCATAGAGGCAAAACTCTAGGAGCAGTCAGTATCTGAATATTGCTCCCATGCATTTCCTATGGGGACATGGGGGGGGGGGCGCAAGGAAATGCAGAGTTCTGAATGGTTAACATGTTCTCTAACGATTTTATTTCACTAATCAAGAGTAGTATAATACATCTACGTATATCCCAAACTTCAACCATCTGACCGCCCTAGAAATATGAAGTATCTTGATTCCAAAAAATTCGGCTTATGCCGGATTTTCTCCAAATCTGGTCACTGTACCCAAAAAATATTTCGGGTAGCGATGCAGAGCAACAGATGTTAGAAGTGTGTGAAGTTTCAAGATGATTGCCGAAAATGTCTAGGAGTAGTCGCTGTCCGAATATTGCTCCCATCCATACACTTCCTATAGGACATTTTGCCCGCGGAAATGCGGATATCTCGGAAACCATATACCCGATCGAGAAGAATCGTAATAGCAAACTAGATCCCAAGGGGTACAACAAGTTGACCAAGTTTGGAGTTGATCAGAGCAAAACTGTAGGAGAAGATAGTGTGCGAAAATCCTTGAGAATAATAATAATAATAATAATAATAATAATAATAATAAAAATAATAATAAGAATAAAGTTCCTGAGAAAAAACAATAATCTGCGATAGATCGCAGATTAATAATAATAAGAAAGATCCTGAGTAAAACAATAATCTGCGATAGGTCACAGATTAATAATGCGTCCCGTTAGAGTGGATCCGGCATGGGTAGCTATCGCTAACCCACAATCCGTCCCGTTGTGCTGACGCAGGAAGAGAAATAATAAGAAAAGTAGTAATAATAATAAATGAAAAAAAATAGTTTATCAGGCTGAGACTGCATGACGGTAATAAGCCATATTCGCTACGGTGTGTTGTATACCTACGTCGCACACGATGTGTTTACAACACAGGGATCCGCAGCGATTATTTGTGTGAGACACAGCTATGCAAGAATTTTGCGCAGCTGTGTAGGATGACCGTAGTCAGCCTAGGGACAAGGTTGAAATCTTAAAACATTTATAAAAATAAGAAAAGTATTAAAAAAAATAATAATAATAAGGTTCTTTCCGCACACCTATTCAAAAATCCTGCAGCAACCTCGACAATAATGTCCACAAAAATCTGCTGAATAATTGCTCCAGTGAGTCTGGTTACTTCGACTCGTGCAGGACGGAAGTGGCGGCTGGTCCTCTGCTGCCAATATATCACTATTAAAGCTGCCCAGATCGGTAATGCTGAAGCTGGAGGAAGGTGCGGACGTCTCCACTGACGCGCTAGTGGTGATGGTGATGATGATGGGCGTGGTTCTGACTGGCGGTGGTGTAGAGACTGTTGACGTCACTGTGGCGGTGGGAGTCGTCGTGCTGGTGTTGGCGGTTAGTTGGCTGAGAGTCGTTAACAGAATGAGTGGTCCTGGCGCTGTTGCTGATGAAGATGCTGCACTGACAGAAAGTTTTCTAATTTTCTCAGCCTTAAATAACTTGGTGGCAGTCGTCCTGGGAATTGCACGGATTTCTGATGAATGTGCGAATCTCTTCTTTCCGGCATAGGGACGATCTGGCGTGGTCACATTTCGAACGGCAGGATCTGCGGGAGTGCTGGTGTGCAGTGGTGCTTGCGTGCTGCTCTGTGATGCGGTGATGATGGCGGCTGCTTCTCCTCGTCTATAATCAAACTGCATGGAAATGTCCTGTTAATCAGGTTCGGGCACAATTACAAGCGTCGAAATTACTACTGAAATTGGCCGGCCGATCACGGAAGCTGATATTGCGGTGATGGGTGATGCTACCGGTGGCGTTACTGCAGGTGCTGCCAGTGTGGAAACTGCAGGCGATGTAAGGACCAGTACTGCAGGTACTGCCGGTGCTGTTCGTGCTGGTGCTGCCGATGCCATAGTGACTGGTGCAGTGATGCTGACGTGCGGTGGCTGTGTTCCAGATGTGGACGGCCATACGTAATGTGGAAAGTTAGGTTGTCGCCGTTTGGTACGTTCTGTCTTTGACATTCTTCCCGTGGGGAGCACTATAATGGGAAGCCTCATTTCAAAATGGGGAGGAAGAACTTCTACGTCTCCACTTTGTTCACTGGGATTTAATGTTACCACGAGCACGTGATGTTTCTCATCTAGGTGTGTCACACCATACGGTGTAGCTGAATACAGGTATTTACAGTCTGCACAAAAGGCTCGTTGTAGAAGATGATCACGATTAACATGACGCGTCAAGTCTGAATTTCTAGAGAAGGCACGCTTACGGGGCTGTCCGTTAAGCTGTAACGTGGTACACGGATGCTTCTTCCCGGGATGAGCTGGTGCTGATCCCTCCGAGGTGTCAGCCAATGCGAGATCTTCCGCAAGTGACATGCTATTTCCACATAATTGGAAATGTACGGAACTGCTTAACCTATCATAAATATCCTATCTCTTCATACTTTTCATGACCAAATATAATAGCAATAAATTAATAATAAGAAAAACAGCAGAATTTAGTTTGCGACACGAAAGTAGCCTAATGCTTGATCTTCCTCTGGGTAGAGTTTTGACAGGAATACAAAGTTTCAGTGCACGCTTTCCTCCTTTTATACCTTTTTGTGATGTCACAGGAGGGCGGATGACCACACCCAAAAGTTTTAGGGTGAGTCAGTCATGCCCTATATGGAAAGTTTTAATTTTAATGTTCCTGGATTCGGATGATATATTCCTACCGTAGACGAGAAGTAATTATAAATATAAAAAGGAAGGATAGTCACTTTTGTCCCCACTCGGCGGGAAATCAAGTCTCCAATCAACGTTAAAATCAGGAGCTACTTATTCCCATGGAAGCTCACCTTTTATTTGGCATAAAGCAGTTTTTCAAGTTGGATGCTTATAAACTCACTTTATTCAGATTTCAAGCTGGAGCGCCCGATGGGGTTCGGAGAGCGAGATGACGTCAGCGGCCTTGGGCCAGACTCATCACCTCTCGCCTCTTCCATCACGCTGTGGTAGATAACATTGGGCGGTTCTTTTGTTTAAAGCCTTTGATTCAATTTACTGGAAATGAAGAGTGTTGCTCATGTGGTTATTGCTTTGAAAGCACGTGGTTGATCAGAAACTTAGGCACTATTTATGTAATGGCGGAGTATTGATGCTGCTGATATTCGCAGCTGATGTGAAAAATGGAATATTTGTTTTTAATTCTGTTCCTCAGAACAGCGTCCCTGTATATGCGCGCGATCTTATACATGTGTCGCTTTTTGTCTGTAGTAGGGTTATTCCAGCCCATGTTGATCTTGCAGCTGGAATATGTAGGTAAGAGAATATTTGAAATTCTCCATGATGTTATACTGTTGAAGTTTTGATGCTGCCTCACCAGCCCACGCACTAATGATTTGCATACGCGGTAGAACAGTCGTGTTCTTAATCAAAATTAGGACAGTAAAGCTGTATGTAATTTATGGTCTGGTTTAAACAGCTCCATGTCTTGCGGTAACCAAGTCTACTGGTCCCGCCAAGCTGGACTGTGTTTTCCGGGTGGGTGGACTGCCAAGCATCCTCCTATGTGGGTAGGACTAATCCTATCCCTACCTAGACCAAACTTATCTATGATCACAATACAGCTCGGAGTTGGAGAATCCCCCGTAGCGTGTACTGTAGATGGCTGCGGTGTTGTTCCTCCTTTCCGTATGATCAGTTTTCCGTAAACCGGATAAGAAGGTGTTTGCGGAAAATGTTGACTTGTGTTGATGATGATTGTGCTCTGTTGTAGGGAAATCTGGGATGCTGTGTGATGCTGGCGTTTTGCGGATTGGGCATATCCAGGTTTCCAAGCTGGTGAATGTCGAGTCTGTTGCTGTTGTGGAAAAGTCGGGTTTGCGGAAAGTGATGAGCTTCCCACAGCTGTGCGGAAGGGGTTGTCGCGGAAAAAGGTGTGTCTAACTTCTTCAATTAAAAAAAAAATGCTAGCTGTTGCTAATGGTGTTGTTGCCGATGTTGAGTGTCTCTGGTATATATGTTCTTTAACTGGGTGTGTTTGTGAAGGTCGTGCAATGGTGAATTGACGTATCCAGCCTTGCGGCCAAGTGTGTTCTGTATGCTTCTGGCTTTCTGTGTCCGGGGTGGTCTGAAGAATGACAGTTAACAGACGACGAGTGGAGTGTAAAATGGACAGGACCAGTGATGTCCGAAATTTGTGCATGGACTAGGGACGTGAGTTGGAGCAGGGGCGGGGGTGGGGGTGGTGCGTCGGGTGGGGGAGCACCTTGGAAAGGAATTGGACTCAGGATTTTAGGGTTTGGAAGGGTACAACGAGCTGTGCGGTTTTGCTGTTCTTCAAAACAAGCCAAGGCCTCATCCGGCCTCTTCACTTCTATGGTATTTATTACATGTTCCACTCCACAAGAAGCATGGCTCGGGGCAGCATCAGCTTCCGCTTGTGGTAACTCTATAATGGGGGTAATAGCATGAAGTGGGTAGGAGTGGGAAGAGGTCGGCAGAACAACTTTTCCGTCCTTCCCCTTGGACAGTACAAACGAGAAGGTCTTCAGATACGACGTCCCAGATCTTATAGACCCACTCTGATCTGAGGAGGGAGAGGGCGGGTACGTATCTCGTCATCGTCCTCAGCATTAGCCAAACGTTCAGCGGACTCCTGGCTTGGTAGGAGAAGGGTCGACCTGGCACCACAGTACTCTGGACTAACGTCGGGAATGCTTGTTTCTGTAGAGACATCTGTCTGGGTAACAGTGTCACGTGGAATGCCCAGCCCGAGCTCTGGCACTGGGTCGTCACTGGCACAAGGTTTAAGTCGATCGAAGTGGATGACTGAGGTCAGGCCATCTGAGGCACGGATATGGTAGGTCACATCCGACTTCTTACCTACTACCACATAGGGGCCTTTCCATTGGTAACTCAGCTTACTCGCGAATCATGAACCCAAACCATTTTCGCGCCTCATACAGATCTCCATGCATCCTCCGGTCGTGCCATGTTTTCTGACGCCAGTGTGCAGTGGATAATGTTGCTCCCACTAGCTCATGGGTCTGTTCTATCCACTGCGGCATAAGCTCTACGTAGAGATGGTGACTTTTTCTCTCCCAGAAACCTGGGCATGGCCAAATCCAGGGGTAAGGCTAATTCACGGCTTAACATTAACGGTATGCCATGAGCACATATGGGAGTCGTAGATCCCATTCTCAACAATTTAGGCATGTTTCCTTCATCAACATTTCCGCTAAGGTATGGTTAAACCTTTCTACCATGCCACCACTTCGCGGATGGCAGGGCGTTGTTCTCGTTTTGACGATATGAAACAATTTGCAGAGCTCGGAGAACAGCTGGCTCTCAAAATTACTTCCTTGGTCGGAGTGTAGTTCATAAGGCATACCGAATCGGCAGAACACATTGCTTGCCAAGACCTCCACTATTATTCTACCCACTTCGTAAGATAGTCTTGTAATATGAGGATGTACTTTTTTCCATCATCCGTCATATTCAAGGGTCCGAGAACATCAATAGCCACGCTTTCCCATGGTGCACCAACGATCTTAATTTGGAGAGGTGCGTAATGGTGCTGGCCAACAGCGCGTCTTTGACATGGGACACATTTGGCGACCCATGCCTTCACACTATGCGAATCCTGATCCAGTGGAATTTTTGTTTTATCCATGTTAAGGTCGGTTCAATGGCTAGGTGACCAGCGTTATCATGTAGTTGCTGTAATATAGTTTTTTGATAATGCTCCAGAATCACTATGCGGTTGTTGATGCGTGGACTCTCAACAAGACCGAGAGAGGTTACGCGACCACGAAGTGAGAACTACTTGCAGCAGTACACGTCATCAAGTATTATAAACACTTTCTGTATGGACACCCATTTACTCTCCGTACAGACCATGCCTCACTACACTGGCTCAGAAGCCTTAAAAATCCGGAGGGCCAGGTAGCGAGATGGCAAGAAGCCCTGCAGGCCTATAACTTTAATGTTGTTCACCATCCCGGCAAGTTACATGGAAATGCCGATACCTTGAGCAGAATCGGGCTCGAGGATGAACAAGAAGTGGCCACCACCGTGACCCATACTACACAGCCATCTCCTGTATTCCCCGAATTGCGGTGCGCAGAGTGGAACATGGAGACTCACGAACAAGCAACAGATGCGCAAACACAATATATATATATATATGTGTGTGGATCCAGGAGGGGGTACGTCCTCCTAAGGAATATGTTACTCCATTATCCGCAACAGCGAAATACTACCATCAGCGGTTTGGTAGCAACTATAACCCAGTACCTGCTCGTTCCATCCTCCGTGACCTGAGATAGAACCACGCCAATGGCATAGGTCGATGCATCAGTGTCTAGGATAAGATCGAGGTTAGGATTAGGATGAGCGAGAATCAGAGCGGTCGTCAAGAGTTCATTCAATGCCCTGAAGGAACATTCACCCTCACTAGTCGACTCGAACTGCGATAGTCCTGGCAGAGACCAAGAAAACTTCGGGTATCTGTGACTGAAGTTGGGGTCTGCCATTCTGCTACTGCCTTTGTTTTTGACGGCTGAGTAGCCACCCCTTCGCCGGATATGCCGTATCCCAGGAACTCAATGCTCTGTCTGAGGAGATGACATTTCTTTGGTTTGAGCTTTAAGTTAGCCGTGAGAAATCGTGAAAGCACAGTGTCCAAGTTAGACAAAGTTTGCTCAAACGGGGAACCAAAGACGATTACGTCGTCGATGTAACACAGACAGATTTCCCATTGCAGGGTAGTTAATACCTGCTCAATGAGACATTTGAATGTTCAAGGAGAGTTGCACAAACCATAGGGCATCTTGTGGAACTGAAAAAGTCCATCTCTACAAATGAATGCGATCTTTTCCATGTCAGCCTCATCCATGGCTATTGCCAGTATCCACTAGCTAAATCAAGGGTACAAAACACTTGGCTGTGGACAAGAAATCTAAGGCCTGATCTATTTGCAGTAATGGATACACGTCTTTGATGCTTAGATCATTAAGGTGGCAGTAGTCTATACAAAACTGCAAAGATCCATCCTTTTGATGCTGGTGGGGATGCTGGTGGTTCTATTATGCCTGTCCGCAACATGTCGTTCACTTGTTGGTGTGCTTCCGCTTCCTTATGTATGGGAAGACGTCTTACTGGTTGTCGAATGGGTCTGTTGTTTCCAGTGTCAATGGAGTGTTGCACGAGATGAGTTTCCCCTAAATCCATGTCTCCAGCCAAGAAACTATCATGATATTTGTAAAGTAATATCTGTATATGATATTTTTGAGATTGCATCAATCCAACTGTGGCATGCAAATATAAGTCATGTAGGTGTTCCAGCAAATCATCAGAAGTTGTTGCTCGTGTACATGCATGCGGGGGGGGGGGGTAATATCCACCAAGTAGCCACAACGGACTCCTGGTTCAAGAGTTATTGGGTCTGCTGTGCCATTGAATAAGTGGTACGGTATGTGATTCTTGTTGGTGGTTTCCACGATCATGTGGGGACTGGCGCATTGTGAGGCGATCATGTATTCAGGGTCGGGTTTCAGCATGGCTGTGTGAGTGTTGTTCCCTAACTGTGGTGCGGTGGCCCTCAAGAATTTCTCCTGTCCCGGCTCAACTGTGGCTGTTGTTGCTAAAATCACCGCACATGTACAGTGATGATTCCGGTCCAAGAGGTATCCGTCGGCCGTGTATGTCTAATTCCTGTTGTCTGCAATGTATGACACTTCACCGGCACTGAGGACATCAGAGCCGAGCAAGGCATCATTCTGGATAGAGGCGATAACAACTCACCGAATGAATTGCATCTCCTCTTTCTGTATGATGAGGTTTACGGTACTAGCCATGGGAACATCGGCTCCCACAGCTGTTTGCAAAAATATGTTTGTAGGTTTAAGGGACAGCTTTTTATGAGGTGGGGTGCTCTCATATAAGCGCTTGTTGAAGACGGTGATGGAAGCTCCAGTGCCAATAGTGGCACTGGTGGAAATACCGCTAAACAGACAGGCGTACTTATATATTACTTTGTGGTGTGCCTGCAGAAGAGTCTCCAATGATACCGTCTGAGAAAGGGGTTGATGTGCGGTATCACTCTGTATGTAGTCGGACTGTTTCCAGATTGCTTCCGTGAGTGCAGTGGATGGCTGAGTGTGGAAAGGGCCAGCCCATCGCTGCCGCTGCTGTGATTGCTTAGGCGAAGACGGAGCTGGGGGTAGCAGTGGTGATGGCTGTGATGCTGTCTCGGTGTATGCGGAATTGGTGTAGACGGCAGTGCAGATGGGATCATCACGATCATGGATAAGCGCAACTTGAGCGAGCCACTTCTTACAGTGCATCATCGGATGTTTAGTTGAGGCACAGAAGAAGCAGTGACGTCACAGGATTCCTTCGTTCTTTCGGTGGCTCTTCCTTTTTCGGATCCATGATACTCCCCTCTGAATCACTGCTGCTGCTGGTAGATGTGGTGGATGATGCTGTTCGGGACGGTGTGTTGCATACCACCAAAGGACACTGGGGATTCAGTGCCTTGGCAGTGGGTCGTGGTGCTTGATGAAACGTTGTTTCAGTTGAGGTGCTACAACCTACCACTGCTGTTTTATGCAGAAAAGAGGGTTTGCTAGATGTGGAAATTGCGGGGTCACAATTTCGGCTAGATTGAGATGTTCGTGCTGCGGATGCGGAGTGCATCATTGGCACCGGCATATTGGAAGCCGGGTGCTTGTGGGTGTATGATGTTGTAAGTGACTGAGTATTAGTGTAGGCCACCTGATGTTGTTGTTCAGAGGCCACAGTTGAGCCAGCTTGTGAGATCGGGAACCGAAGTGACTCTTTAATCGGTGTCCTTGTTAGCTTAACGGAGTCTCAGGCTGCGGGGTTCGATGGTCAGCGGCTGGAGTAGTTGACGGAGGGTGATTAGGACATCGTTTCCTCCAGTGGCCTGGCTGACCACATCCAAAACATGTGTTTGGTGACGATGCAGAAATAGTGATGTAGCTGGTCTTGTGGTGGATGTTGCTACAGCAGCGCTGAGTGTGGTGACAAGGTTGATCAGCGCGGTGATCTGCTTGGTGATCTCTTCTAATCTATCATGCATATTCTGTCGATTGTTATTGTTGTGCTGATTCCCGTGTCCTGGGGCATTATTGTGGCTTCCCCGATGGGACTGGGCACACCCTCTTCCTCTAGACGTGTGATTCTGACTGGGCTGGGGGTGGGTGGGTGGTGGGTGGTGGGGTGTGTGTGTGTGTGTGTGTGGGTGGGGTGGGTGGGGGGGGGGGGTGTTCCTGTTGCACGTGTGGGTCTGATGCTGATGCGGATGCAGGTGCAGTGATGTTGTCGGTGGTGGTGGCGAGATTGATGTCATTCATTTCATTGATTGGGTGCAGTTGATGGTGATTGTTTTTCTCCCGTTCCAAAAAGTTTTCGACTCAAACTGTGGTAGCCCTGAGTTGTTGGTGACTATCATGCTCCACGAGAAAAAAATTTTCCTTCAAGGTGGGTGGTCTAGTTCGGATCGACCGGTCAGGTTCCGGCCGTACCAGCCAAGCTGGGTACGCGCCGCCTGTCCTGGATTCGTTCCCTGAACACGCCCCCCTGGGTAGAGCCATAAGCATATATGAGCCTATGAGAGAGATCGCATTATAAAAACGACTAAGTTCGTTAAAACGCATAGTGCGCATGCGCACGCTTAGATGCTATTTTTGACAGAGTACGTAGTTTACGAACAAGATGGGATGATGCGTTTAGTGTACCGAGATGGTACCATGTAATCCTTTTTAATTACCTATTCCCGCCGAATCTGGCATTAATCAAGACCAGAATTCGACGGGCTTTCCAAATCTGTAAACCATTTCAAAATCAGTTAAGAAATGGCTGAGTTATCCACGGAAAACCCCTTTTGATTATCTTCAAAATATTGCCATGACATCATAACCACGTGGACGCAGAACTTCCATAATGTTCTAGAACATTCGACTGCGTTATTATTAGCTACGCGCTGATTGGCTGTTGCGCGACCGATGATTGGTTGGAACCTGCGCCTGTGACGTCACGAGTAGCTTAAAAGGAGACGTGATCCAGAGTTCGAGAGCATCCTCTGATAATGTAGTTCGGTTCGACCGGTCAGGTGCCGGCCGTACCAGCTAAGCTGAGTACGCGCCGCCCGTCCTGGATTCGTTCCCTGAACACGCCCCCCCCCCCCCCCCGCCTGGGTAGAACTATAAGCATATAAGGGCCTATGAGAGAGATCGGGTTGTAAAAACGACTAAGTTCATTAAAGCGTGTAGTGCGCATGCGCGCGCTTAATATTATTTTTGACAGAGAGCATATTTTATGACCAAGATAGGATGGCGCTTTTAGTGTACCGAGTAGGTACATTGTAATCCGTTCTAATTACTTGTTTCCGCCGAATCTGGCATCAATCAAGAGCAGAATTCGACGGGCTTTCCAAATCTGTAAACTATTTCAAAATCAGTTAAGAAATGGCTGAGTTATCCACGGAAAACCCCTTTTGATTATCTTCAAAATATTGCCGTGACGTCATAACCACGTGGACGCAGAACTTCCATAATGTTCTAGAACATTCGACTGCATTATTATTAGCTACGCGCTGATTGGCTGTTGCACGACCGATGATTGGAGCCTGTGCCTGTGACGTCACAAGTAGTATAAAAGGAGATGAGATCCAGAGCTCGAGAGCATCCTCGGCCAGGGGCCGAATAGGTTGGACCTGTACCAGCTATTATCATTTCGACGGCAATACGCAGATCACTTCACCTTTTGTCGGTTTGTCTCCTGTAGCTAGCAGTAATCCAACCCACCGCACTAAAGCAACTTTGTGACACCCGTTACTTGCTGGAGCATTTTGGAACTTTTTAGTTATTGTTCACGAATATATCAAGAGCTACTTCGGAACACGAACTTGCGGTGAGGCCTTTCCGGCCCGAAAATGTGATTCTACAGATGTAGAGGCAGCAATGTTCTTTGGTGGATGACTCGCCGGATCTGCCGGCCATGCCAAAAAGTGGTTATTTAACCGTCCCCGCACTGATGTCGTGCAGGTTCATCTAAACTTTTCGACCGCAGCAAGTAAACTTTGCCCGGTACATCTTCAGAGCTGGCTGATGTACCCCGCACCGTTAAGCTTAGTTTTGTATCTTCATCTGCACCTAACAAACCCCGCTTGTGATTGGGTTGTTGTCAACTTCCATCCATACCATCGTTGTACGGGAACTTTCTTCACAGCAGCAATGGTATTGTATCTCTTGCTGACTACTCGTTAGACATTCTATATTGTGATTACAGCCCTGAGTTCGATCCGCTCCCGTCATGAGCTGCTTGCGTCAATCCTGTTTGCGGGAACCAGCCTGCGGGAACTTTCCAGCTTCCTGAGAATGCATCAACTCACGTCAACCTAAGAGTGACATATCAATTTCAGCAACACGATAGCCCAGACTTAACGATGGCTACCGATTATTCAAGTAACTATACTTAACATTTTAATTATTCCGATAAATGTATTTTTCCTATTTACATCGTACCCGTATAAACGGTCCCGATGACTAAAAGGTACTATGACGGTCTTAGGACCGCTAGTTATAATTTCTGTATATGTTTATGGTTATTCTCATTTTCTCTAAGGTGTTTTCACTAACCGCACCATAATAGGTTCCTTAACCTGTACTAAAGATATATAATTCTGATCATTTCACACTGTATTAATTGTTCCGGTTAGTTTATATATGGCCAGTGGCCATCAGTTCATATGTTTTGTTTACTTGTAGAAAATATAGGACTGCAGTGCACGTAGGAAACACTATACAGCGACACTTATATATGCAGCACTTTCTCCCGCCACCAACAATTTTTCACTGAGGTTGCTCTCCATGCTATAACTCTGTTTAGCCTGGCATGCTACCGACTACAACTTTTTCTTTTCAACTCGATAGGATAGGTTTAATATGATTAGAGACAATTTCTTCGTTATGAAATCTGTGGTGTACGCCTCTCTCCCGGTGGTTGCGATGATTTAGCCCCGCACTCCGGAAAGATTGTGTATGAGTGGCCAAAATACCCAAAGGGCCTCATATCTCTAAGATATTGTCTCGCTTCATGTTCCACTAAGCCTTGTGGCTTCGTAATTGTTTAGATGTCCCTATCCGCACCATGGGCTGATCCGGCCCTGGGAAACTGTTGGGGTTTCCGAGCGGTGATGGCCAGGGTGTGGTGTCACACACATTTCCCGTGTATCTTTGGATACTTAGTAGTTAGCACCTTTGCCAATGTAGGAAAGCACTGCGAAAACATATCTTAATTATTATTTTCTTTAATCTGCTGAACAATCCTCCAACACCGCAGTGCATAGCTGGGCAACTTGTGTTTAAACCTAACGACAGGTTAAAAAGTTAGTTCCATAGGACCTGGTGACGGGTGAGATGCGCATCCCCACAGAATTCCATAAGAATGTCTGGGCATGATATTCAGAACTGCCACGCCCTCGCGGGAAGGACATTTATGGTGGGTATTCGTCTCTCTTACCCCCACCATAATGATAGATCAGTTGCCTAAAATGCATTTGCGAAAATAACCGATGTCTTGTAACATTTTATGTGGTTACGGAGCGAGATGTCTGGATTCTATTCCAGTTCGGAGATCTTACTAAGTAACATGTATGCACGCTGTCTTCCTTCAGTATTAATCTCCTAGGGCATCTGTTCTCAATGACAGCCATATCTAAAAGCCAGGTAGACACCGGCCATTTGCGGCCTAAAATAGGTCTTGTCTCTAAAAACTAAAAGATAGCTAAGCATAGAAGGCCTGCATAAATAAAGTGGCAACTACTAATTCAGCACACTAAGAATTACATAAGACGGTGAGTGGGAATCCTTAGGGAATCGTTTGTCCCATCTTCACGTAAAACAGCACGCAACCTTATAGTCATAATCTCACTAGTCTTTTCCTCCCAGCATTTTTGGTTAAATATTAGAGTGGGCCTATTTTTGCCTACTACTCTTCTGCCGCTTTAAGCAGTTGCGACATTTCCCCATGACGGAGGCCCGCGTGAGGCACTTGCCTCTCGCAAGGATTCAGTGACGATGGTCCACGCGAGGATAATACTTCTCACCCAAACTAGCACTAGGATTAGTGCCCGCGTGAGGCATATGATTTTTCGTCACTACAGAGATAATTTTCTTTCCTTTCAGCTTAGAGATATAATAGCTTATATTAAGTTAATTAGTTAAGTCTCGTGTATGGGAGCCTCCCCTGCGGGGATACTTCTGCGGACCTACGAGTCTGTCTGGTATCTCTGGGAGCCCCACGTTTAAAAGTTCATCCGGCTGTCTCTATGTCTTGTATTTTCATATGCTCATCATTTTTATCTAGCATACTTGACAGTCTGTTTAGGTAAAATTATTACATAGACTTAATTTAATTAGGTCACCAAAATCAAATCTTGTAAGTCCATAGATCACGAAATTGCTATGGACAGGCATACTGGTGACAAACTCTTGGGATGAGACCGTTGTGTTTAATGTTCGCGACGATGGTCGCATGGCCCCACCGGAACGATTGAGTTCCACCGGCCTGAGGAGCCGGTCTTTGTTACCTGTAGGGCATTATCGTACAGGATCCATCACCCCGAGACTGGAAACTAACCAGCGTCATTATTCGTCGTGCATTTGCGGAACGGCGAGTCAACATCATACACCGGAACGGCCCGACATTACCCCACGAGCTACAGTTCACCACTCAACGCATCGATGAAAGTGTCTAAATGTAGAAGTGTGATGCCCTCGAGGTTGGTGATAAGGTATGCTCGGGTTACCACCCGCCGTATATGACTAGACAACTCCGGTAGTGTTTCTCCCACACGTCGACGTAAGTTTTACAGTTGTAGCCGACTAGTTTCCCCAAGGGCCGTGTTGCCGAATCTTTCCGACAACGCGCTTTCCAGTTTCATGTATGTTGGTGTGTGATCTGTGCCTAAGTATGCCAGACTTGAAGAGCGTTTCTCGACAGTTTCGCGGCCAGATATTCTCCCATTTGTTCATTTGTCTACCTGATCATGTGGCTGATGATTTCGAACTGAACGTTATAATTGGCCCAGTTATTCTCTCTGTTAAATTCTGAGGTGGGGTGGGGTGGGGGTGGTGGCGAAAATGACCCGGCCATGTCCTCGTGGTGAAATGAAATGATTGGTGCGAATCAAGTTGGTGGTGCTCGGGAGGCTGATGTGATCGTTGGATGGGAGTGGAAGCGGGATGTTTCTCGTCAGTATACCTGACGATGCTTGTGATGCCGTGGTCGTGAAGGCCATTCTCGTCTGTGATGTTGTGCGCGATACGTTAGTTCTGCCGAATACCACCATGATGCGGGTCCATAGATAGGTGTAGATCTATAGACTGGTGGAGGCATGTTGTGTAGAAGACGCGGACGTTCTACTGGTTGTTGAGATCGGCATTGCTCATATGGTGGCAGTGCAGGTGACTGACGATGATGATGCGTCTGATGTATTGCTGAAAGGGAGTTGCCGCATCCTCTGGCTCATAACATGGTACTGATGGATAATACGGAGACCATGCATGGAGATGGAGATGTGGGATAAGGTACATGAGCGTCCGGCCACTGGTCACTTATTGATGACGCTGGTGAGCAATATGGTTGTATCACCCAGACACTCCAACGAGTTGGATGGAGATCCACATCTGGTCTGTCACCGCGTCTTACGGATCTAACATTTAACCTGTCATTAGGGTTAAGTTCCAGAATGCCCAGAATTGCACTGTGGGCCGGTATATAACCTAACTAACTCACATATTAAGCTATTGTTTTCACAGTGCTTCCTACATTGGTGGGGTTATTTAACTAACAAGTATCCGAAGATACGGGGGAGATGTATGTAAATCAACACTTTAACTATCACCGCTCTGAAACCTCTGATAGTTTCCCAGTATCGGATCCAGTCAACGTGCCGATAGGGAATCCAGACAATTAATAAGCCTTGCGGCTTGTGGATTGTGGAAAGGGACAATAACTCGATATATATAAGAGGCCCTAAAGGTAACTGGCCAATTTTCCACAACCTTCTCGGTGCGTGGGGCTACATTACCACAACAACCGGAAAAGAGGTGTACACTAAGCGTCTCTCACGGAGAAATTGTCCCTAACCATTTTAAACCTGTCCTATCGAGCTGAATAGCCAGGTTTAGTGGCACATGGTGTGGGATACGTCGCATAGCTCTTGCAGTGCACCCAGCAAGTCCCACCAGACTGTGGTAAAAAAAGTTAATTAATCATACACGACATGCAGTGCGGAAGTTGGAATCCACTTTTCAGCGTGGTCGGCAGATCCGGCGAGTCATCCACCAAAAATCACCATCAGCTCTACATTCCGTAGTATTACATATGGGCCTGCACGGCCCTTCCGTGGAACGACTCCCCTAGGAATGCCCGGATGCGGGAGTTATTACTTTAATTATTTTGCTCCCGGATGGCCGTCCGGGGGCATCCAAAAACTCACGGAAATTATATATTTCCCACCGTCAGAACTGGGTAGACTTTTTTTGTCATATGCCATTGCTTCTTCGCCATAAATCTACTGATAGAAATTTTGTTGCAATTTTGCCCGGGTGCACCTAAAACTTTTCTTAGATTGACTGGACTACTCAGCCATTGAAGACCCCACCAAGTGCACGAATGAGTTGTTCCTGTCTATTCTGCCATAGGCAACAGCAGCAGTCCGGGAAAAGTTGTTTCAAAAGTTCGTAAGTGTGTGCGTAAGTACCTGCGTAAGTGTACACTCGTAAGTGTGTAACTAAGTTTGCGTCTAGGTGAGTGCTGTGACGTTTGTATTTGTGGAACTAGGAATGTAGGTGCAAAGCATGATGCAAATATAATTATAATAATATTATTCTTATTATTATTTTTGCCTTGTTAACATCAACCAACCGACGATTTACCCTCGTGAAATAATGATTATTATTATTATTATTATTATTATTATTATTATTATTATTATTATTATTATTATTATTATTATCCGCCATTGACAGGCCTGTGGGATTACATATAGTTAATGTAGTTATACGAAAATCTCCATAAACATTACAAGATATTATACAATTGTGAATATTAGATATGGAGATTTTGAAAATGGTTTCCACCATCCATTGTTCATTCACAGGAACATCGAACTTCACACCAAAATTGATAAAACTAGACATTTGAGAAACCATTTCTGGTAGTTTTGGTGGTAAGTTCACACATGTCTATACATTAATTAAGAACTCTTTTCATGAATCGAGGAAGTCTTTGAACTATTATTTATTGACGGCGACGGCTCTGGTGTCACTTTCCCCTCACTATTTGAGGGGAACAGCACACTTGCCCCCTGCTCCAGTGTCAATGAGCCTCATGCGAATAACATTATGTGTTGCGATTTAACGTTTTAACATAAAATCAACAGCCTTTTTTACTTTTCTAAAATACATATATTTTTAATATTGTTGATTGAACCGAAACATTTCTGCCCAAAGAACACCGTGGTTCACTCGCCGAGGCATGTTGACAGAAAGGCGTGTTATCGGTATAAAGACAGCATGCTTGGCATACAACAGACGCTTTTCAAATACGATGACTATCTCTAAAATGGAAATATACCAAACTGATTAATCTGTGTACAATGTTTAAAACACTTTTCTGAAAGTAAAATAATGACGAACTATGTGACAATACAGTTATATTTACATGACAATTAATCGACAATTCAATGATGTACATCTTTATCATATTTCCGTAATACAAAGCAATAAATCTACTGAGTATATTAATGCCTTTGTTTTCTACATCTTCTGGGTTTCCTGCCCCTCCACACGCACCCAATCCCATCCCGCTTCCACTCCCATCCAACGATCACATCTCACATTTCCTTTAGGAAATCAGATGCACAATACAATTTGGCACACGGGGATTATTTAAGTTACTGTTCGGAATTCACTTCAATATTCCATAAATACACATGCTGTCTGTAAATTCTCGTCCGCTTTTTATACCATGCTATCTGTCTAATTCGGTTTTCAGCCAACAACCTACAATTCATTGCGCTTACTACTGTTTGACCTTAACCGGAACCTGTACCAGGAACAGTGTTCCGGTTAACGTTAAACAGTAGTAAGCGCAATGAATTGTGGGATGTTGGCTGAAGACCGAATTTCCGTAAGTAATCCATGATTACTGACCAAGTACCATCTCACACATCACAATAATTGTTCCGAAATCCCTGAAGATTGGGAAGAAAACTGTCACTCTAAAGACTAAAGGTAGGGTGTTGGAATTCGCCAAATAGCCCTGCGGCCAAGACCTTTCCGGTTTTAGCTATGCCCCGCCCATCTCTAGCTAAGCTCCAGCCACACCTCGCTCGTGTTGGGATCGATCGATCGATCTCTGAACACCCTGACTATCAATTTCCAAAAAACTACACAGGTAAGTTGTTGAATGTTTTGAAACTAATTTGACTGGGTGCTGTTGTTGCCTAAGGCAACAACAACGCCCAGTCAAATTAGTTTTAAAATATTCAACAGTATGTCTATTAAATAGCAAAGAATTACAAAGACATACAATTCATGGTATGTGTCGGACTATTTGACATTTGATGACGTCTATATGGAACCCTTTGTGATGTAATGATTGTGACGTCATCATACACGCGCGCTGAGATGATTATGACGTCATACGAGGTCAGATGATGGATGAACACTCTGTAAAGGTGAATTTTCATGATACCCCTACCTGTGGTAGAACAAGGCCAATTGGTATGGCTTTGTAGCCCAATGGGTGGAGGTTAAGAAATTTAATGTTAGAGTCGCCACCCCCTGGTCAATATAGCTTAAACCGGTGCCATGCTAATCATGTAAACTTTTATATGGCTTGTAAACATCTATAATGTGGCTACAATGCGTCTCATACATCTCATTCGTATCTGGCAGATGTATATAGTGACACATTTTTACCATACTTACCATGCGTACCTTAAAAGGTGAGCACATTTCCAATCTCGTATGCATTACCGTAAATACTTACATACTAGCATAATATTAGATTATTTGGGCTAATTACCATCATAATAATAACAATTAAAAAAGTACCGTGAACATATTTAAAACAATGGGAATATATATTTGGGGATCTTGAATTACAGTAAAACCTCTAGTAAACGACCACCTTAGTGAACATGTTTGATCTATTTTATTTAAGTCAGTTGTCATCTGATTTGCGTTTGTTTCCAAGAAAAGACAGTTTCTTTCAAGCGATAACTGTTTTAATGAACCAACATGCTCGGATGCCATTACAACTAAATAGTTTCCATCTCTCAATCGTACTGCTCTCAACCTTTTCTGTAATAAGTCTAAAAAAATATATAAAAACAATCTTTGATTGTGGCCCTTAGAAATATTACATTTCATTTAAATTCTTTGCCCTATTGTTATAAATTCCTTTTATACATTATACCTATCACTGTAATAGCCTTTCCTCAAAGGGCTTTCGCTTACTATTGCTAAAGCCTTTTTACCCAAATGCTCCAGAGAAGATTGCTTTTGGTGTTATAGCCCATTGCTAACAATGTTGCTTGTAAGCACGGCACATCCTGCATGATAAGTAATGCGAGCCCTGAAGTTATCGAGGGAAGCAGTGACATGGCTTTTCATTATAGCACTAGTTCGATGGAAGAATAAAACTATCATTTTGTCACAGAAAATAGGAAGATTCTTCTATCTGATTGCCATCATGCTGTATGATCTGGATACGCCAACCTCATAAGACAGCATCATGAATAGGTTTGCTTCATGGTCCACATGCGTCTGTTACTATTATCTTTGATAAATCGACAATCAAACTTCAGTTAAGTCAGCAGAGCGTTTACGTCGAGAAAAACAAAATAATGCCCAAACATGTAATTTATTTATCACGCATTGTCGCACCTTTCAAGGTATTATTTGGTAATGATTAAAACAAAGTGGCGCTAATAACATGTGTTAGTGATTACCGTATAAATCATGCCTACGAAGACATTTCCGTGAACACAGAGGTGATAATTTCTGGCGGATTTAGCATTGGACTTGAAGCTGATGCGCGAATTCCTTTTCATGCAATGCATGACACAGTGGAGCATTCCAGAATTGTAGTAAGTTGTGCAGATACGGATGCTCTTGTTCTTCCGCTGTACTATCATTCTGATGGATCTATTGCTGCGAGGACGAAGATGCATTCAGGACATATATGGGTATCTGTGAATAGACTAAGATATTTTCAAATAAATGAAATTACTCAGCAACTCGGTCCAGGTATTTGAAAGAGTCTGCCTGCTATGTACGCCTAACCTCTTGACGGGATGTACTATGCAATGAGTTCACTTCACAGAATAAGAAAGCCTACTGCATACAATGTCTTAACTCAAACATCAATCGTTTTGAACTTTCGACATTCCGTTTTTCATTATCAGTTATATATGTCCTACCAGCTGCTAGATGGTTCATAATGGCATTGTTTGGAACCCTGACTGGAATGTGTTGTAATACTCTCAATGACCTGCTTTGCATTATTCTGAAAACAACCAATAAAGCTGCTTCACAGATCCCGCCAACAGGAGAAACATTCTTACAATATCAGTGGCCACTATCAAGCACGAGTGTTTTGCAGCACCCATATCATGGAACCGGATCTACCAAGTCCAACCAGTTATGGATAGGAGAATAGATGATTGTACGATTACACATGCACTCTGTTTAAAGGACCGCATGTCTCCGGGCCCTCGAGATCTTACCAACCTGTGTTGCACGAACAGTGTCATTACAGACCGAGAGCGACGCCAATTCCTATCAGTTGGTATGCATTGGTTTGAGGCCATTGCCACATAGAATACAAGAGCATTGTTGACATACCTCGTTCGGACAATGATGATGACGGTGATGAACTGTAGAATATATAATAATCGGAGTAGTTGAGTTTTTTCAATACCCGAATACTTTAATTTAGATGCCTAATTATTCAAGGTATATCAGAAACATGTCTAAAGAACTTGGTTTTGAGAAAAGGTCGTTTGAATGACAACCAGTTCGGAGCCATAGAAACCAATGTCTGTTGACAACAAAAACAAGTCATATAATAACTGACCAATATTAGGCTAACCCTTTCATCGATGAAATCATATAATGTCAATTTCAAGGCAACCATACGGGAAACTGCTAAATATCTTGAAAATAAAGACTGGAAACCGTTTGCTTCCATGCAAATAAATCTTGGAATATTCAGCAGCATATCTTAACATAAAGTAGTTATCGTATCTGTTGTATAGCGCTGAAAGGTTTAACAGATCAATGACTTTCCCTAGTGACCGCTAATTGATTCCTCCCTAAGGAAGCCGTTTATGACAGTTTTTACTGTAATTAAATATATCTAAATGTGAATAACCACTGTTCCACTGTTACAGTAATATTTTAGACATATTAATAATTGCTTAATACATTATTTGTGCATAATTAGATAGCATATTATTGTTATGTTAGTAAGTATATAATATAGGCTAAGCATACGCTATTATGGCTATTATGTAATTTATGGTAATACATAAACAAGATATCACATTTGAGTTTTTAGCTTACCTGGCTAGGCAGACCAGGGGACCTTATGCCATAGTGACCGTCCATTATTTTCCCGCCCATCGTCCGTCGTTGTCCATCACCCTTTGCTCTAAAACGCTACTTATCCCTAACCAATAGCCAGATTTTAGTCAAATTTAGGTCAAAGTATTCTGTCATGCTCGATTCCAGAACTTCCATCCAGAATTTTGCTAGGTTAATTTCTTGGGTCTAAATTTTAGATTGTATTATACATTTACCAGAAATTGTGAAATTGCGTCTTCTTAGCATTTTGACAGATTTCACCCAAATTTAACTAATAGGATCATATGGCCATCTTCTCTAGCACTTTCCTTCGGAATTTTGATTCATTAATTGTTTGGGTGAAAATCCTAGATTTTATGAAAAATTTACTGGAAGTTGTCAAATCGCTTCTTGTCCTTACCATTTTGATCGATTTAGAAAAAGAATTTGTTTGAAAGGATCCTATGACGGTAGGCTCGAGATTTTCCATTCAGAACTTTGATTTGTAAACCTTTTTCTACTCCTTAGCATTTGATCGATTTCAACCAAGTAAGGCAGAAAGGATCCTATGGTCATAGGCTCTAGAACTTCCATTCAGAATCTGATGTATCATGAAAAAATTACCGGAAATTGTCAAATCGCTTCTCCTCTTTAACAGCTTGACCGATTTGAATCTGATTTGTCGAGAATAATCATATCGTCATAGGCCCTAGAACTTCCATTCAGAATTTTGATTCATCACATTTTGTGTGGAAATCTTGGATTTTATGAAAAACTTATAGGAAATTGTCAAATTGCGTCTTATTTTACCAACTTGAATGATTTCTACCAGGCTGCTTACCTCTCCTTGGCACTGCATCTGCTCCCGGTGCTTGAACTACTTGTGCTCAGTGGAATTCGAAATGTCAACTTATATTGGTCTTAGCGTCAAGTAACGCCACTTCGCCTATGGAGGTACCTGATTTTCTTTGCTTGTATTTCTGGCCGTGAGTTGGCAGTAGTGACCATCTTCTTCCATTATTCAAAACAAATTCAGGAAACAAAGTAATTAAATCTGGCCTCAACTAATTGGAGAATTGAGTGTGTGATGGTGGGTGGTGGGTTGAGGTGGATGGGGAGAGTTATTCCTGTGCTATTCATTATTAAAAAGGGGACTAAGGTGCGGTGTTCTTCTATGTGTTTGTCCGGTTTAGGAGCTTGCTATTTCATTCATTGTGATCATTGAGCTTAACATAAGGATGCATCAAAAACACAAATAGTATGGTTTTCTAACATATCTTTCATGAGGTAACCGGAAATATATGGGGAATGTGTGTCAATCAGGTCTGATACATCGGATGTAAATTTCACGCCATGTATCAGATCCACGAATGCTAAAAGTGATGATTATTCTCATTATACCTAACCGGTCTTGGAGGGCTGGAAGTGGGTCTGACACCTTTATATCCAGTTTGTTTCATTAGAAGATAATGTAGTTCGGATCGACCGGTCAGGTGCCGGCCGTACCAGCTAAGCTGGGTACGCGCCGCCTGTCCTGGATTCGTTCCCTGAACATCCCCCTGGGTAGAGCTGTAAGCGTATATGGGCCTATGAGAGAGATCGCGTTGTAAAAACGACTAAGTTCCTTAAAGTGCGTAGCGCGCATGCGCGCGCTTAATACTATTTTTGACAGAGCGCGTATTTTACGACCAAGATAGGATGGCGCTTTTCGTGTATCGGGTAGATACATTGTAATCCTTTCTAATTACTTGTTCCCGCTGACTAGGGCATCTGAATTCTACGGGCTTTCCGAATCTGTAAACCATTTCAAAATCGGTTAAGAACTGGCTGAGTTATCCACGGGAAAACCCTTTTTGATTATCTTCAAAATATTGTCATGACGTCGTAACCACGTGTACGCAGAAATTCTAGAATGTTCTAGAACATTCGACTGCGTTATTATTAGCTACGCGCTGATTGGCTAGTGTTCGACCGATGATTGGTTGAAACCTGCGCCTATGACGGCACAGGTAGTATAAAATGAAATGAAATCCAGAAGTCGAGAGCATCCTCGGCCAGGGGTCGAATAGGTTGGATCTGTATGCAGCTACTATCAGCAAGACAGGCATTACACAGATCACTTCTGTCTCGGGAGGTTTCTCTTCCGTAGCCACAGCAGCAATCCAACCCACCGCA
Source organism: Chaetoderma sp. LZ-2023a (assembly GCA_034401795.1). Lineage (NCBI taxonomy): Eukaryota > Metazoa > Mollusca > Caudofoveata > Chaetodermatida > Chaetodermatidae > Chaetoderma > Chaetoderma sp. LZ-2023a. The sequence continues at coordinate 63,422,554 of CM067374.1, forward strand.
CTAAAAGCAATTTTGTATCTCCCGATTGTACGGGAGCATTTTTGGGACCTTTGAATATTGTTCACGAATACCTCAAGAACTAACTCGGAACACAAACTTGCGGCGAGGCCTTTCCCAGCCTTAAAATGTGATTCTACAGATGTAGAGGCAGCGATGTTCTTTGGTGGATGACTCGCCGGATCTGCCGGCCACGCCAAAAAGTGGTTATTAACCTTCCCAGCACTGATGTCGTGCAGGTTTATTTTAACTTTTTGACCGCAGCAAGTAAACTTTGCCCGGTACGTCTTCAGAGCTAACTGACGTACCCTTCACCGTTAAGCTTAGTTATGTATCTTCATCCGTGTTCAACAACCCCCGCTTATGAATGGGTTGTTATTAACTTCCATAAGTACCATCGGTGTACGGGAACTTTTGTCTTAGCAGTAATGTTATTGTATCTCTTACTGACTACTCGTTAGGCATTCTATATTGTGATTACAGTCCTGAGTTCGATCCGCTCCCGTCCTGGACTGCATGCCGAAATCCTGTTTGCGGGAACCGACATGCGGGAACTTTTCAGCTTCCAGAGAACGCGTCAACTCATGCACACCAAGGATAATGTATCAATTTCAGTAGCACGATAGCCCATGCTTAAGAATGGCTACCGATTATTCAAGTAACTATACTTAACATTTTAATTATTCCTTTAATTACAGCTTTAATAATTATACTTTATCTGTATAAACGGACCGCTAGTTATAATTTCTGCATCTGTTTATAGTTATTCTTATTTTCTGTAAGGTGTTTTTACTAACCGCACCATAGTAGGTTTCTCAACCTGTACTTTATATATTATTCTGATCATTTCACATTGCATTGCTTGTTCTGGTTAGTTTTATATATGGCAAGTAGCCATCAGTTTATATGTTTTGTTTATTTATAGAAAAATATAGGACTGCAGTGCACGTAGGAAACAGTATACAGCAACATTTATATATGCAGCACGTTCTCCTGCCACCAACAATTTTTCACTGAGGTCGCTGTCCGTGCTATAACTCGGTTTAGCCCGGCATGCTACCGACTAAAAGCCTTTCTATTCAGCTCAATAGGATAGGTTTAATATGATTAGAGACAATTTCTTCGTTAGGAGACGCGTAGTGTACGCCTCTTCCGGCAGTTGCGATAATTTAGGCCTGCACTCCGGCAAGGTTGTATACAACTGGCCAACATACCTAATGGGCCTCATATTTATAAGTTATTGTCTCTCTTCATGTTCCACTAAGCCTTATGGCTTCTTAGTTGTTTGGATGTCCCTATCCGCACCATGGACTGATCCGACGCTGCGAAACTCTTGGAGTTTCAGATCGGTGATGACCACGGTGTGGTGTCACACACATCTCCCACGTATCTTCTGATACTTAGTGGTTAGTAATCCTTGCCAAGGTAGGAAACACTGCGAAAATATCTTAATTATTATTTTCTTTTATCTGCTGGAAAATCCTCCCACACCGCAGTGCATAACTGGGCAACTTGCATTTAAATCTAACGTCAGGTTAAAAAGATAGCTCCGTAGGACCTGGTGACGGGCGAGATGCGTATCCCCACCGAATTTCGTAAGAATGTCTGGGCATGATATTAAGATCTGCTACACCCTCACGGGAAGGACATTCACGATGGGTGTTCGTCTCTCTTACCCCCACTGTAACGATAAATCAGTTGCCTAAACTTGCTTTTGTAAAAAGTGACCAATGTCCTCTGACGTTATGCGTGGTTACGGAGCAAGATGTCCGGATTCTTACCCAGTTTGGAGATCTTGTGAGGTAACATGTATGCACGCTGTCGTCAGTATTGATGTCTTAAGGCATCCGTTCTCAATGACAGTCGTATCTAAAAGCTAGGTAGACGCCAGCCAATTGCAGCCTAAAATGGTTCTTGTCTCTAAAAACTAAATGTTAGGTTAGGCATAGAGGAAGGCCTGCATAAATAAAAGCGGCAACTACTAATTCAGCATATTGGAAACTACATAAGACCGCGACGTGGGAATCCTTCGGGAATCGCTCGTCCCGTCTTCACGTAAAACAGCACGCAACCTAATAGTTTACTAGGTATGGTCTTTTCTTTACAGTATTTTGGTTGAATATTAGAGTAGGCACTTTTTGGCCAATACTCTTCTCCCGTTTTAAGTGGTGGCAACATTTTTCTGTGACAGAGGCCTGCATGAGGCACTTGCCTCTCGCAAGGATTCAGTGGCGACGGCCCATGCGATGCTAATACTCGTCACCCAAACTAGCACTAGGAGTAGTGCCCGCATGAGGCACATGGTTTTTCGACACTATAAAAGATAATTTTCTTTCCTTTCAGCTTAGAGGTATAATAGTTTATATTAAGTTAATTAGTTATCTCGTGTATGGTAGCTTCCCTTGCGGGGATAGGTCACCAATTAAATCTTGTAAGTCCATAGATCACGAAATTGCTATGGACAGGCATACCGGTGACACAAACTCTTGGGATGAGACTGTAGTGTTTAATGTTCACGACGATGGTCGCATGGCCCCACCGGAACGATTGAGTTCCACCGGCCTCAAGAGCCAGTCTTTGTTACCCGTAGGGCAGTATCGCATGGGATCCGTAACCCCGAGACCGGAAGCTAACCAGTCATCACTCGTTGTGCACATGCAATGCGGCGAGTCGACACCAGAAACTGGAACGGCCCAACACTACCCCGCGAGCTACAATAATCTATTTAATGTACTTTATCCAGAAACTGACAAGACTCCACTGAGGTGGAAGTGAGAGGGAACGCAAATGGTTTGGGCGATTAAATTTGTTGAAATGTTCTGATTCTGTGGAGAGCCATGCTCGCTCTTTTCTGTTATCAACGTGGATTCCCTATCCGAGACTCGAACAGACATTGTCCTTGTTGCTGAATATTGGATCTTTTCCGGCACCAAGGGCATTCAAGTGGCGTCATCACCGAGCTCCTCAAATGTACAATAATCTAGTTATTTAACATCTTCTCCTTAGCGGGCGGAACTTTCTGGTTAATTAGCAAGTTGGATTTTACAGGCAGCAATTATGCCTCCGAAGTTCAGTTTCTCAATGCTCTTGGCTTAAAGTCTATCATATAATCATAACCAATGGCTCTTAATTCCTATTCAGATTCTGCAGTACTGTTCCGAGTAGCTTCTAATCCGCTCCTAATCAGTTATAACCCAATGCATGTCTACCAGGATTCGGCTTGCTCTCCTGACAGCCCAAAATTAGGCCAATCTATGGTTAATAGGCCCAGTTTACTACTGGTTGAGACTTTTATTTCCAGCTACATTCCAGTATATCTTGCCTTAATAAATCGACAACAGCCTGGGAATACGTCATATAACATTGACCCAGCATCGACAGTATAGGTTGTCCCAACATCATTCTGCTCATTGGTCTAATAATGGGCGAGCATATTTTACACACTTTTTGTGAACTATTCGAAAAAAATGTGTTTTACATGTGCAATATGTTTAGCAAATTGGCAAGGTAAAAGACACATTTAATGAAATATGTCAAACCCGTTTTCCAGGTACTACACATTTTTTCCCAAAGAAAAGAAAACACACAAACACATGAACAAAAGACACCCGTCTCTATGGCCTGTCTTTCAACCCACGTGAATACAAGATGATCATAGCCAAAAGGCCAAAAAGTGAGTACAATGTAATTTGCACAATTTTTGATAGTATAATATTTCTCGTTCGTTCATTTATTTAGTTTTAATTTTCCACTTAGACCTGATTGTACTTGTGTCATGGCTCTGTCTTTGAAGTGCTTCTTCAAGGGGTTGCGAAATGATAAAAACTGAAATACGCAAAACCTAAGCTGCTGCTAGGGACGTATGCCTTGCCTGTTGATGCCTAATGATCTGTTGTTGGCATGTGTAAGTGTTGAATGCTAAGCAAAGAGGGGTGGCGATTATTATATTTATCCCAGAGGTGGGATGAGGTGGAGGGCAGTCTGTGAAATAGACCTTTCCCACATTAGCATATTTGGGAAAATACTTTCCCAGATTGCATTGCGCATACCACTTCTGGCTGTTAATCACGAGGCCTGACTCGCAAACAGCATTACTTTACTATTGCAATCTAATACAACGCATTCTATGTGAAGAACTAATTTCATAATGGTATTGAAGTCAAACATCATTGAAAGCTACGCCAATTTCCTATATATTTCTGTATTCGTTTTTATATTTATGTAAAATTTACTACAGTTGATTGTGATTTTAAAATAGCCCATATTTTCCACTTGATTTAATGAATCTATGTATAATGGTGTATATTATATACGCAAATAACTCAGTGAAAATTTTAAATATAAAAAATAATGAATTAATGTTAAAGTGATTTTAGTTTATTATGGAAACGGTTTAAATTGTGGTGCATTTAAGTGCAATAATAACTCAAGGCGGGTCAGCTGCATGTTGGCGGTGTTACCAGCCATCAGTTTTGTTCTGAGCGTCGATTTAAGGGAATCCCGGCGTAATGGCGTCAATGTGGGAAAGGTGTATTAGATCTAAAAACCGAAATTAGGCAGGAACCTTTGAAATAAAAAATATTACGAGACAAAACTGAAAGAAAATTCTATCAAATAAACATAATTAACTTACGATAGTTGCATGCGATTAAATAAACAAGAACAGGAAAAAATGAACTTAAAATATAGTGCTTGTAAACAACAAATCATGAACTAGATAACATTTACTAAAGTAACTGTAAATCTGCGATGTCTGATCATGAAGAAATAGGTTAAGAACCCTTGATTTGCTAAAGTGAAGTTTGACTAAAATCTGGGGAAAAGCCGTCGCATGGCAAATAAAGAAGAAATCAATCAATTTTGCCTGGGCCAGGTAGTCAGAGAATCGAATTTCACCAGATTGTAATGCCTCAATCAACTTCAACGGGTAAATGGATGCAGTTCATGCCAAAAACGAAAATATGTCGATTTGGGAACCTATGGAAAATGGTAATATTTGGGGATGTTAAAATATTTTACATCTCCTTGAATAACATAATCATCCTTAATAGATTGGCCATAATATTTTTACTATGGATGAAATATTCTGCTGATTATTTTAAAATAATTAATACCTAGCAACAGTTTCCAGTCAAATTAGTTTTAAAATAATCAACGATAATCCATCAGAATTTGAATTGAGTGAACTAGAATGTCAGTTACAACCTCAATGCAAACACAATTTGCTAACACCTTTGTTAGAATCAAAAAGTGAATCAGCCAATCTCAAGAGCTACTGATAACTGCTTTGTGTCACATCCTCATGCAGGCAACAGGAAAAACAATCATACATATCACCTCATATATTACCAGTTGGTCTGTTTATCAAGCAGACAACAAGACCAATGCCACGCATTGATATTCTATCATCATTGGTCTCTGTATTTCATATACTCAGACTCTACAATTTGAAAAGTGCATAGCCGTTTGGAAAGCGAGTGGATTAATTAATATCCAGTCTGGTTGCAGTCGGTAAGGTGTGTGTGTGGTTCTGTTCGTGTGTAGCAGACACATTTTACTATAAGCAAGATACAAAATCAGGACATAATACTACCTATGTAATTGGTATAATAGCATTCCAATGTGAGACTTTCTGTAAGGGTACACAAGAGCCTGTTGTTAGACAGTTTATTTGTGCAACATATTTAATACATAAAGGGGACTCCAGTTCAATCATCAAGTGCTACAAGCATCCTTTGAAATCACACCTGTTCGATGTTAAGATAGCAATTATTAGCACTATAGATATTTCTGTACGCAAAATTCAAAATAATGGATACCTGTGGATGTTATCTATTAGTTCATCAAGTCCACCAAGCTGGCAAGGTTTCATGTCAGACATAAGTAAGGTAGAGACGATGTAATAGTCTTCTATGGTAGAGTACTCTTACACAACTATGGTGTTCAACACTATGGTATCTATGAACCCTTCAACAGATGAAGTTGTTTATGGCACGATGGTGTATGTAAAAAGTTTAGGCCAGGAAAAACAGAATGTGATGTGCAGCACTTACCTTTGACCAACCATTGTATCCGAATGCCTGCAAAATCAAGCAAGACAATCAGAAGGAATTTAAGAATATGTTCTTATGACTGGGGGGATTCCATCTAATTATTCTTTCCTTGGTGCAGAAAGTAAACTAATGGAAGGCGGTGGCATTGAAGAGTTGTGGGCCCATTTTATGCCAGAAACTCCTTACCTAAGTTAATGGAGGTCGAATCCTATACTAAGACGTTAAGAGTGTGCACATTGTCAAATGCAGTACGCCATCTATTACATTTTGAGTTCGAGGTGAGTAATACTCAGGACCCCAACTTGTCAGAAGAATTATCAGAATAGTTTGACAATGGTACTCAGAATGTAGATGGACAGTGCGGTACGTATAATCTTGCTAATGAGGCAGATATCTTGTATCTATGTACATGAAGCAGGTTCAGAATGATAATGCTGATGGTGATCTTTGGCGTGCGCATGCTATATATCAGAATAGTGAGAGCAATTTCCAACAAATGTCAATACAAAGCAGTGAATGTAAAACAACCATAAATCCAATGGGGAACCTATGGAAAATGATAATGTTTGGTGACGTTAAAATATTTTACATCTCCTTGAATGACATAACTGCCAATAGAGATTTAATTCAGCTGCACGAAGAAGTGGCCATAAGAAAAGAATCTCCAGAATCTAGCAGAACGGCAAAGCTATGGCCGATGCTTAGAACCTTGCAACTGGAGTCGTACCTGATGACCGTATCAAATTGGATAAGTCGGGACTGCTATCCAAGATAAACTGAGTGGGAAGCTATTTGGGGGTGTAAAGCTGAAGAGGGTAGATCATGCTAAAACATTTGATGGTATGTGAAACCCGTAAAGATATATGGTGATGAAGTTCGTATGCCATCACAGGCGCTGTATCACCGATTTATGGCACTGGTCGCCCTCCTGATGGCATGTTTTCACTTGAACTGGCAACATAATCTCCTGCACTGTTCAAAGATATGGAAATATATAAGAAAGATTATGGGGAAAGGAAATAAGGTGGATATTGTTAAGTGCATACCTGAGATGGAGACAGAAATCACATCAGAGACAGTTGTATCAAAAGCTAATGAACTAAAGTGATGTGCCCTTTTGGACAAATTGCATTGAGCCAAGACTGGAGCTGCTGAGGCTGTTTATGATGCATATATGTCATTTGTTGTCTGTGAATTTTCATATGTTCTTCTCCTTTGGTGTTTTACAGCTATGAAGTGGCAACAATGGAAGGTCGTGGACAAAAGCGGTGGCAAACGGAGAAAACATGTCCAGATGTACTTGTGGAGATAAAAACACCAATACTTGGAGACAAGAAGTTTCTTGGAAACAAAAAGACCAAGCAGGATGTGATCAAATTGTTGTTTCAGCACATCGAGAGGGCAGGCATACATGTCAATCATACTAGTGAAGATGGGGGATCCTGGTGCCTGCTTAGGTAAGACAGCAATGCCACTTGCAAAAACATATGGAAATGTTGTTATTGCTGATGATACAGACATTTTTATAATGTTGTTCCCCCACACAAACTATCGGAACCACGTTTTATGCAGAATAAACACGATACCATTGTAATTAAAGTTGCAAAGAATGTGTTAGGAAGGCCGATGTACACATGCGTGGCATTTGTTCATGCTATGTAAGGTTGTGATTCTGGAATGTATGGCATGGGAACGTGAAGTTCGTGTAATTGTTTAGTCACCACAGCAGTTGAGTGCAGATGCGTTTGTCTTTGATGACAGTGAACACCTAGAGAAGTGCTTCAAAATATGGGAGAAAATTTCGCATAGAATCTGTACACAGGATCAACCAATGCAGGACTCGATGAACTGCGTTATTTAAATGGGGTATCATCTAAATATGTACCTTTTGAGAGAACGCCTCCTACCAGCAACGCGATGTACTTCCACTCCACTCGCTATGTATACCTCGCCAAGTTAGCATCTGGTACCATCTTAAAGCGATTCTATAAAAGGAAAAGTTTGGATTCAAGATTGAAGGTCATGCTGTGGTGACGATAAAGTACCGGCATCACGTATACCTCTTGGCAAAGATAAGATGCTCCTGCAAGAACGATCGTTGTGTATCTTGTAGTTGTGTCAAGGGAAGAGTTGCAAGCAGTATACACTGCAAATGTGAGTGGCAATATATGAAGACTCATATTGAACTTTCGCAGAATATAAATTGGCGTGATCAGAGGGGAATTGGTTTAATGTGGAACTACATGGATCACTTCTAGCCAATGTAACTTTAAGCCTTTTATGCTGAAGCCGGCCAAAACTGGCCTGTACAGTGGTTTTGAGCAATGTTCATTTGCAGGCCAAGAGGATCCTATTTTTTGCAAATTTACTACTGGTAACCGAGCCAGCCATTCCAGTGGTACATTTTCAAAAAAATAGCATTTTCTTGGCCTGCAAATAGACATTCAATCAGCAAATATATTGATTCTTGATAGAATGTCATTAAAAGGTTAATGCACAGAATATAATTTCAGTTAAATCTGCCAGCTTGAGGGGTGATTTACGATATAATTCAGCTTGTACTTTAGTGGAGTAACACATAAAAGGAAACATGGGAATTATCATAATAATTGCATACTGATATCTGAAGCATAGGCTTGTAGAAATGTTTACATCCAAATGGTACTTCCCCATATGTAATTATGAAATATCCTGACCCACTTTTTCCAAACAATTTTTTTATCCAATATAACTCTGAAACAAATCAGCATACACATACATTTTAGTACCCATTGCGGAAAAAACTATCATTAGAAACATGTGTGATTTTTACTAAACTTATATCAGAATTAAATTTCCTGAGACCAAATCTTAATTTTAGACATTTAAATCACCATTCTAGCTTATTTAGAACTATGGAGAAATTGTCAGCTATTGTGGTTGTCATTTTGACTTTTCAGCCATTTAAAATAGAGTATCATTATAAGCATGTGTCCTTCTGCAGAGGTGATATCAGGAATCAATTTCATGACCCCAAAATACCTAACTTTAGATGATGCTTCAATCGCCATTTTAGCTTATATAGTAACCGATCTCTGGAGAACGTGCAATTGCCAGCCATTTTGGTGGCCATTTTGAATTTTTGCTTTAAAAACATGTTCCCCATTTGGGAAACATGGGGAATTTTTGTGCTCTTAATGTGGTTAAAATGGAAGAGTTCTGCGCAGAAATGCTGTTGTTAACTAAAATGTTCGGGTCCAGTATCATTTTTTCTGGACTGTATGGTTGTGGTGACATTTTAGTTTATTCTGTTGATTCGGCGAATCATAAACTCAGGTAGTGCAGACTGGGCTAAGCGCATACTACGTGTAAGAGACGCATGCACATAAGTAGAATGAACATCAGAGACTATTAGTATTAAGGACAGAACATGTTTTACCGCTAAGCGGTTTTAATTAATACTGAATTAGGCTGTGTTCATTTCGTAAGTAGTTGCTAATACCAAAAAAACCCAAATAATCATAAACAAATAATAATAATAATAAAATAATAATAATAATAATAATAATAATAATAATAATAATAATAATAATAATAAATAATAATAAATAATAAATAATAAACAAATAATAAATAAATTCTGAGCAAATAATAAACAAATAATAATAAACAAATAATAATAAACAAATAATAATAATAATAATACTAATAATAATAATAATAATAATAATAACATCCATTAGTATTCATGATGATACACCATACAGATTGTCAGAGATTGCTGATAGTTTAATAGAAGACAGTACTGTGAATGACATACATCAAGGAGTAATACCACCAGATGTACTTGGCACAATTGGCGAATCAGATATAAGTTGCATATATTGTAATATGTACAATGATTCTATATATAACTAAAGCCTTTCCATATAGCAATTCAACAAGTTCTTAGCCAAACAGCTTTCCATGTTTATGTATGCACACTATGCATGTAATTCACCTTTCCAGTTTATTCGTACATTATATAACGTCATAATCAACTAAATGACGAGTATGCTGACGTCAAAATCATGACGTCATGAATGATTCGAAATAGTCCCTCTTTAACGCGTAATAGTCCGACACGTTGTACGAATTGTGTGTCTTTGCTATTTAATAAACATGCTGTTGAAACTAATTTGATTGGGTGCTGTTGCCAAATATTCAACAACTTACCTTCATAGTTTTCAGGAAAAATATAGTTAGGGAGTTCAGAGATCGATCTATACCAACACGAGCGTGACTTAGTTGGGGCTTAGATAGAGATTGGCGGGGTATAGCTAAAACTGGAAAGGTTAATTGAACCAGTATGCTATTTTAGCATTGAATCGTCATCGGAATACTTCATGAACTGACTATGTGTTTAAAGAAGATCACAAACGAGAATTAAATTTTACTAAAAACCAACGAATATAACTAGTTCATCATATTATATCAATTAAAAATATGGCACATGTTTACAACCTCTATTAATAATAAAACATTGATTAACTCATGATTTCGAAACGCTCATGAATTTCATGCTATCATGTCATTGCGTAAATGGTCAACAACGTGTGTTCAGATTACACTACCTATGTTTTAGATTCGAAGAAACTAGGACCTCATGTTGGTCTCAAGCTCGAGTTTATCAAGTACCTCTCTCTCTCTCTCTCTCTCTCTCTCTCTCTCTCTCTCTCTCTCTCTCTCTCTCTCTCTCTTGCATCCTTGTAATATGATAGTGGCTAAATGATATGATGTGAGCCATCAATCATCAACTGCCAACTATCATTAACTCTGTGACGTCATACAATAACACTCAATCACGCAATAATGTCACTCTGATTCAGGTGGAAATTCAAGAAAGTGAATTCCTGTGGCGAAAATTTTCATACAATATTTTATTTGAATTAAATTGCAAAAATTATAATTTGGTGTGCTCTGGCCCTTCTTCGTTTGTGTTTCCGATTAAATCAATGAAACGGTGCATGATATGATTTGCTTGCACTTCAAGAAAAGGTATCCATTTTGATGGTAATCTCTTTATCAGAAAGCCAATATTATTTATTAAGGTATGGAACATTCTGATGAATCTTTTATTAAAATACCAAGTAAAAGGTTCTGCCTAGCTTATTAACATTGTACTATAATCTTTGCCCTGCGCAGACCATATAGTAAATATTCGCACTTGAAAGTCACTACCAAATAGCCAGCCTGACCTTGCATATGCCCGTTGACAAGTTTCGATATAATCCCTGACCTTCGATCTCGGAGAACCAACGTAAATGAAATGTGTGGTATTGGTCCAAACTGAAGTGGCCTGTTTTCTACAAGAAAACGCGAGAGAGTATGAAATATATAAATAGAAAGATTAGTATTACTAGCATGTCCATGATAAATAGTAAAAAGTCAGTTTATTAAGAAAGCGCTGTTGGTAGTACTTGACACCTTATGCATATTTATTGAATCATAAAAAGTGGTACATGAACACCTGCGAGACTTTATGACCACTTGAGAAAGTTTATTAATTTTAGAAATAGTACATGATAAGAAGGACGAAAATGAATTCCCATAAGGTGGTTCCAGCAGCCCTGAGCCATGGGGCGACGATTCTTCAATATGTCCAAATATCAGCTTATTGATAGATTGATGGGTGGTTGTGATGGTGGGTGAATTATTCTAAGTAGCATTCGGTGATTAGTTTCAAATGGACTGTATGGCGCCATAATGGATATAAGTATATAGATGCACAATGTTACATATATATGATACTGTAATACACTCAACTACCAAACATGCAAAATCTGTTTCAGTGGGTACTGTGGCATACCTCCCACAACACAGGTCAAGCAGTCATGATAGAAAATCGTAAGAACCCACTTGCATAAACATATTGTGACAGGCTGTCACCATCCTCTATTCAATAGTTATGAAATAATAATGGTATTGTTAATGGAAGATGTTAAACCAGATGACTTACAGGTTAATACACGTTTAGATTAACGTGACATAATTTGGCATGATGCTTTGACAGACGAACGCATATTTCAGATTACTATTTGAGTCCCTGTATTGCGAAAACTTTTTTACGACATAATAATTGATGGAAAAAGGTACAGACAGCTTTTAGACTGACATCATAGTCCAACATGTGACTAAATACATGCCTATGCATGTATTTTACTAGTTATTTAGACCAATTAGTAAATTAGCTAAAATTAGGCTAAATTCATTTTCATTCACAACTTTCTAGCGTCAGCCATATGTAATTACGTCATTTTGAGTTATATTTCTTGACCAATCAGAATGCGGGATTCCGACAACAAATGTTTCTGGGTTGTTGTGTCATCATCCTATGATGTCTATACCAGGAATCGCATCCAGATGAATCGAGTCCAACGGTCTAACCTAATTAATGCTTTGCTTACCTTTTGGAGGCAGTTTGACATAACATCATACAACATTTTTTTTAAGGATACACCTTTTAGAAATTTAAATATTATTATTCAGTGACTTATGCTAGGCTAATAGAAATATAATAATTACTATTTAGATAAATAATTTGCGATTGCTTACCGTGGCTAGAATTATTATATTACATTACAATTCTCTCGAGATCTTGGCTAGACTTACAATTTATAGCCATGAATCGTCAATATCCTGCTGGACCATATCACATGCTTGAATCGGACCAGAGCATCAGAGATATTACAGTAACGAAAATTCTACGTTACTACGTATTCTCCGGCGCAGTTACATTTAATCTACCTGTCTTAATGGTCGGATGGTTATGTATGATGCTCTCTTTGTATGGAATTATTAAGCCTGTGGAATCATTAATTTCTTATAGGGGTAACTGTGTCGTCCAGTACTTGAATCATCCTGTGCGGCATTCACAAACCATATCATATATACTACCATGATTACTTGTTCAGTATAAGCATTTTTTAATAACTCAACAATATTCCATTTGACAGTATCAAAAGCCATGCAGTATAGTAGTCTCTTAGCAAGTATAAGTATAGTGACCAATTATTTGAAACTCCATTACCGATGCCGATGTTGTTTAGCTACTGAGTATTCCTGTCAATGGTTCAGGATCATATTACGTCTTAGAAGTTAACTGGTATCTATGTTCTGGCCAAATCGGAACGTGACATACACGATTTTGTCTTCATATTACTCTTGTTGTTATTGCTCTTGTTGTTATTACCGTTCACAGCCTTGCGGCAATTCACGTTCATTCTTTAAAAATACACACTAGTTATTTTTATCAACGTCTTATTAATCCGTTAAGATGATTTGTTGGGGATCCCTTTGCATAACGCGTATCTGTTATTATTGCATCTTTAATAGGCATGGTGACTGGGTGCATAATGAACAGAGTAAGCCATGTGGGTCACTGTAATCTACAGTTATTTTGATTTAATATTCGTTAAGAGATATTGTAGCCGCCGGGGGGGGGGGGGGGAGTAGGGTGCGCGTGATGCTGGATGTGTGCATTGTTTGCTACCACCGTTTCTGTCATGGTTCAGCAAGTCTGGCGAGATATTAATAACACCACCGTTGTTACATACTAATTTGGCTGGTAATAGTCCAAAAGTCTTACACCGCAATGAAGGTACCACGGGTGATGGTGGTGCAATAATTGACCTTTTAATTTAGAATTTTGCCCCTGTTGATCTACCAGGAGCGTACAAATACTTGATGTGGTGCGGAGCGCGGTTGCCCGGAGAGGGAACCTGACTGTAATAATCTGCATTGGTGTAGATTGCAGAATGCGAGCTCTACGCATTAGGCAGATAGTGAGAGTGTTCCCACTTGGACCGAGTCCGCCTCCCTTCTACTCGTGTTTCTTTTTTTTTATTGGTTGGATGGCGTCTATCGAGTCCCTGATTCCAGGTCCCATTCACGCCATTCTAGGCTGGTTTTATTTCAGTCTATTATTGGTAACTTCCCCAGGTTTTAACTGGTACCCATTTATACTCCTGGGTGGAGAGAGGCACAGAGGAGTGAATGAGATTGCCTATGTTTCCAGCGATGGTCAGTTGGCCGAACAGAGACGCGATCCCGGGGGTCACCGAATTCACAACTCTAATAGTTACCGTCTGAGCTATCGCCTCCTCTCTACTCATGTTTCGACTTAAGACCTCCTTTTATACTTTGCTGAGAGGCTGTGCCAGCGGGCTCAGCCACTCAGAGCGCGTGTTGTGTATGAGGCAAGGTAGCTAGAGCAATCTCTCACCTGATCATGTGCGCTCCAGCGATGTCTATACTTTAGTTGGAGCTCCGAATAGTCCGTTTTAATTTTACCATATCTTCGCGAGATCTGAACCTATTTTATTTCTGTTCAGAGTTTTAAATTCCCCATTCAATTTTGGTATTAATACATACCAAACTCATGGAGAACGGTCCCATATTATGGAATCGCCATAATATGAGTAACTATATGCATAAGCTGCCAGTCTCCATAAGCTAACGCGTCAATGTTTGTTTACCTCTCATGGCCACGAATGCGCGTATGGTGATCTCACGGACTCTGCCACTCTGTTCTCCTTTTGAATGGCTTATATATGTGGCCAATGGAGAGGTGAGCGTGGAGTATCCCCTACCGGGCCGTTTCGTACCCAGCCGAACTGGGCCAGTACGTACCCAACAGGCGGTCAGCGCTTCACCATTTGTTTAATAGTCTGTTTAATTAAATTATGTGTACTAATTTGTATGTTTGTATTGTTCCATAGTTTGTAACATGTATGAATGGCTTTGATTTGGTGAGTTTCATTCTTCATTTATATTGCCTGTGAATATTATGACATTGTCCTATGAATAAATTTCCGATATTTCTGTAAACGAGAAGTGTGTAAATTACAAGTATAGAGATTGTTTTGATATGGTCTATAATTGTAAGTAACAAATTTCTCTAGTTTTTAATAACTTTCCCACTTTATATATATATTCTGTCCAAGCATGCCTTATAATAAATAGTCAACAGTTTTCGTTTTCAGTAATTTAGATGTGTTAATGTATTAGCTGAGCCTGGCGTACTCTATCTATTCTATGCGACTATTAGTGTGCAGTTTTTATAATGTTAATGTGGTAAGTAGGACTTGAGTTTACAAATGATCCTAACATTCCTTGTCAACTTGGGTGCTACCACATCTGTCCACATCTGTCCACATCTGTCCACATCTGACTGTACCTGACAGCTAGATGATTATCCATTTAAATGCCAAGAAAGTTATGAAAATTTCTTTCTTCTATGTCTTGTTTGTTTATGCAAAATTTAGGTAAATCGTTTCTTTTTAGTTTCTTGAATTCTGTGAAAATATATAGTTAGCATTAGCAAAATTTAAGGCTACTTTGTTTATACCAAATTATATCTTTTCCTTTTGGCCGTTTGCTTTTATTGTATATCTCTATGATGGTAAAGGCATTAATATCATTCAACAGTGATTCGTGATATTAGTGAAAGGTGCTAAAAACCTAGAGGTCAATTATCCATGAAGAAATAGACGAGGTCACCAAATGGGCCTATTAACCATTAAAGAATACCACAAAACTGTTTATAATAACTAGAACAAACTCCATTGTATTATATTACATAGATACGTTTTAACCAATTAAGTGCGATTCCTGGCGCCACAGGATAGGATATATTTTAATCAAAATTGCATAGTCGATTCTATTAAATGTTTCAGATCTCAAGAATATGCTCCTTTATACAGAGAATCTAATATTTCCCATCATATCTATAAGAGCTAGCATTGCCGAACATTAATCTACAACGCCATATGCCTCAAAGTGTATTGATCATTGGCTTACATGTTCCATTACTCTATTCTGAAAAGTCTTCCTAGTGGTTTGGGTAAAAGTGTGAGTACTGACACGTGTCTCTAATTACTGAAGCTCGACGAGTCCTTAGCCTTGTAGAACGGACCTTTCCGATTTTGGCCATGCCACACCTATCTCCAGCTAAGCTCCACCCACACCACGCTCGTGTTGGCATCGATCGATCTCTAAACACCCTGATTATCAATTTCCAAGAAACTACACAGGTACGCTGTTGAATATTTTGAAACTAATTTGACTTGGCGCTGTTGCTGCCATGTTGAATATTTTGAAACTAATTTGACTGGGTGTTGTTGCTGCCTAAGGCAACAACAGCGCCCAGTCAAATTAGTTTCAAAATATTCAAAAGCATGTTTAGTAAATAGCAAAGAATTACAAAGACGTGCAATTCATACAACGTGCCGAATTATTTGAGATTTGATGACGGTCTATATGGAACCCTTTGTGACGTAATAATTGTGACGTCATCATGCATGCGCTGAGCTGATTATGACGTCATACGAGGTCAGATGATGGATGGATACTCTGGAAAGGTGAATTGTGTCACACATGATATTTTATTTGCTAATGAAAACGAGATGTATATCAACTCTTAAGTGTACTATCAAGCATCGCGGTGCCAACCAGCAAGGTAACGCAGATACTTTAAGATACTTTAAGATGAATTCTTGTCCGTCAAGATATACATGCTGATTTACAGTCTTACATTATCTGGGCTCGAGACCGCAGAGTATATAGTTGTTAACATATGAATGGCTCCGACCCAGTAATAAGTGGTATATGCATGCGTGTTAAAATATGTAAAAAAGAGGTTTTGAATATTGTGCTCAAATCTGGCACTGGCACACAAAGATCAACATCAACCAGCTGAAAAAACATACAATGCAAAGCGGCTTAGTTCGTCCTGCATCAACCAACCATGCAAACTATCTAAACGCACTAACCAAATAAAGTGAGCATACTTCACAAAACAAATCAACTGACAGTCTATGGAACAAGGAAGAACTCAACAAAGCTTCATTCAACTTCAGAAAATCACACTCCAACTAGTTGCAGTGCCATGAATCTACATACTATCTCGAGCTAGTAGGCAGGCAAGACGTTCTCACAGTCTCAATTTCCTACCGTATTACAGAATAGTAGATGTTACCACTACCGAATGCTGCGATAGCCCCATCAAATGAAGCTTTCGCACCGATGGGGGCATCAGGCATGTCCCCTTGACCGCAACCATGTACACTGTGAATAATTGCAACACCATTTGTATATACATTGTCCGCACCAGTGACTGAACCGCCTTCGTTTAAAACCAATGAAGTCTTCTTTTTATTTGAAACTCGAAGATCGATTTTGCTTCAGAAGATTGATATAATGAGATAAATTTACATTTGTGTAGAAAGATCATGGATATCTGTCAAAATCATAGACCCGTAATGACGTGAAATTGTCATGACTAGTATATAAGTTTTAGTGACATATCAAAATACACATGTTAAATTATTATGGTACTTACAGTAGTCTAAGCTACCGTATTATACGCATATTAGAATTGCATCAAATAAGCCTACCTCTTTTAGCGTTTTCGTCGCTGGTCATAATATTTTGAAGGGATGTGGATTGATAGGGGTGGTTAATGTTTGTTCCCGATTCAGATAATAGTCTGCCTTGTTTTATAATGCTGAATCATGCACACATAATCTAAATCAATCAAAATAACAACATTACGTTATATGACATCACTGATAGGTGATGCTATTTCGTAACAAATCTGTCATCTTTCAGCGTTACAATGTTGTCAAATAGAACACTAAGAAGCGACTGTTACCTATAGGCAATTTTATTGACAAGCTCTGAGTTATATGCATTTTACTTAAATAACACCATCTGCTTGGATGTACAAACCGGTACTTTTACGCGCGTGGTGAATATAGGAAATGGCCTGAGTGGGTGGCTGCATTGCAGCACACTAAATGGCGGAACTATGTTTTCCAAGAGCTTTGCTGTTTTTATGATTATATATGTCGACATGAGATGAATCAGGACTTGCTATGATTTTGATGGGCTAATGTTACACGAACCTGAGAGCAATCATCGTAGACCACAGGAAACAACCACTCAAGCTGTTGCTGCCGGCGCCCTCGACCAGTTCGTATATGTTATATGCAGAACACGTGAGAACAGTAAAATAATGGACCATTCCAGAGTAATGACATCATATGACGTCATAATCAGATACGCGGCGTGTAGGACGACGTCATAATCATTACGTCATAAATGATTCGATTCTATATAATAGTCTTTAACTCTTAATAGTCCGACACGTTGTACAAATTGTATGTCACTACTAATTAATAAACCCAGTCAAATTAGTTTCAAAATATTCAACAGCTTACCTGTATAGTTTTCTGGAAATTGATAGGAGTTCAGAGATCGATCGATCGCAAGACGATCGAGGTGTCTGCGGAGCTTAGCTAGAGATGGATGGGGAATAGCTAAAAATGGAAAGGTCCATTTGGTCAGTATAGGTCAAAAGTACCGATTTTTGATAGGCGCGTGTAAATCTGGCAGCTGTGCATTATTCTTATTGACAAAGCGCAAGGAGAGGAATATTTTGATGCTAACTGCTTCAAAATGCAACGATACTAATCTAATGATGCACATCTAAAATGGTCTTTGTTCATTTGTTGTAGGGAATGTTGCTACAATCATACCTGACACTCCACAATGTCCAATTTAGAAGGTAACTTTAAACATTCAAATATGTCGAATGAAAAATAATAAGCATTGACGTGGGGTAATGCATTATCACCACATTGCTTGTAGTTTGGTGTGCAATTTCCTATATGTTATATATAGATCAATCGAGTAATTGGGTCATTAGATGTCAAAAGGTAGCAAATGTTGGCTGTTGCTTTTAAAGCTAGAAACTGTATTTCTGTCACTGACATGGCGTTGATAAAGGAACATTCTTGCTGTTCACAGCTTAAAAAAGTGATTGATCCACACCATATGGCAAATTTAACGGGCCAATGACGATTTATTACATGGAATGTCGCAACTATGACAATTGATAAAGTGTCCATTTTTTAAATGGGAACTGAAAAATTAAATGAACGTAACGTCGCACATAAATAATTTAAAACAATAAATTACCACTCTAAATGTTTGTATTGGTTTACCCTACATACCAGGCAATATATCTGTTATCTGTATTTGAACATATTGTCTGTCATATGTCGATTCATCTCCTTTTATATTAAGCCTAACCTAAAATTTAATTCTTGGTTACAGAATTCACAACCAAATGGTGACGTTCCGTTCAATTATGAGTTCAGCATTATTCCATCATGAACCAATGAACCGCATGTCATATGACACTATCACCTCTCAATTAGACACTACTCGGAGCCAGCAAATACAGAGCCAGGAGAGGACGCCAATGTATAAATCTGCTAAGCGTGCTACGAGGTGACCTCAAGAAAGCAGGACTACGTACACCCAAGTTAAGAATGGACCTGAGGAAGCTAACGATTTTGGCTGAGGATAAGACACAGTGTGTAAATATATATATATATATATATATATATATATATATATATATATATATATATATATATATATATATATATATATATATATATATATATATATATATATATATATATATATATATATATATATATATATATATATATATATATATATATATATATCTTCCTATACAGCTTCCTGTCAAATTGGTTTCAAAATTTTCAACATAATTTTGACACATATGTAACGAACTTAGTAATATTTTGTGCGGCCATTTGAAAGGGTAATGTAGCAGCAGTGGAAGTAGTAGCAGCAATGGCTGCAGCAGCGGCGGCGGAAGCAGCGGCGGTGGCGGCGGCAGCAGCAGCGACAGCAACAACAGTAGCAGTAACCATTCCCACCACCAAATAAGGGGCCCTTACAACACATTAGCCCTGAGTCCCAACTAGGTTTAATGCAGCTATAACTATACCCAAATACATGTGCGTGCATTGCGCGACGGTACCATGGCATAACCAAATCAGCAGGCGGAACTATGAAGTGGCGGCCAACTATACACGTTCATAACAATATGTTCAACTGTGGATAGCAGATTAACGTCCTTTGACCTATTTGAGTGGTCATTTACACTTTTGGATATTTCGGTAAGATGTTATTGTCATTCTACATTTTCATGTAAGTGCATTTTATATTCAATCAAAATTACAAAATTCCATGGAATAAATTATCATTGGCCAACTAGATTTGTCAGATGACGTCTATCATACATTTGTTAAGATCATGTCTATGCTTTGCTAGACTCAGAAAAGCGCTGTTGCCAGATTTTAATGAGCGGAAAAGTTTGATGACCTTTTGATTTCTAGTGACCTCAATGCGAAATAATAGATACCCTCCCCAAAAACCATATTGTGAGGGTTTGATAGTCTATTTCGATTGTACCGACTGTTCTGTGCATTTTTGTTTCCACTACTACTTAATATTGGAAGGGTTTGCTGTTGGTCTACTGCGTAGTCTTAGCCCACCAACACATAGTGAGTTCCAGCTTATTGCATTACTAAAATACATAATGTTAAAGAACATGTTGATCGTCCTCAGAAAAATACAGGTTCGTCACTGTGTGTGTGTGTGTGTGTGTGTGTGTGTGTGTGTGTGTGTGTGTGTGTGTGGGCGTGCAACCCACGGAATAACCTAATACATCAATAGACCTTATACAATCAACAGCATGTGACGACAATAACGAATTATACGTTATCCAAACCAATCAATTAACACCAAGCCCTAGAATGGGCAGTTCAGAAAGTGCGTACTCTTGTTATTAAGCGCGTGCATATTCAATAGATAGAAAATTCAGAATGTACTGTGTTGTATCTGCTCCAAGATTCAGTCTTGTGTGCTCTGCAGTCCTCGCAGTTATTTTGTGAGGTTAAGGAACGTGCCCACCCTCTATTGCTCCAAAACAGTTCTGTAGTAGTTGATTTTTACCATTTCAATCAGATAGACAAACTTCTTAAAGACGGAAGTAATATTCTGGTAATTATCTTAAACATACTTTGAATGGAGGCTGTTTTTACCTACATTTCAATGCAACTTTCATGATGCTAATAATGAATTGTGCAGATATCATAAGAGGAATTGACAAGAAATGATACAATAAATTGGCGGTGTTAGAATCTCTGTGCGAATCATACTTATGTCGAATTAATATTCACGCTTTTCCCGTTAATTCAATAAAATCGTAAAAAAAGAAACATCTCTTTAAATGCTATTTTCAGATGTCTTTGCGACATCGGAGCATACGCAGAACATCACGCCTCACAGACTGTGCAGCAAAGGAATATATGAATGGATTTAGTGCTGAATTCATCCACAAAATATTATTAACAATTTGATTGGCTAGAGGCGGAAATGACACAATGTGAAAATTCGATGCGGCAATTGGAGCGGCTGTTACTAAATATACAGTTATTACAATCAAAACAGCTCTGGTGTCTGTTGTTTCACGTTTCTGCTCATCCTTTGGCATAGAGATGCTTGATATGGTACCAGATGCCAGCACAATACAATGTTTGGCGATATGGAACACAGCAGTTATCGTGAATGGAGCCAATAAATTTACGACTGCGATAAAATAATTATTCCAGAATTTCTTCAGTTGCTCGCCGCCAATCCAAGTGCACGATCTGTACACATTCCCTTCATATTTGGCATACATGGGAGCAGCGAAGATGGCAAATGGAATATTGCTAGTGAAACCAAACACCCAGACACCAATACAGATCTTGGACATAAGTCCTGACGTAACCTTTGCTCGAGCAGACAGTGGAAATACGAGCTGATAAAACCTGAAAATAAACAAATAATTCCAACAGTAAATGAGCAGGAACTCGATTTTATTATTTATTTCCTAACCTAGTTTCCCAGAGAGATAACTATATTACTTATATTTAATTATCTTGAAAGAAATTTGACTGCATTATGTATATTCATATTGTATGACACTGTACTGGTGTGTGGTGGGTGGTGCTAGGAATTTGCTCTGAAATCTGTAAGGTGCCCAACAGCACACATGATATAGTCCAGCATGCACTTCCTTAGGACCATTCTTGATTTGAGTGCAATGAGTCATGCTTTCTTGAGGTCACCTCGTAGCGTTCTTACGGTTTATATTTTCTGGCTTCCAGTAGGGAAAATTCCAAGGCTCTTTGTGCAGGCGTGTCTCATTGCATCATTAGCACATGGCCAAACATGTATAGCGCATCGTTGGAAATTGATGCTGTCTGGCCATCGGTGTCCAGTGATGGTGCGTAGGTGTTTGCCTAGAGCTGCTTTAGAACTGCCCATATGTTACAATTATACAGCATCAGGGATAGGCAGGTTTCATTGTATAAACGTAGTCTCTTTGTCAAGGGCATCTTCGAATCCATAGTTTCCAGTAGGACTGTAAAGCTATGCTCCCCATAACGCCCCGTGCAGCAATGTCAGCATTTCTACAAAGCTGCAAGACCAGGATTTTCCTTTTTCTCCATGGTTCGCCACCCCGAAGTGGATCATCATTTTCCTTACTTTCTTGCTTTGTGGATAGGCATATGTGGGTGAACCCTGTTTTGGATTCATTCATACAGCAATTCTCAATTTTTAGTTTGCTTGCAGCTATTTTTTGTCAAGGGATTTCTTTTCCTCGTCTATGAAGTCCACGTCTTCGGCATATTCCATCTCTAGCAGCATAACCAGTATGAACACTGTGGGGCGGTGCGTTGGTCTTGTGGAATTTCCCCGCACAGATTTCAATTCAGCAGCAAGGCGACAGGTGAAAAGCCATAGACCATCTCCCTGTGGGGAGCCGATTGATGTCTCAAACTATACAAACTTCACTGTCTTGACTCGTACTCTCAGCTTGGTGTTTGCAAGTATTAATCACACTAGTCGTCGCTCATCTTCATTGCAACTGGCATCACGTAGTGCATCTAAGATCTTTGAACGTTTAATTGTGTCGAAGGCTCGTGACATGTCAATGCCCATTTTGTGGAAATCCCAGTGTTTGGACATGACTACTGACATACGCATAGTATCCCAATGTACAATGTCTGCCCAGCTGCGTCCACATTTAAAGCCACTTTCGCATGATCCGTTGAAGTCATCGATCTTGTCTCGGATGCGGCATTGAGTAACATAGGATATGATTTTCCATATACTGTTGAGGAGCACAATGGGCCGCATATTGGCTTGGGGACAGGTGATACATTGGGCTTTGGTAGCGCAAAGTGAAAGGGGTGCCATGGTTTATAACATCGGTATGGAAGTGGTGCTTAATAACTGAATTTATTAGGTGCGTGATCAGTTTTGAGATAATGCCACTTGCGTATTTGAATAGTTCATTTCTCATGCCATCAGGACCGGACGCACGTCCATATTTTAGTGCTTTGACTGCTTCTCAACTTCTGCCATTTTAATTGGTGTTACTAATGACCTGGGGTCTCCTGAGAACGGGTTCAAGGCTCATCATCGTAGTCAGTGAACTGTTCCTTAAACCATTCTCGAATTGCCTCGGCTTTATCCTGGTCACTCCCGATAACGTGTCCTTCAGAGTTGTGTACAGTGTGCGGTGGTGTGTAATCAGTCTCAGGACTCAGGCTTCCCGAAACACTTTGTGACAGCCATCCTTAGCAGTGATTTCATCTGCCATGGAGTCTGGCAGTTGAATGGCAAGATCTTTTAAACATTCGCTGATGTGGCGCAGAATGTTATTGTGTTCTCTGCATAGTTTTACTACTACATGGTCATCCGTATACCTAGATAGGTTATTTTTTAGAACTACGATGGTGCTTGTAGCTGATGATTTATGTATTTTATTTAGGTCTTTGTTTGGATCGGAGCTGACTTGGATGGTAGATATTTGCTCCCTGAGGGCCTTTTTGTATGACATTTTAGTGTCAGTCTCGCTGAATGACGCTAATGAGCTTAGGTAGGTTGTAGGGTGACTCTACCTTCTTGGCTGGTATGGTGTTTATACATTAGGTAGAGGTGGTTCATCGGAAGGCGTGTCAGAATTGAGGTTTGCACCTCCATAGGAACGAACATTTCGAAGTAGGGGTTTTGCTTGTGCTTTGCATAGCATGACGTCTCTTTACTTGAAGACTGCTGTTGTAGCCTTAGAGCATTTTGCGATCAGCACTATTATAAGCCTTCCATGGTGTCCGGTGATGGCAAGGGTGCTTGAAAGTCCTATTTGTGGCAAGTAGGCCATTGGAACTCAGAAATGCCACCAGTGTTGCTGTTGCGTGTGCCGTACTTACCCATACATAGGCCAAGTCCTGAATGTGTGCCTGCTTTGCCGAGTTTACCCAGCTTGGAGCTTAAATCTCAACAGACGGACAGTTGCCATCTGGCTGGCATTGTAATGGCGGAGGTCAGTTCTGCATAGAAGAAATCCAGTATTGATCGATTATCTTTGGCTTTTTCAGTAGTTGGGCCATATGTGTTGACTATGCGACACTTAGTGGTGGTGAGTTTTCTGGTTGGATTTTGTACAGGTTGTCTTGGTGACGCGTGTTGTTGATTATTCGTTTGATGCACCATTTGAGACTGGGTCATCGGGAATGACAAACATATGTCATGATGCTGTCGCCAAGCTATTTAGGTCTTAGATATAAGAGGGTTAATTCTCATTAATTCGTCCTTCAGGCTCACTTTCATTTCAAAAGCTTGATTATGCTCTAGTCGCGCTAATCTCAGGGCGTAACGAGAATCGTACTTACTGCATAGCTATGCTCACAGATGACGGGTCTACACCACACACCCACCCGACTGATCGCATGATTTCACTCATTACCTACTGGTCCACTATCTGTCTGCCTTTATCATCGTTCATGGATGTAATTTCGCGGAACAGTACAAAGCCATAGCGTTAGACAACATCACGCGGCATTGACCACGCTCACATTCGCGACCATCACACAAATATAAGTGCAATACGACTTTATTAATTTAATGACACTCAGCATAATTATTAATTTATTGATTTAATTATCTATCTAGTTGTTTATTTCTTAGTATGCCAGTCAATTATTTAATTTTGTCAATAGTAAAATTCAACTTATGACATTTTTCTGGTTGTTTGTTTGCATATCTTTGGTGACAACCCCTAACGATTCAGTGACCCATTTTTGGGTATTTAATTTATCAAACTTGACTTATGCCTGACCACGGGCCTGGGCCACCCCTGTTCACCTGACAAACAGCGTACATGAAGATTCTGGGAATTCATGCCTCAAAATCATAAGCGATTCAAACAAAATGGGCGGAACTCAGCTTGAAACGGGCGGGACCTAACTAGATAAGAATCTGTCAATTAATCTATGCGTGAGCAAAACGTAATACTTAGTGGAAGGTGAAGGTTATGGTGTCTTATGATACGAATAGTGTCGTCATCAATGAGGACTTTAATGTGTCTGAAATAGTCAAACAAAGTTATAATTTGCCACAAAATAATTCATCATGCATGATTTTTTATATTAATGTTTATTGTTAAAACATTAATCTCAGGCCTTCCTATCTAAGTAACAAGGATTGCGATTATTTTGATAAGTTAAAATTCTCGTCTGTGAAATTGAATTATAAATATAAACTCGCACGTGCATGCAAATATATACATATATGTAAACTCCTCAATGACATACATTTCGTACATTTCCATGATGAACTTTTCATTTTTTGCAACGGCGATACATCATTTTGATTGTGATATCAGCTAAAATGTTACATATTTGATTATGACATCATACACTTTATTGACTGCTCAGATCTGTTAGATTGCACCAGCCCTCAACCATTCCCTACTGCAGGTTATGGGCCCTCATGTTTAGGTTAGCTCCACTCAGACATGTCTATGTCAGATTCGGTGAACTCAGTCACTCCAAATTTCAGAGTTCTACCTTATAGACACATGACTATATTATCTTCAATTAGCCTTTCTATTTTCCGTTAAACAACATAGATTGTGGTTCTAAAGATCAAACAATCAACCCTGACAACCTTTGTCAGTTATTTTATTCCAAGTATATGTTCACAACTGTGGTTATTATACCCTCTGCTGTAACTATTATGGTTATGGTGATATATTACTTTATTCTGGTGGCACATGCTGCTGACTGAGATAAGAGCATACTACACGTAAGAGACACCACACTTTAATTACAGGACATTTATTTCGTGACAAATGCGTGGAATATAGAATCAGAAATAATCTGCATTAAGGAAGAGCATGTTTTACTTTTAATCAGATTTAATTAATACTGAAATAGGATATGCTCAACCAGAAGTGCGATATCATTTCGTAAATAGCTGCTAATAACAAATAATAATAATAATAATAATAATAATAATAATAATAATAATAATAATAATAATAATAATAATAATAATAACATTATAAACATGCATGTTTAATTGTCAAACAGATTGTTTAGTAGGAAATAATACTGTGAAGACCATAAATCAAGGAGTAATACCATCAGATGTACTGGGCACAATTGGCGGATCGTATATAGCCTAGAGACATTGTAATAAGAACAATGATTTATACATATATAAATAATTATGTTTCCTTAGCAACTTAGCAATTCATCAAGTCTTTAGATAATTAAGCAGTATTCCATTTTTATGTACACAGAACACGCAATATGCATGTAATTAATTTCGCATGATATTGTATCATTGAATCATTATCGTAATACGTTATGAAATAGACCTTGTGTCTAAGTCTAGGAAATATTGCATGACATGTGTTTTTCAGCAAACTATAAACTCTTGAATGATAAAGGTGACATTATTATTTATGGTATGGGACATTGTGATGCATCTTTAAAAAAATGCCATCTGAAAGTTGCAGCATGTCATATTGAAGATTTTTCGCTTCTACAGGAATTTGTAATGTGCTGACTTACGATTATGACTGGCCAATCTGACTCTGAAGATCCTTCAGGTTCGGGAGAAAGATTTGGACTTTCACTCTCAGTTGCATCTTAGAAAATGAAGACTAAAACGCGTTCATACAAAAGACTGAAGATAATGTATTCTTAATAATTTTAACAAGACTTATAACAAGGAATTTAGAAATAAGGTATTGATTTATGACCTTATAGTGTCATACAAATATAATACTGACTATCTCCTATAGTATATTATAACTTGTAAGAATAAAGTCTACTTATTACTGAACAGATACTATATGAAAATACTTCTACGATTTAGGATCATTAGATGGTAAAGTGATCACGATTCTGATCATCTCTCGCTTATAAAACTAAATCAGGGAATTTCCCCTAATGGCTCAACGACACTCTAGAAGTGAATTTACAGAAGTTGATTGGTCATTATTAATACAGGCCAATCAACTGCTACTTTGAACTCTTCTCAGAGTGTTCTCAGAAGACTAACTACGTCACTGATGGGTGTCAAACTAACTACAAAGCTGATGAGCATTTGATAGTTACCTATAACAAATTTGCTTTGACAATTCATCAGTGGTTTGAACTGCGGATCAAGATCGGTTCAAACTGCATTCAGGAATTGCTTTGACAACCCGTTAACTTTCTCGCTGCCAATCTCAATTATATAACACAAGTAACAAATATTACTAATCATAAGCGATATTTCGGATGGTTAATACTCATCATCCGCCATCTTGATTCGACCTACAACACAAGCATGTAGAGAGTGGGTGAGAAAATGGTCGCAGAAATCCCAAGTTTAACCCTCAATTTGAGTAAACGTGGGAATTATTACTTTCCTACAAGATACGTCTTTAATATGAAGTCCCACAAGACCTTGATAGATCAAACGCACATGCACTTTACTACGAGTGTCATGTGCTCCTTCATTCATCA
This sequence comes from Chaetoderma sp. LZ-2023a, assembly GCA_034401795.1. Classification (NCBI taxonomy): domain Eukaryota; kingdom Metazoa; phylum Mollusca; class Caudofoveata; order Chaetodermatida; family Chaetodermatidae; genus Chaetoderma; species Chaetoderma sp. LZ-2023a. The sequence goes on from CM067374.1 coordinate 63,450,365, forward strand.
AAGTCTTGCCAATCTATCTCTAAGACACTCCAAAAGAGAATGTACTATTTGACAGGCAAAGAGTTGTAGTCCAAAATTAGGCTACTATATAGTCAGCTATCAGCCGGTGCATTATGGGTAGCAACAATGGCGGATACTGCGGATTAAATTTAAATTCAAAACTAGATATATCTGTGACCGGATTTTACCTCGTATAATAGTGAACTTTGGATGACTATTCTTTATCAGGTAAGTGCAGTACCTAATTTCAGTCAATATGTTTTCAAATTAACTTTCTTCAACTAATTATGAAATTGTATTCATGCTTATTCATAATCCCAGCACGAGCATGTTATTTTGTAAATTTCTATTATTACTACTTGTATACAGAGTATTCGTCATGTACTCTGACCGTCCGTCTGTTCGTCATATCCTTCATTTATTCCTTCATTCTATCCTTTCTATATATGCCTACATAAAGTATACAGGGATTAGTGAATCAGCATACTCACTGAAAAATATTACATCCAAATACACTGTGAAAACATAAACAAATACAGAGTCTATTATAAAGCGTACCGCATAAATATTGCATAATGCGACCAATCTCGGTCCTATAGTAGAACACTGCTCACATTGGACAGGTACGCTGGTCCTACATTAAAGTGGCAACCTTAATACGGAGACCAAATCTGGATAATGACACAGTAATACTATGATATATTTGAGTGATGTCACGATCATACAAGATGTATTCCTTTACGAGATATACAGAAGAGGGTCTCAAGCTCGCCAGGTCAGAGGTCGTCCGCAAACATTATTCCTGGTCGGAACCAATGATTTTGAGGCTAGCTACTTCCGCAAGAACATCCGATCCAGATCCGGAAATTTACAATATGAACATAGTACTAGAAATTATGCTCAGTTTTTCATTCATATGGCCAAATATAAGATTAAGAATAGAATGTTGTGTGGTGCTGGTGGCGGTTGTGTCTCATTAATGCTGTGCAATGCCGTTGTACGATCAGCTTCAACTGGACATTAATGTGTCACTATGTGCTTAAGTATATGGCTACATAAGTGTACATACATGTATTGAAGCATGGGAATGTGACACACTCCACGAACACACATAAACAATGTGTTGTTTTAGTGAATGTCATAACATATCTGATACACCGGCCAGAATAAGCCGACATGCTAGAACATGACTAGAACCCGCTTCACTCTGCATGTAGAACTGAATGTTATCCTCATTTTTGATTGGTGTATACTACCCATCATCACCAGTATAGTATGTGACACTGGAGAACTGCATGGAAGAATTGCCAGAAAAACCAAATAAATCATTCACCTTCCTTTTTATTATTATTATTATTAGTAGTAGTAGTAGTAGTAGTAGTAGTAGTAGTTGTAGTAGTAGTAGTAGTAGTAGTAGTAGTAGTAGTAGTAGTAGTAGTAGTAGTAGTAGTAGTAGTAGTAGTAGTAGTAGTGGTAGTAGTAGTAGTAGTAGTAGTAGTAGTAGTAGTAGTAGTAGTAGTAGTAGTAGTAGTAATAATAAATAAAAAAAATAAATGAATAAAAATGCCTGATTTTCTATCAGAATAACAGAATACACAATTTCGTAAATTGGCTCCTAGTTAGGTTTAGATTAACTAAGTAGGCCTATGAAAAGACCGCAAGACGATCAACATGACAGGCTATATCAGCCATTCTTCTGATTGGCTGAACATGAGGAACAAGCACGCCCAGTATAATGAAGTCAATTGGGAATCCAATGTTCACTCGTTCCTATTGAATAATGGTCTTAAGAAACCGGCGCGTATGCTAAGATTTTCAAGCCCGTAAAAGGGCGCCAATTTAATCTTAACATTACAGTGATTAACCTTTCATTGTATTTAGCTTGTCCTATCTTTGATGTTCCCCTATTTTCCAACATTGGAAAAGCTGAATATTTTGAAAATCATTTGACTGCAGGTGGAGCAACAACTTTAAGTCAAATTAGTTACAAAACAATCGGTAGAATTTATGAAAATTTGGATTGAAAATTTATCAATTTACAATGAAGTCCATTTTGTGCATTTTTTTCGCGAAATGGCAATATTATTTTAATTTTTATTATGATATTGATTTCGCCCGTAGTTCCTATCTACGACGAATATTTTGAAAATCATATAACTGCAAGTTGTTGCTGCCTTAGGCAGCAACAGTTTTATGTCAAATTAGTTCCAAAACAATGGTCAGAATTTGTGAAAATTCGCTTCGAAATTTTGTGAATATACTATGAAAAAGAGTAATTAATTTTTGTTAATTTTTCGCAAAATGACCACCAACAATTCAACCTATAGCCTTCAGAGGGGGATATTAAACAGTAGCAATAAAATGCTTCTGATCAATGGCGTATCAAGCAATTACTTATATAAACATTCGCATGCATGGATTATGACTCGGCGGGGCGGGGGGGGGGGTGTGTGTGGGGGGGGGGGTGCAAGCGTGAACGTCAGGAATAGATGTTTATATAACTACCTTGCTAGAATAATCAAATCATCGGTGCATTAGCTGTGTTACAAGACCAAACACTAAACTATGCCTGATTAAAATAAATAATCGATTTCTGCTGGATTAAATCGATTTTTTCGATATTTCGATTATTTTATTTTACACTCGACTATATAATCGCCATGGAAAATAATCGACTATCGATGAAATATCGATTAATCGAGCAGGCCTAGTTGAGTGTCTCCAAATAAGACATTACTACTAGTCATGGTGACCGAATACATAATGAATTGAGTACGTACACAGGTTCGTACAATCTGTAAATCTTAAATATATATCACGTAGACGTGCTACCACATAGTACTGCCGGTCATAATTGTGACGTCCTTGAGGACTAATAATCAAATCGTTATGATTTATGACCCCTGATCTTTGGTAATTGCCCTTCCCCGTTTTAGCTATGCCCTGCCGATCTCTGGCTAAGCTCCACCCACAACCCGCTAATGTTGGGATCGATCGATCCCTGAACTCCCTGACTAGCAATTTCCAAGAAACTATACAGGTAACCTGTTGAATGTTTAGAAACTAATTTGACTGGGTGTTGTTGCTGCCTCTGGCAGCAACATCGCCCAGTCAAATAAGTTTCAAAATATTCGATAGACTGTTTATTAAATGGCTCTGCTGAATAATTAATGATTCGAACACGTATCTGAACTTCAACTCTCTGAATTATAGAAGTGAAGAACAGGAAGACATATGAACAAATGCAGATTAAAAATATTAATCGTTCATTCATTCTACTACACTTTGGTTAAATGTTTTGTGTGCAGAATGGATATCATTTATTCGATCATTACCAACAAAACTAATGATTTGGCAAATTTATCCATGTTCGAGTTCTCCGGGACTGTTGCCATGAGAAATAATAAAGAGCTAAGTCAAGCATTGCTCAACTCATGGCAATAAACTTTTGAGTCTAAACGAACGTCACAGTTCCTATATACTACTTATCACAAGTACCTGACTAAATGATTTAAAAGATCCAAACTTAATTCCAAAATAACCAGGCTCTTACATCGAACTATTTCCAACGTGTTATGCATGACCTAGCGCAAATATAACTGAAGGAAACAGGATCGAAAGCCTAACTGAATCAAGTGACAATTGAAACAGTTGCAACCAGTAGACATCAAGTTACAGTTGCTTCATCTTCTGTTCGTTCATACATTTTTAGGAACAGCGACATCAAACCAATTGTATAACATGATATAACCTTTCCTATCAATTTACGAATAACCCAGACCTTTTATTCATAAAGCGCAAGTGTTGACAGAAGCTCCAAGGATTGATTGGGTCTCACCTCAACGATAAGAACTCAAAGGGCATATATTCAGTCTAAGTCAAAGGATGCCCAATACGGGCTATTAATGCACTTGATTCATGCACTAACACGACGCCATTTTCTGTATCAATCCATCCTTAACATACCATCTACACGATCAATTTTGGAAATCCAGTCAAGCAATTGAAATTATTAGATCTTAGTTCTACCTATAGTTATCTTAGTCTTATTATATAATCTAATACCAGAAAATAATGTTAGGTCTGAAAATCAAATAAAATAACTTACATAATATGTAACAGACAAAGTAGAATGGAAACTTAATAAATCACTTCAATTGGATGAGAATTGATTATTGTTATTCCTGGGACCGTTCTGTTGATGCTGCCAACTGCCCTGGGGATATAAGGATACACACATATTGTTGCAGATGTATCCTACAGATTGCTCAAACTAGATCTGTCCCTTGATCGAAATATGAGACTGGACACTGATAGTCCTAAAGGATTCACATAAAAGATAACTTGCCATCAGTAGCCGAAAACAAACTGGCCATAGGCTGCTAGGAGCTGGAGACTCGATCAACAAGGACACCGGCTGCCATGAGTTGATGGATGATCTGGAGACAAGTGATCTGACATTAACATCTTAGAACGTTCATGATATGCCAGAAACTGATATGATTGGAAATGACAAGTTCAATCATATTCATATAAAGGTTCTGAGCGGCGATATAGGATCCATGGAAACCGAACACAATCTATCATGGAATATGTCACACGTATGAACAGTCAGTCATCATCGCACAAACTCAACAGATTCAACAGATTACACAGGATACAAGTTTGTGTATGTGAAATTATTCATCATTCGGTTAGTACAATTGCTTCGAAAGAACTCATACTCAAACAAATCCTCTGGTATCATTTCTCCATTTATGATTTGGATAATTTTGAAACTAATGAGCCCTTCTGACTGCATAATAATGCCCATTCCTGTTACTGAATGTGGAAAGTTCGGTAAGTGCTGGCTGTGTTCATGACAGTGCCAAATCCGAAATCTGATGATGGTGCCATTCACACATCTCCGATACCGCTACACCGCTGTATGGAGCTGATGCAGAACTATGTTCACATGGAAATAAGGAATATCTCCTTTTATATGTTAGTTTGCGTCAAACGCTTAAAAGAGTTAGCCACCGAATGCACGACAACGCAACTGTCAAAAAACTCATGCTATGGCCCGTGTCACGACAGAGTCTCGCAGATCTGATAACATCATGCTAACAATAATTTTAAAGTGCTCTATACAGATTTATTACATAATTATTCTATATAAATATATCTTATCAAAACATTTATATAACTAGGATAATGATATAGCATGCATGGACTATTACGCCTCCCATGCTTCGCTCATTGATTTCAAACAATTTATTTCACTAAGCCGAGCAAGAACTAATGTTAATCTGTCTGCAAGATTGCAGCCGAAATTGTGCGTTTTAATATCGAAGATGACATAAGGTAGAGTGGCCCTGGGTTAAAATTAACAAAAATCGTGACAATAATCCTTTTCATCAGGAAAAAATAGTTGGTGGTTAGGATCCTTACGATCATGTGACATGGAGTAATGTCACACATACGTACTATTTATTAAGAAGTATTTATTTGTATGATGGTTTGCTTCTTTGAATTTTTCTGTAATAATCTGTGTGCGCGTGATCATACATGTATCCATAGTCTTATAGCTTGTTTAGATGGTTTTGACTTAGTGAGTTCCATTATGTTATATTCTGTATAAATATACTCAGGGGCGTATTTAGAGTGTGTGGGGCCCTGGGCCAGAGGGTTAAATGGGCCACTCCCCGAAAAAACTTAAAATCTAATTGCTTCCAGAAGGCATCTCCTGCATTTCTGGAGGTACATATTGGCATTCTGTTGGCTGTAAATTCATTCCATTTTTATCAATTTTTTAATGAATTTTTAAAAATACATATATTAATATTTCTCCCAACTTCCAATATCTGAGATGCACGACTTGGTCAAACACCACCATTACTCAACTCCGCACGATGATCATGCACGTATTTTAATTATCATGAGAAATAGTAAGTCATACCTTATCAGTATCGATGATGCAAATTATACACAACAAGGTTATCTATGATGTGCATGATTGATACTGACAATGTATGATAATTGTGGTGTGTCACATATTTCAAAATTACCGCTTTGGAACTTCACATGTAACATCTTTAATACACCTTTCCACTGTATCCACCCACCACATGACGTCATAATCAACTACGTGACGTATAGAATGACATCACAATCAATGAAGTCATTTTGACGTCATGAATGGCGTAGATAAGTACGTCACTATCCTATAGTTGAAGACGGACTATGCGTTGTTGTACGAATTGTATGTCTTTACTAAATAAATATCCTGTTGAATATTTTGAAACTAATTTGACTGTAGCATCCAGTCAAATTAGTTACAAAATATTCAACAACTTACTTGTATAGTTTTCCGGAAATTGATGGGCGTGGCATTCTGGGATCGATCAATCTCAACACGGCAAAGTATGGGTGGAGCTTAGTTAGTGATGGGTGGGGCATAGATAATACTGGAAAGGACCATTAAGTCACCGACGTTAATTTTTCGCAATGTTTATTGTTCCACATTCAAAAGTGTTAAAGAGTACAGTCGATCCTGTCCCAGCATACTCCTAATGTGGTATTTGATTAGTCTTAATTTTAAAAAGGATCGCTCTCCAGTACAGATGGTAACGAATATGCATAGATACAGACACAAGGATATCTTTACATTTGAAAAGGTTTCAACCACGCCATTAGCATGAATGATGAGAAACATCTTAAATTCACCACTATCCTCGGCTACTTTGGATTCAGCTTGTGTATTTGGTGATTGTTTTGGGGTTGCTGTGACAATTGAGTTAAACATAGGTGCGAATTACACAACGTCTGACTCCACGCTCTTCTCCAGGTCATGTGGATAGCATTTAACAACGTTAGCTGCCGCTCTCTGAGCTCATCTGTTGGTAAACTGAGCATGCTTGTAGAAATACAAAGCTTAGACTACTTGAGGGACTACATATGCTTGAAGCCCTTGATTCAGCGCATCACAACGTGTATCAACTCACTCTAACCTTATCTCTAGGTGATAGTTGAACATCCTCTGTCGTATCGAGCATGGTGCTGTCTCTTCTTATGCTTATCATCGTTATTGTCAATGTGGCCGCACTTCTCAACACATTTCTGTTCATATTTATCAAAACACGGACGCAAGTATTCAACTAACTTCCAAAGTAAGGGACAGACCACCATTTTGTAGCTACAGGTTCGTTTTATGGAATCTCTCAAAATGTCTCCGTAACACTGCTTCAGCCGTGGTTTCAGCAGTTTGACTACAATCTTCTGACTACTCCTCTAACAGATTGAGACTTTCACTGTACCCTTCACTCAGAGCCTTGAGAGCACTATGTGCTAGTGTTAGCCAAGGTGTGTCCGATAAACCTTTATCAAATGTGCAATATTTATTCTTGCTGCTTTGTAACGAATAATAGCGTTTTCTCTAGCGATGAGTAATGTTCTGGAGTAGTTTAAGTAATTCCATAACATAAGGGCAACTTTCTGCTACATATTTGCACACCAGATTCAGAGAACTGCCCATGTATAGTACATACTAGGCGTAAGGGCACATCCTTTATGGAGTTTTGTGTACCACAATATTTGCGCGACATATTACCTGCATTGTCATAAAACTGGCCATGTAATCTGCAATGTGTATTTTCATCTGGAGAAAACCTAGAACGATCTTAGCTATTTCCTTGTCCGTGCGACTGAGCATGGGTAGGAGCTTCAAACACCGTTCAACTTGTCCACTTGGCAAGAAAATTCTGATGGGGAAGCTCAGTTGGTCAGTATGAGACATGTCAAGGGTAGAATATACAGAAATAAAAAAGTACTTGTCATTTCGAACCTCATTTGTGATTGGAGACAAAACCGTGCGAGCCATCAGTTGAATAACCTCACACACGAAATGTGATAAGTGTGCTGTGTGTTCGCTGCGCTTATCCGCATGCCCACCGATACATGCCCACCGATATGTGCTGCCAGGCCGCTGTCATAGAATCAACCTCAGGGTCAAGCCTATTAATCAGGGCACCCTGTGAAAAGTGCCCTCTGATGTCGGAGGGATGTGACATTTGGCCACTTGATTCTTATACAGTATAGCTCAGGAATAATTTGACATATTTCAAACACAAAATAAAAAAATACCGTTGAATATTTTGATCATATTTTGACCGGAAGACATTGCTGCCTAAGTTAGCAACGTCCTCGAATCCAATTATTTTCAAAATATTCAACAGAACATTTTTACATCGCGTTCAAAATTGTTTTCTTTTAGAAACACTTTGCCCATTTATGAGCAGCACTACAGGTGTGACATCTAGGCGTGTAACCTGAAGTTATACAGGGACCCCCAAATTAAGAAAAATAATGCGTGAGTCACTTTTTGGGAGCCCTGGAAATTTGGGGGTCCTGTGCAAATGCACTTGTTGCACTGCCTTAAGTTCGGCCCTGACCAACATGAAGATCAGTGACGTTAAAGCATGGAACTCATAAATCCTTGTTCCTCGTCCTTTATATCATCCCGATGAAAAGAAGTAGCGCCATACTGCGATAATAAGATATTTGAACAAATTAACGTATACTGTCAACAACTTCCGCGAAAAATTACTGATCTAAGACCAGGAACGGAGAAAAGAGGATGCCCAGTCGTCCCATGCCTAAATACAGCGCTGAATATACTGACGCGTTATAGTGTTATATGAATGTATTTTGGCATTAGTATTAAAAATGTCTGCCTATAACTTCGTTAATTACCTTTGTTTTAATATAGTATGTAATTGTGATTGGCCATTGTCTTGACGTTTTTGGTTTTGAATACTGTAGTTAAATCTGATAAATTCACATGATGTCCAACATCAACCAGATAAAACACACAGCGCAAAACAGCACACATTGCCAGACAACAAGCAACCATGCAAAGGATTAGCCGAGCTTACCTAAAACAAATAAACTGACAGCTCATTACTAATGAAGAGCTCAACAACGGTAGATCAAATTCAACTTTAATCCAAGTACCTCTGCGGACAAAATGCCATCGAATGCGGTAGCAGTGCCATCACTCGACGATTCTCAAGCTGATGGCACAGCAGGTCTTTCCACAAAACTACAACTTCCATGTACAATGTAAATAATTACAACAACATTTGTATATACTTTCTCGGCATCAAGCACCGTACCTCATTCGATCGGCACCAATGAAGGCTTTTTATCCGAACTCGAAGCTCTCTCTAGCTGCAACATATTGATATAATAACAGACATTTACATTCGTCTTAAAAGATCACGAATATGTGTAAAAAGACCCGTAGCAACGAGTACATTTTAACACTGGTAGGCATATATTAGCACAACCGGTACCTTAGTTTATCATTGTACTTGCACTAGACTCAGCTAAAGTATTAAACGTATATTAAAATTGCATCAAATACACTTACATCTTTTAGCGTTTATTCGCTGGTTATCCCATTTTGGAGGGATGTGGATTGATAGGGATCGTTAAGGGTTTTCTCGAGTCAGGTAACGGCCAGGCAACAGTCAGGTAACAGTCAAGTAACAGTCAGGTAACAGTAGGTACTGTTTTATATTACAGACTCATTACGTGTAGTCAAAATAGCACCATTGCGTCATGTAACTTCACTGACTGGTGCGTGGTGGATATAATCCACTGACTTGGGGTAGGGTGCACTCCACAATTAACGAAACTATGTTTTTGCTAAGAGATTTGATGTGTTTTTAAGATTATATATGCTAACATGAGATATAATATGCTTTGATGGATTAACACCATGCACTAGACTTATAGTGATCCCGACGGAATAAAAAATGAACAATCCGAAACAAACCTAGATCTACTATGTCAGGCCAGTTGCAATAAAGATGACCTGCAAATAGTGAGCTTACTACTGGCAGACACCAAGCTGAGAGTACAAGTCAAGACAGTGAAGTCTGCACAGTTTGAGACATCAATCGGCTCCCCACCGCCTTTCCCCTGCAATTTTCACTTGTTACATTGCTGCTGCATTGAAATCGGTGCGAAAAGCATGAAACTGAAGAAAATGACGATCCACTTCTTGGCGGCGAACCATGGAGAAAAAGTAAAATCATGGACTCACTAATTTGTAGCACTGCTGACACTGCTACACGCTGCGTCAGGGGGAACATAGCTTTCCAATCTTTCTGGAAGCTATAGATTTGTAGACCAAAGACGCCCTTGACAAAAAGACAACGTTCGTACAACGCAACCTGCGTATCCTTGATGCTGTATAACTGCAGGAGTTAGGCAGCTCTATACAAACTTGGTGCCTGTCACCATAGACACCTCAGCACCCTCGCTGAACACCGATGGCCAGACAGCATACTTTCCTATGATGCGCTATGCAAGATGTGTAATACATCGTCGCACTTTTGAAGGTAACTAAATATGTAAATATGATGAATGGAGATATGAAATGAACAAAACACTGACATAGATTATTAAATTATCTCTCATAGCGTTGCTTGTAGTTCCGTGTAAAATTTCGCATATGCTATATGCAGATCAGTCGAGTAATTAGGTAATTAGACCCAAAAAGGGCGCAGAATCTGGCTGTTGCTTTAAGTCTGGTAACTGTGTGCATACATTTCTGTCGGCATTTTCTATCCTGAATTGAAGAGCCATATGCCCTATGACACTATCACCTCTCAATTAGTCATGGTTGCCGATGCCGATTCATCTCTTTCATCGCTGTTATATTCGCCAGTTAGTTTTGTCTGTATTTCAATGTCAACAGAGGGATGCATTTCGAGATATGCCCCGCACACTTCTAGCTAAATTCCGTCCATGCTTTGCACGTATTCGGATCGATTAATATACTTGGAACCCTGAATTCACGGAACTCCACATTCAAAGTACCTATAGAGGTTGCTACCTATATGGTAGCAACAGCGCCCAGTAAAATTAGTTTCGAAATATTCAGCAGAATGTGTATTAAATAGTAAAGCCATACTATTAGTACGCTTGACGTACTATTCAATGTTCATGGCGGATCTAGATACGTTATACATTACAAATCTTGATTGTGACGTCAGCCTACATGTGACGTAATTCATTATGACATCATATACATGAGTGGCAGATCGGATCTATTCATACTATCAGTCCACCGGACTATGACCAAATGTAGAATGGTGGAAATTGGGGGTCGAAATTTGGAGTATACTTCTGACTCTGAATGACTACGTTAAAATATGAAGTCTCTGTAGAGCATGAGGAAATGGGTAGAAAGACTGCGCACAAAGGTTGCAAATGGCTAGGACCGAGTCAACACCTGGGTGAAAACAAGTTGTCGGTTATAAGGAACACCATGTGCGTGTTGAGATGCGGTTGATTTACATCAAGTCAGTGTCGTTGTAAGTCAAATCAATATCTCTATAGTGGTTTCGGTGAACAGGGATGCAATCTATTTTGGACTGCTTCACTATCCTTGACTTGTGGGGATCACTAGCATGTGGGTGTATCCATTGGAAAAAATACCCCGCTAATTGGCATATCCAATGAGTCCTCAGAACATGATTGACTACTTTTGTTTTAAGATAAGGACTGATTACGTCCAGAAGTGGATCCGAGAGGTTGTGAGGCTTGACTCCAGATTTCTATACCATACCCAGTAATCAGCTAGCTAGTAAAACAGGCAGTAGGTCAAGAGCTTCCGGACCGGCTGATGCATTGCTTTGAAAGTAACAAGATGTTGATGTCATTTCCGGTAGATATGGCCGCGACAGAGGTAATCACTCGGATGTTCTTGCAGGGGTGGGTCGCTGGGAATAATAATAATAATAATAATAATAATAATAATAATAATAATAATAATAATACCGACTGACCAGTACAGCGGAGCATGTACTGGTTAGACAACCTATCGATGGTGTGGAGAATTGGTCTGGAATTTCCATGATGTAACAAAGGAGTGACCATAACAACAACTGGCGTGGGCATTGCAGACTGTACCGCGGCATAACCATATCGGTAGATGAGACTATGAAGTGGTAACTAACTATCCATGTCCACGAAAAAACGCAGATTAAAGAACTTTGAGTGATCGTTTATTACTTTAGGTTATATCAGTGCGACGCTATGTTCATTTGTCTGTTACACATAAATGCATATTCAGATACTTTCCAAGGAATAAATGAACGCTGGCTCATTAGATTTCTTAGATGTTGTCTAGCGCTGTTGACAGCAAAAGACTCATTTATTGGTGCTTGTTGGTCACAGAACAGCACAGGACAGTTGTAAGATTTCAAGGAGTGGCCCAGATTGGTGACCGATTGACCTCTAGTGACCTCATTACTGGATCCATTTACATATACTGCGAAATAGTAGAGATCCTCCCCCAAGAATCCACATTGCGATGGTTTGATAGTATATTTCAATTGTACCGAATGTTCTGTGTGTCTTTGTTATCTCTACCCCTTAATATTGGCAAGGTTCTCTGTGAATATAATGATTATTTTTAACCCATCAAAACATTGTGAGTCCCAGCTTATTGGAGACTAAAATAGATAATGTCAAAGGACACGTCGAATTCTCTCAGAGAAAAATATCGTCAAAAGTTTGTCAAAAGGGACTGGTGGGGATGGTTGCATGATGGGCCTCTCCAGCACATGGAAGAAAACATTTATAACATTACGCGATAACGAATTATACGCTATATCCAAACCAATCAATTAACACCATTTGACAATGTTTCGTCGCTAATTCGTATTAAATCTTAATAGATGAATCATGTCTATCGATTAATAATATGACGTAATAATCAACTACGTCACATGTAGGCTGACGTCATAATCAATTACGTCATGAATGACATTGACAGGGAATCGAACCCACACCCGACGAAAGTGGCAAGGATCATAGCGCACAAACGATTTCACCATACCACCAACACCGCAAGACAAAAGTCTTATTTTGCCAGTGAGGATTTCACGACGTGAGTTTCTGATACATCATGGAATTCTGTAGTAGCTGATTTTGGCCGTAGGCCTAATTACTGTAACTTGCTAGCGAGTTGGTGAGCTATGAGCGCGGAGGGTCACACGGTACCTCGCCTGTATGTCCATCATACAGTCTGTCATAAACGTTCGTCAATTTGTTCGAATTGTATGTTTTTACTATTTAATAAACATTCTTTTGAATATTTTAAAACTAATTTGATGCCCATTGATTGGCGCTGTTTTTGCCATAGGCAACAAGAGCACCCAGTCAAATTAGTTTCAAAATATTCACCAGCTTACCAGTATAGTTTTCTGGAAATTGAGATTCATGGAGTTCAGGGTTCGATCGATCCCAACATGGACAACGCGTGGGTGGAGCTTACCTATAGATCCACAGGGCATATCTAAACTGGATTCATCAATTTCACTAGGCCTATGTGACGTCATAATACGGAGATTATCGCACGTACACACATGCACGAGGAGGTTTTATAAGAATGTTCGAGAAAATTGTATGCTGATATTATTGTATTAAACGCTTTGGTGTCAACAGCATCTCATAGCAGTTAACCATTCAATGATCAATTTCAAGAACACTTTTGCAGGACAAAGAAGCCCATTTGATCTGTGTAAATTTACTGAAAAGCTTTCTCATGCATGAAACAAATTGCATCGATCAAGATGGCTTTCAAGTGAAACGAGGAGCGCGAGGACAGGCTGGTAGAGTTGTCTTGTGAGAGCCAATGTCTCTAGGATGTCAATTTGCAATAGCAGCTGCGCAACTGCAGCAGCAGCAATAGCAACAGCGGCAGTAGTGAACTTTGATTCTTCCATTTTTCGTCGGCCTTCTTGGATGATCCGAAAAATTTCAGGAAATTCTTTAAACTAGATCTCCCAAAACGGTTTGAGAATTTAATCATATTCATCTTGAATGATCCTATGGCGATAGATACAAGAATTTTGTTCATAATTTAGATTGTTCGATTTTACTGGCGACCATTTTTTATTTTTCGAAAATATCGTGAATTCCTTTAAATAAAAGGCTAATCCTCCTTGATCAATGGCAAGATTTCAATTAAACTTGGGTGGAATGATCTTAGTGTCGGAGATTTCATGACTTGAAAAGGAAATTTTGAATGGACAATGTATTTGGCGGTTATCTTGAATTTCCAAATGTGTCCATGAATTCATTAAAATATTACTCCTAAAACGCGTGGCCGCAATATGTACGTTTACCACTTAAATTTATTTTTCTGACAGAACTATTGAATTTCTGACAGGAAATTTATTTGGCTCCAATATGTAGAACATGGCCTTTCTAATGCATCGTAATCACGATACCTGCTTATCCACGGACGGATCCTTTTCTGTGACTCCCCTCTCATGATTCTTTCTTCGAACAATTATCAAAACAGAAAAGTTCATGACTTCATTTATACTTCTGTCAAAAGTAGAGGCAATCTTTCTTGCAAGTACAAGATTAACTACTAGCAAACGTAGACAATTGCAGAAAATCAAACGAAATCGTAGTGTGTGAGGGTACAATAATACGATGTCGTACGCTGTGTTTGCCTGAGATCATGCATGTTTGTAGTAGCCAATCTTGCTTAAGCGTAACGTAGGAAATCATAGTAAATCATAGAAAAGGCTAGATCTATGCGCTATGTAGTCATAGCAGTTTTTTTGTTAGGCTGAGGAACCGGCACGCCCACTATTTCCGTAGCAGGTGATCTTTACAATTTCAGTCTGACAGACAAGTCGTGATAATAAATGAAGTCAGAGTTTCGTATTGAAATAATAGAGTGTAGCATGACCATACGATACAACTGACTTCAAGACGCATTCTTTAATTGACATCCCTTCAATTACCCTTTGAACGTCGCATTATTTTCTCATTGCGAGTGCGGCCAACTTGTCTACTTGCGCAGCGGTAATCTGACGTCATTCAGGTTCACATGAGCTGAATTGAAAAGGGACTGCGGTTCTTTGGCGACAACTTGTTAATTGTACACACGCCGTCCGTTATATACATTGGTTTGACAAGAGTACATAGCAAATTCTTAACCAATATTCGCTGCGATAAAAAACTAATCTGTTAAATATTTTGAAATTAAATGTATAAAACAAGTTTAGTCTCAAAACATTCAACAGTTTTCCAACAGGCTCGCATAGAATTTTCACGCTCTGAATTTATTGTGATTTCAACGTAGGCCGTAAGTGAATTGATATGCAACCATATTACGGCCGTAAAGCATATTGGTCTAGATGGCTTTATTGCTCCGACGAGCATATAATTGACTAGTCTGCATTTACACCTGAGCCAGCATGACGTCATGGACATTGCGTAAAATGCCATGCAATGGCGACTACGGTAAACTTGGGGGAATATATAGTGAAATTTTACATTCAAACATCAACTATCTTTCTTTGATGACACAGTATATATATATATATATATATATATATATATATATATATATATATATATATATATATATATATATATATATATATATATATATATATATATATATATATATATATATATATATATATATATATATATATATATATATATATATATATATATATATATATATATATATATATATATATATATATATATATATATATATATATATATATATATATATATATATATATATATATATATATATATATATATATATATATATATATATATATATATATATATATATATATATATATATATATATATATATATATATATATATGAAAATTGCGTCTCTTGCTTACATACGGCACGCTCTTTTAATACGAAATTCTTGCTCCATTTAGCTGTTGCTACCTAAATTATTCAATCCCAATGCGAGTTGTATGGTGCTAATATCCAATTGGGCAGCAACCATAAGAGGAATTGATAAAAACTGATACAAGAAATCGGTGATGATCGAATGTGAATCGTATTTCTGTAGACTTACCATTCCTGCGTTTCTCGCTTATTAAGTCGGCGCCTATATAAAAACGATTACACATTCTATTATTGCATTGTCTTGAAACAGGGCATAGATATCCTTAAGAATATTGAATAAAATTGTCACTAACCCCTTTTGTGTCAACAGCGTCAGAAAGCGCTCAAAATACTATTTGATATATCAATTAAACATTTTGATGGTCAATATTTTTCAGGAAAACTTAATTTTAGATTATCTTTGTAAACGTACCACTTGTTTTCTTTTCGCTGGCTTGACCATTAAAGGGGCAATGGCAACGAAAATTAAGTATTTTACTTATCCGGTGTCTATCTCCAGACCGAGGAAGGGCATTTTTGAAAATTTATCACTAGAATGACTGGCTCTGTTACCGAGCAAGTAATCCTAGTGGTAAATATAAAAAAAAAACTCTTCTGAAGACCACTGCAAAGTTGTTTTGTGGTCAGCTTGACCATTAAAGGATTAAGTTGACACAAGATGGGTTAAGAAAGATCTCTTCAAATGTTATTGTCTGATGTTTCTGTGACACCGGAGCATGCGGAGAACATCACGTCTCATAGACTGCGCAGCGAAGGCATATATGAAGGGATTTAGTGCTGAATTCATCCACACAATGTTGTTAACAATTTGCGTGGCTAGAGGTGGAAATGACACTATGTGAAAATTCGATGCAGCAATTGCAGCAGCTGTTACTAAATATACAGTTATTACAATCAAGACAGCTCTGGTGTCAGTTGTTTCACGTTTCTGTTCATCTTTTGTCATAGAGCTGGCTGATATGGCACCAGATGCCAGTACAATACAATGTTTGGCCATATGAAACACAGCAGTTATCGTGAATGGAGCCAATAAATTCACGACTGCGATAAAGTAATTATTCCAGAATTTCTTCAACTGTTCGCCCCCAATCCAAATGCATAGCATATACACATTCCCTTCATATGCAATAGAGTAGGGAGCATCGAAGATGGCAAATGGAATATTGCTCGTGAAACCGAACACCCAGACACCAATACAGATCTTGGTCATCAGTTCTGACGTAACCTTTGCTCGGGCGGACAGTGGAAATACGAGCTGATAAAACCTGAAAATAAAGAAATATGTCCAACGTTAAATGTGCCCAGCCACGATTTCATTCTTTGTTTTTGGAACTTAGGTTCCGAGAGAGCTAACTGTATTGTGTTTTAATTTTTTGACATAATTTGACTGTATCGTGCTTAGGCGTATTTTGTGACACTTTACTGGTGGGTAGTTGTGTGGCGGGATGAAATTACGCATACATATGCAACGTGTCCCTAAGCCCTATTCTTATAATGCAACATAATAAAAGAATCCACACAATTTAGAGTGATATGTATTAAAGTAATTTTTAACATGAGTTGTCTCTGTCAAACTGTGTTAGCAATTTGTCTAATATCTCCTTGTAAGTCCAGATTACTGGGCTATAGTAGCACAATAATTTGCTTACTATAGTGTCGCTGAAAGTTTAATAGCCACCCAATTAGAGGTGAGGCGATAGGGAAGCTTTTTTCACACCTTAAAAGTAGTTGCAGTGTCAGAGCAACCAACTTTATTTGCGGCATTATCACCTTTTCTCATTTGATCTCACCGCCTATTGAAAAAGGTGTGAAAGGAATTTCACTCTCTCCTCCAGTTCTGATTGGGTGTTAGATGTAGAGGGTGTCCATAAGCCCCATCACCTCGTTAAATCACGTGCCTCCTGTCATCCAATGAGGGGAGCTTAAAGGTGATTAGCGTAATGATTGACAAGGGTTAATGAGGGTAATTAAGGATGATAGACAGGCTACATGCCTGGACTCGTCTTTTCCTGAGAACTCGTTCGATCGCGAAGCCCCGCCCCCTTGTTAAGTCACGGGCCTCCAGGCATCCAGTGATACGAGATTAATGGTAATTAGCGCAATGCTGAATGACAATGTTTGTTTAATAGGGGTAATTAAGGCTGATCTCTTGGAGCCATTTTAAATGCTCAAATCTTAATGTATTGCGTAATGAGTGATGGCCAGGCTACATGTCTGGACACATCTTTTCCTGGGAACTCGTTCGATGATGAAGCCCCACTCCCTCGTTAAATCATGGGTCTCCAGAAATCCAATGAGGCATGCTTAAGCGTAATTAGCGTAATGACGGGCGTTAATCGATAGCGTAAGGATGATTAACAGGCTACATGTCTGGACACGTCTTTTTATGACTCTGGGAACTCGTGCAATCATGGAAGATTCTAAATGGTCAAGCTATAGAGTAGGGACCATTGTGGAAGATACCTCCATTTGTCTAACGGGTTGATCATTATTAAACTTCTGAACCTCAGCGGGTTTTTTAGCCATGACAATATACACGGGTCGATGCATAGCGTAAGGGCAATCAGTTAGTTATTACCCTGACAGATTAAAATTAAATAGTCAAGCTTTAAAACAACTCCGACCTCGTGTAACATCGTCAGCATCATACAAAGTTCAGCAAGTCAATTTTCAATTGTGCTAGGGAAATAACTACTGATTACATATTTAACGTGCCTCGAGCGGCCAGACATTATTTGGAGAAAAAATGTCAGTCTAAGTTGGCTCAGGGTTTGGACGGGTTATAGGCGAGGGTTCTTTCAGGGATTTCTGTTTCAAAACAATACGAGTCATTTCACATTTCATAATAATTTTAAAAAAAAATAAAATTAAGTTTCAGTAACTCCATACAACCGATAAAATATACAGACGATAAATATACAGATGACAATAATATACATACGAATAAGTGAAAAGTATAAAAACTAAATATATGTAAAACGAATATAAACAATAATAATTTAATTAAAATATAAAATTTACAAATGTTTTGAACGGGATCCAGCGACCTGTAAAGGTTAAGCGATAGACATGGATAATGATGCGGATGAGGTGTCAGCAAAACGGATTATAGAGCTATTATTTAAATAAATTTGAAACCGATCTAAGCGATACTGCACCCCTAACAAGTTGGTGTAAAGATAGGCCAGAGATTTGTACAGAGGCATGGTTTGGCGATATTAACTTTCGCACGCATATCTAACCGATAATAATAAAGCAGAAGGTTACTTACTCCCCCTCGATGAAGCATATGCTAGTAATCTTCTATGTTACAGGTTAACGTATTATACAGCATACAAAATGACAGCTCAACCGGTCTTAACCGTTTCCTCACAACAGCCTGCATGTTTTTTCCAATTCGCTCCCTCTCAAACCCAATACACCCAGGATTACCCATGACACCCCCCCCCCTGACATACCCTGATACCGAAGCACCCCTCAACTTTTCCACCCCACCCCAACCTCAGGCTATCATAAAATTAGATCCTAGGGATACACTGAAAGCCATATGGTTTAGTATGATAGTCGTTAAAAAATTATACGTTTTTTGTAAGTAAATCCGAAACGTTTGTCAGTATTCTTACTCAAAGGTCTATGGTCTTTATTCCTAATGATAGTATTAGGATACTGAGTGAACATTTCGAGATTATGATCTTTGACTGTGGCTAACAGAGTATCGAATCCCCACCCCTTATTCATGTAATTCAACTTTAAGCCCTTAATTTTGCAGACATTCTTGATATCCCCAGTCTGTCTGTCTAGCTGCATGTACACGTAACTCTTCGAGCCAGTGCTGACAAACCCTGTTATTTCACTGCGTGAAGGAACTTCGTCCATGAAATAACCTAGTCTGTCATGGTAAACGGGTATTAGGCGAGCTTTATCACGTTTTTGAATGTACACGATAGAATCTGTATTGTGATAAATGCAACTCGAGCCTATCGCTACAAGGCCCTATAGAAAATGAACTCTGGCATGACTCGTGACAAACGCAGCGATCACGACATTGGTGTGACTCTCCACTGGCACGAATTGGTTGAACTCGCGATAGCGTATTAAGAGAGTGATGTCGTTGCATACACGGATATCTTTGATAGAAATCATTCTATCCGTCAACACCTTCAACATTGTGCTATACGAATTGACGTATTCGTGCTTCTGGTAGGGGTTGAGGGCGAAATAACCCCACAAAGAAGTCAGCACCTGTTTTGCTATGGTTCTAAGGCCGTTATTTTGAACAATCAAAGATTTTTCTAATTTAATTCCTTCACGTTTAAAATATTCCAGACCATACGGGTCTTTCTGCGCATCTGTGACCGTATTCTCAGGATACCCCAATGCTTCTTGTTTAATTTTCAAATAGTTATTGATGTATCCCTTGAAAAGGGTATCAGCACATTCTTCATAGTGCCATATCTCGATAAACTCTAAGATACGGTACCCACTACGCACCACCTCCATCAACTCCACAGATGTCCATACACTGTATAGAGAGCACTCACGATCACTATGAGTACATTCAGTACTCTGCAAATCGTAAGCGCATTTACTATACAATGGAAAGAACAAACGTTCGTTACATCTGTACGAGAGAACAGGAAAGAATAAATCTTTAGGAGGCAAACAGATACAGTTTAAAATCTCTAGCGATTATTTCCGGTTCGCCTAGATGGTACTCACAGGTCTTACAAACATAAGAATATAGCGAAGTGATATCCAGGTATGCTATATACTCATCCACAGCGGTCTGGTGATGCAAATGTATGGCATTGGTACAGCCACAGTACAGGGCATCACGCATGATAAGCGATTCATGATACGTTCTAGCATTCAGAAAAAGCGTTAATGTTATGGTTGTTAAGCTTCTCAGCCTTAAAATCACAGCTCCACATTTCGACTACCTTCAAACCCATGTGTCTAAGCTCGCTAGATTTAGAAAACAAAAGATGAACATTTCACGAAACTTACCACAAGCCATACATAGAATATCTATGTCAGATCTGCAGTAAAGTTTCATGGCATCCCTAAAATTGAAAACACCATCTTTAACCGCATCATACAATGAGTCAAATTCCTTACACGATGATATGGACATACTGTCAGCACCATAAGCATCAATCGCGGGGTACACTCCTACATAATCGAAGTATACGTTAATGTCTAGCAGATATGGAAAAATCCTTTCCCACCACGTAGATTGAATATCGCTGGTAGTAGATGCAGTTGAAATGGAAGAAATGCTAGATTGTCCTTAAAATGAATGTCACCAACATTCAAATACACCACTTTATTACAGTTTATTATTACATTGGACAGTTTAACCTTTGTGTTTCTAAAGAGCCACTCCATCACTAGATGCAAGTCAAAACCACGACTGTTGTGAACTATAGCGATGTAGTCACGAAAATGTAGAACATTAGCCTTACGCTTACCCTCGCGCTCAAATTTCGTAGCTAATAACCATTGCATGAAAGCGGTTAGAGTATTAGAACCTTCGAGGATAACCTCTCTTTGCCATTAATCGCATTCCGAGCAACACTCGTCATGAGGTTTGCTAATGCATATGGAGCAACCTATCTGGGCTATGGCATAAATAACCTCGTAATGCTTTGTCACTTGATTCGTTTCAAAATCATAAAAGATGAAATGTTGTGGGATGGACGATAAGTCCATATCTATGTTTTAGGGTCGTGTGCTTTATGCTTCGTGGCTAAGCTCATATGATCTTCATTATAACTCTACATATAGCAAACGTGTTCCCGTAAACCAACTTCAGCCTTGAAACTAGAGCATTTCCTTTGCCCACAATGATGTTTAGAGCAGGAATCAACATCTAGAAGTTTGCCACAGTCCATGCAATACTTACACGTGGTGCACATTCCAGAGTTGACGTGATTGTTGTGGCAACCATCGCTCTTAAACCATCTGCTACAAGCTTCGCAATAGCGATTAGCAACCTGCTTGCAGAGTGGAGCCACTTGACATAAACGACAGCATTTGACGCAAGAGTGACGATCGCAGTGCGAGTAAGCAATGTCGCAATCATTGCGGTAATAACTACAACCTTTCAAGACCGTAATGCTGATTACGTATGCGTAGTGATCATTATACAGATATAGGGGCAGAATTTGAATGCAATTATCCGCACCCCTGTATATGCAGCATTTATTCTCAGCCTTGCTATACACTCTTAGAGAAATTCCATGTGGGGTCAATATGTCTTGGAATGCATTCCAAGCATCGTGCCTGCAAGCTACGTCAGTAGACACACCGGCCTGAATGTGCAGTTCTCGAACTTTCATCCGTTGATGACAATTATCACCTAAGGCACCACTAGCTAGAGTTTTAGGGTGATTCCTAATCTGCCCACGCTCAGCCTTCGGTGCTGACGAATCTAAATAACATAACCCGATCGCTATACATCAGATCATACACATATTATCTAGATTCCTAGCAGTGATACAGTTTCTTTTCAGTGTGTTTTCGAACTCCAACTCATCGAGATATAATTTGGCAAGCTTATTATTCCACCCCAAACCGCTAGGCATTTCCACATTAAAAATCTCCATAGAAAAGTCCACATATGTCTCTTTGAGATTGACTCACTTCAGAAATTGCGTTCGTTATTTCTGTAGCTGTAGTTGTCAGATCTCGGACTCGGGCAAAGTCCACGTGGATCAGGGTGCTTAAAGCAGGGTGATTTATAGTGACCCTACTGTAATCTTGAGGTGATGCATGCATGCTAGCATAAAAACTCTCTAATATTCTTTCGAATATAGAGTACACGTGCTCCGAAGCTTCAACCAAATTCTCTGTAGTAATGGCGCCTGGATTAAAGTTGACAGAGTAAGAATTTTCTGTAATATTAAAATGCCTGGACTGAAAGATTTATATCGTACATATTAGCGATGTCAGGTGTGCTGAAGGTAGGCATAGTGGTTGCAACATCACCAGAATGTCTGTCACCTCCCTCACCCTCAGAATTCCAACCCTCTCCACCGTTAACCCCGCCCCCGATCATATTAGCTTCCATATCGGTATCATTAGTTTCAAATAAATTAACTCTGCAGACTTGAGCTGATTTATTTTTGCAATTGTTGTAATTATTTTTACTGGATTTCTTAATGGGTGTATAGGGTGCGCTAACAGAGTTACTAGAGATGGGGTGGGGTTTAGTAGCTGCCGGGGTTGGGTTGGTAATGGTGGGGTTGGGGTGTTCGAGTTGGCTAGGTTGGGATGGGGTGTGGTAGCTGCTGGAGATCGGGGACGTGAACGGTCTCCAATATTTTACAACAGTATTCGGGCGTTAAGAGTTTGGCAGGGAATTTGGGATTGATGGTGTTGTGGGGGTGTAATAGGCGACGTTACTTGTTGATAATGGTGAACCATGGCTAAGTGTTCAGTATCACTTTGAACATGCATTAAAATATCTGTATTATGTTGCAATACATCGTCGTCTTCAGAATTAGAACAGGTGTGAAGCTCTTGGGAGATATTTTGCTCTTTAAAGCTATGAAAATTTAAATTTCCCAACATTTCCACAGATGTTATAGTATTTAAATCACTTTTGCACAGTACCTCACCCGAATCCTGCTCTCCACCCCAGTTTAACTTCGAAGGCTCTGGACCCCATGCAAACTCGCCACTCCTCAAGATTGCTGAAGCGGCTTCAGGGTTCGATCTCCTTGAAGCCTGCATCGATGTTGTAGTCATCATAGCCATCGTCATCAGAGTCATCAGCATCGGCGATGATGGAGCTGATGTTGCTCCACTCGCCATCGCCGACCGTGTAAATTGAGAGCAAGTTCGCGACACTGCAAAACAAAAAAAGGATAAAACAGATTAAATTTTATATTTTCAGACAAGTTTTTCATGGTCATAAGTTATGGTCATAAGCCTCTCCTACCCGACAAACCCATCACCTGCACTACAATCCCATCAAACCGACTCCTGTCCAAATTCCTACACCTACCATACCCCAATCCCACCACACACACCCACCTGCAATACCTACACCCACAACACCCCACACCCGCAACACCAGGCCCCCACCACACACTCAACAACCAGCAATTCTCCGATACCCGCAACACCAGCCAACAACAACCCACAATACACCCCACCCATGATTCACCCCACCCACAAACCCACTGCCAACACCCTACCCCCCCCCCCCCCCAATAACCTTGTACATTCGGCAACCATCTAGAGCCCACCCCACCCAACCCACTCAACACAGTCTAAATAAAAAACAGTAAAGTCTATACTCACATACATTCAGCTTGACTAGCGAACAGTTCTACGTGATCGTAGTACTCTGAGTAATCGGTCTCAGTCATAGTCATTCGGATTGTTTCTCTCAGGTGTGTTAATGCATGCAGCACGTGGCTCTGAAGATCATCTGGACGGATGTCATGAGAGTTGAATGTACCTTCTAGTAGGGTTAATGGAGGCGCCATAACTCGTTAGCGCTTGGCTAACGCTGGGGGAATCGAGTTCATTACGGTTGACTGCATCTAGCACTTCGTCCCGAACAGCCACGGTTCGTGCTCTATCAATCTGGGGTGCTGAATAACCCCCGAGTGCTACCGTCTCGACCTCCGTCAGGTCATTGGCCATGTGCTGTATGTCTGACGTATGCGATTCAGGTTCTTCTTCTTGGGAATCGTCGGCGGCGTCATTCTGGTATGTCAAGCGCCTTTTACACCTGTGAAACATCTGCTCATCATCAGAGTCCAACTCATCAGCTGACCGTTTACATACGCCCTCTGTACTCTCAGGAATCATCTGTAGATTAAAACAAATGACAAGTGTTTAAAATGATGTTTTGTAAAAAAATATATTAGGTCAAGGGAGGTAACTACGTCGTTCCGCTAGATATAGCTCATTATGTCAAGGGAGGTACCTGGCTTTTTTGGCTCTATATATATATTTTTAATTTGTGAATTTTGTGAATTTTACGAGGTACATATAATATAGGCGACGTATGCAGTATGACCAAATTATTAGAGAGATTTTCATGGTACCTAGCTCACGGTTATTGTTCACTGCCCGATGGTTAGAGAGGGGGTGGGGTGGTATTATCATTATGTCTAACTAATCTCATAGTAATTATGATAATACAGCTGTCTAACTTACCCTGTATACAATATATATTAATGCTCAGCATAGCACATTTATTAAGTAACAAGGCTGATACACGTCTATCATTAGTCTTATTATTATTATTTTGTCAGGTTTTTATTTATTTAGGTAATGTAGCTCAACGTTCGACGAGCCTCGCTTAAATAGGTAAAAAATTGATGAAATAATAATGATTATGTCGATAATAATGACGATAACACTAATAACGTTAATAATAATAATAATAATAATAATAATAATAATAATAATAATAATAATAGCTGCCTAATAATAATAATAATAATAATAATAATAATAATTGCCTCAAGTGCAACAGAGGAGTCTTCTATCAAGATAGGATACTCCGGTACAACTCCGTAATCAATGAAACAGGTAAGGCTAGGCGGCGACACAATTGCTTCAACTTCAACTTTAGTGATAGCTCTAGTATTTTCCATTTTTATTAAATCAAAAAGCAGTTAAACAACAACAGCGATTCTGAGCTTTAAAAGGTACGTGTATGCTTTTGAAACGTGAGCTTTCGAATGATCTTTCGCTTCGATATGCTACGCATATATAGAATTTGTCACAGAAAAATCGATATCCAGGTTGTAAACGCTAACTTATGATTAGGCAAACTTCAAAATTTGAGTGCGTCATCGCGAATGTGTTAAGCGTCAAAAATCGCTATACTAGGTCTTTAGAGTCATTTTAAAAACTTATGCCGACCATTGTTTAACAAAAAATGTAGTAATTTTTATATTTTAAGCCCAGTTAATGTTGTAACATTGACATACTCTTTAGACGCAGACACCACGTTCACCGCTCAGTTATTGAATGTTAATGAGTTCACATGTTCATGTGGTTTTTTTAATAAACGGTAAGCTCCTTAATATTGGAGCCACACAATTGCAGGATTAATACGCTAACGAGTTTTGCTCATGCTTCAAAATTGAAATAGCTAAGGATCAAAGTACAAGTCTGAGTGAATACATAGATTCCACAAGTTTCTAATAACATTTGGCACATTTTTAGTATAACTAAATTCTGTCTAAATTCACTCGTGAAGTTAGAGTAAACAGGATTACTCTATACATCGAGCGAGTGATTTCATTCTTATTACCCTCACAAAGTTCGATGAGCTCAGCCATATACATCCGAACATATGCTTCCATGATTTCGATACTATTATTATAAACGTTTTGAAACATTGTACAACCCGATATACCTGCTAGCGCTCGTCTAGATTATTAAAACAATGTCACAAAATGTATACACAATTTAAACATCCTGCTAATATCTTCATTAGCGAACCATCTCCAGCAGGAAAATTCACACTATTAAGAGAGATAAATAGATTCAGAGCTTAGCTATTCGATAAAACACCTGAACGAATTATATTATGTTACGGGTCATATCAACCTGCTTACGAGAGACTCGGAGCAGATGTAGAGCTATATTCAGGGGGTCAAGATTTAGAAATAGGTTCCAATGTAGCTAATCTAAGTATCCTCGACGATCTGATGAAGGACGTAGATAGTCGGGTTACTGCATTGTTTATGAGATGAGGTCATCATGCAAATTCAAGGATAATTCATTTGGTTCAGAATATTTTATTGAAAAATAAGCACCACAGAAATATTTCGCTAATTTGTCATTACATAATCCTATTTAAGAATCCTAGAGACGCATCCAGTATAACTACATTGGCTCGCCAAATGTATCCTACACGTAGCTTGACATTGCAGGATTCAGCTAGCGATGCCACTACGCGAGATCATGGTTATTTACTCATAGACCTCTGTCAGACAACACCTGAACATCTAAGATTACGTACCAATATTTTAACGGACCAAGTGTGCATAGTGTACATCCCTAAGTCTAATAAGAAAGCTTAAGAAAGTCAAAATGTCTAACAGTAGGAGTAACGCTAATAAAAATAATAATAATAATAATAATAATAATAATAATAAAAAAAAATAATAATAATAATAAGTGTAGACGGACTAGGGGCATGGTTAGACCTGGGTCTAAGTTTGAAAGAGGATGTAGAGCTGTCAATATCTCAGATCAATTACCAGTCTTGCAAAGTTTAGTTAAAGCCAAGCTCAAACAATGCAAGATAAGCCTAGAACGTTGTAATAAGGGTGTAGCTGATGCTGCGTCTGAATGCCATTTAAACCTAATTCGTGGAAACATAAAATTAATTCGAATACAACATAAATGCTTACGTAGATACCGAGATAACATTAGATTACTCAGTAAAAGCAAGATGCCATTATATGAAAGACGACGAGTTATTCAGGACCTTGAGCATTTAGTTTATTATTATTATTATTATTATTATTATTATTATTATTATTATTATTATTATTATTATTATTATTATTATTGTTATTATTATTATTATTATTATTATTATTATTATTATTATTATTATTATTATTATTATTATTATTATTACTATTATTGTGTTAACTACTAGAGATCTCGAACATATTTGCTCAGGAGACTGGAGATTAGGACGGATGTTCTTAGGTGTTTTCACTAAAGACTTTATACCTAAACTTATCAGAAGACCAGTGTGTCTCATCATTAATACAGATCCTGAGAACCTTCCAGGTACTCATTGGATTGTGTTCAATTTCCCGAAACACTGAAAATCTGAATATTTTGACTCGTTCGGGCATGCCCCATGGCCTGAACTAACGGTAAAAACGGGGCCATTATGTAATCTGTATATATAAGTTAAGCACCACCCTATTTTTACGCACATGCGAGGGTATATTCATGTGCTATGAAGAAAGCAATAGCATAAACATTTATGTACCCATCCATCTTAGTGCAAGAGGTAATAATGCAACTAGAGGAATCCTGATTATGATGGTGGGGAAACACTGTATGTTTTTGTTTGAACTTGAAAACGAGGCCTGAATATGGTTACGTTGACACAACTGACAACTATTGCCCTACAGTTGACACACGTGGCTAGATTGTCATTAATGGTGTCTGAAAACGAAGTTTAACATCTGTGCACGAGCTTGAGACTGTCATTATTAATACCGGGTATATCCACCTTGTGCCTGGATGACGGCCTGGACACGACGTCTCATGCTGGTCACCAACCGACTGATACGCCATTGTGGTATTCGTTGCCATTCAAGATGGAGTGCGTCTGTTAATTCCTGTAGGTTCTGCACAGGAGGATCCCTCCTTCTCACCATGTTTCCCAGAATGTCCCAGATATGCTCAATAGGGTTCATGTCAGGGCTCCTTGCTGGCCATGGTAGGGTTTCGATGGCATTCTGGCGGAGGTATTCATGCACAGCTCTAGCACGATGTGGTCGGGCGTTGTCATCCATGAATATAGGGTGGGTTCCAGGTGCATGATTTACAAAATGAGGGACCACAACTCTATCCAGTATGGAATCTTGATATCTTTGTCCATTTAGTGTTCCAGGTACAGTCAACAGATCCAGCTTACAATCAAATGAGATGCACCCCCATATCATAACGGAACCTCCACCAAATGGAACTTCTTCCATGATGTTACGTTGGTCGTACGCCGTGCGTCTGGACCTCCATACACGAGTTCGACCATCTGTGGCATGAAGCAGGAACCGACTTTCATCGGACCAGTGTACCCGTCTCCAGGATCTCATGTTCCAGTGTCTTCTTTCGTTGCACCACCTCAGACGCTCCTCTTTGTGGTGTGCAGTGAGGAGAGGACGTCTGACAGGTCTCCTAGCTTTCATGCCAGCAGCATACAGTCTCCTTTTGACGGTAGACATTGACACTCTATTGCGCGTTTCCCATTGCTGGCTGAGCACTCTGCTGTTGGTGAATTGAGATCTCCTAACAAGGCGTACTAGGGCTCGATCATCACGGGCAGTAGTCTTCTTCGGTCTTCCAGATCTAGGCCTGTCCTTCACCTCGTTAGTTTGCCCATGTTTTGCAATCAAACGACTGATTACAGTATGGTTAATGTTCAGCTGTCTGCCAATCTCTCTGCATGACATACCATTGCTATGCATGCCTATGATTTGCCATTTCACACGATCACTTAACCTTCGTCTTGCCATAGCGGTTCACAATCAAGAGCTAATTCTCTCTGTACAAATAAACCACGGTCATGAACACAAAATTCCTAATCTTGTCGCCTAAATCTGTATGTAATGTTCTACACCTCAAACTGGACTTTTACATAACTGAACACGTGTGCTGTTTCCCGCCACGCACGGACATCAAGCGGCGTGAAGTCATGCATGCATGTGCATTTCGTACTTGGAATTATGTCAGCTAACGCGGGGACAAAAAGTATGGCAGCCTAGTTGTACCATCATGTTTCTACGTTCTATTGTTTTTGCTGGTGCTTAACTTTTGCACAGGTGTATATATACAAATAATTCGTTTATGTAATTAATCTGCTCTACTCTGTCGGAACACCTAGCTCTAAGCACTATTTTTTTTAATAATAAACATGCTTCGCTTGGTGGGGTAAAAACTACCAACACCTAACTTGCGTATGTCTACTACAAATTTGTCATTACGTTTCATGATGCGCACGTGGACATTGTTATCGAGTGCGACAGCCACTTCACAGCCTATATTGATGGTTTTAGCTATTTTCTCCGCCCCCACCCCCCTCTCTATCTAAGCTCCACCACGCTTTGCCCGTGTTTGCACCGATCGAACCCTCACCTCCCTGAAACTAAATTTCCAGAAAACTATACAGGTAAGCTGTTGAATATTTTGAAACTAATTTGTCTGGTTCCTGTTGCTGCCTGGAAGAAACAGCACCTGGTCAAATTAGTTTCAAAATATTCAACAAAATGGTTATTAAATAGGAAAGACATACAATTCGTACACTTTAACAGTCCATTTAGCATTTATGACGGACTTTATACGACAGTCATGGCGTAATTGATTGTGACGTCAACCTACATGTGACGTAATTCATTATGACGTCATACATTTGACTGACAGATTGGATTTCTCTATTATAACTTCACGCATTTTGCATTTAATCTTGGATATTTTATATATAGCTATTGTATAAATGGGTAAATAGAGTATCCTTAATTACATCCTTTAAGTAACATCCGGTATTGAAGCACATACATTCCAGACACATAGACTGTCCCCAGTAAATGCATGGGTCACATAAACATGTTCTGTTAATTCCTGAAATTGTTTATGTTAATATATTGAATATTAAATACTTTCAAAATTTGTTCATTCAAGAACAAGACAAGCAAACAACCTTTGAACAAAACGTTTACAATTGTCGATTCTCAGTCATACTGAGAGCACCATGTGCTTAGGTTGCAATGTCTGCGACTCACATATCTTATGACGTAAGCAAATACGTTACTTGTAAGATGATGCCAGAATTAAATTTCACAGAAGGCGGAAATTCTATCAGGAGAATTCCTAATATGGAATATTTTTGATGTATTTACAATTTAATAAACATTCTGTTGAATACTTTGAAACCCTTGATTGGGAACTGTTGCTGTCTATTCAGAGTTAATTTCGTTTCAATATATCCAACCACTTACCTGCATATTTACATTTAAATTACGATGCTACGAATTCAGGTTTCAGTAATCTCAAATCTATTCCAATATGCATAAAAGGTGGACGGACTGTAGCTAGAAATGGGCGGGTATAGCTAGAATAAGCTTTATGAAACAAAGTAAGTCATATTTATTGACGAATGGAAGACCTTTTAACAAAATCAGCTCACACTAAGGTACACACGAGCTCTCCTAATGTAATGGCGAAAAGGACGAATTCGAAACGCTTTAGGAGAGTTAACTTGGTGTAGCTGTTATCGCTCAGATCTACTTAACCAGTCATTTCTAATCAAGCAATTAAAAATGGCGGCTCCCTCTTATACTACTTTTTGTAAGCTGTTAGAAAATACACAAATACCTATTTTCGTTGTTTCCTCGGCGAATCGGGCAGAATGTCCAGAAAAAACCAGAATCATGTTATCCTCGGCCCATAAGTGGAAGAGGATATTGTGATTGCGCGCGCGTGCGCACGTGTGTGCGTACGTACGTGCGTGTGTGCGTGCTTGTGTGCCAGCGTGCGTCCGTGCGTGTGTGTGTATGTGGTGTGTGTGGCGTGTGAGTGTGTGTGTGTGTGTATGGGTGTGTGTGTGCGTGTGTGCGTGCGTGCGTGCGTGCGTGCGTGCGTGCGTGCGTGCGTGCGTGCGTGCGTGCGTGCGTGCGTGTGTGTGTGGGTGTGTGTACGTTGTTGTTGTTGTTGTTGTTGTTGTTGTTGTTGTTGTTGTTGTTGTTGTTCACAATCAAATACTTGCGCAACAACATATAGGAGATGATTTTGGCTCTGGCGTGAAATGCAATTCACCATCCTTTTAATGATGGCAAAGTAAGACAAGACGATCTGTATTATCTCCGGCCAACACAGTTGTATACTTCTCAGCTGCAGCAACAGCAGTTTTTACTATTAGTAATTCTGGATTAACTTAGCAAGGTGAGCCGCATAAACCTGTCTTCCCATTTCTTCGGCAAGGAATTTGATGAAGCGCTGTATAGTTTCAGAATTGGAAAGGTATTCTTGCCTTTTCACTATATCACGAGTAAATGTCACCATCCTTTCAACTCTGCTACTTCTCCTCTTGTGCACACTATCCATGGTTGGTGGTGGGTTCCCATAGTCACAGAATACTATAGTAACAGACTTTTCATGCTTCTTATGTATGTAGCTTACAGCCAATTATGGCATTCCACGATATCATCACATATTCTGCCCGTCTCCAATGGGATTCTCTGAAGAATGGCACAAACATCCAGGACTTCTAGAAAATATTTGGCTGGCCCAGCGTCAGTAAGTACCGCATCCCTTGTTGGGTTGGTGAGTTGTGGCTTGTTGGTAGAAAGGTTTTGAATCGAAAAGGTTATGCGAATCTCGGCACAATTCAAATTTGAAAGCCTGGAATATGTCTTCTGACCACGTCCTATCAATGACTAGCCGCTGAAACAGCAAGTGTGGGTAGATTTGCACTGTTTCCTCATCAGTAACTTTCAGAGTAGATTTATATCTCATTTTTATTGCCTTTGATTTCTTTCGGAAGGTAAGGCCGATCACATCTATTCCATCCATTTACTCGAGGCAAAGCACATGTCGTCTTGATGCTTCTCATTAACACCTGTTCGAGGTCGAGGCCAGGTGATAGTCCTGCCCAGAATTAGTCTGCTATACGAACAGCTTGGAGACCGTGGTGAACAAAGCTTTCAGAAATGAGGGGGGAGGGGGGCTGCTCCTCCAATTTTTACATTGGTTTATAGGTAGATGTTTAGGGATTTGACATACCAGCTGTGTCCAGAAGCCGCTTTGATTAGCACCATATCACCCAATGTGTAATTGATTTCAGTCGATTGTCGTTTGACTCATTTTCAATGATGGGTGTCGCTTTCCACCACAAAGGTTGGTCGAATGTCAGAACGGGGTTACATCATAACGCATGACATGTTTTGGAAACAAATTATAAGGTTGAGTTTAAGCATATCAAACCAATGGAGGCCATGTTGATCACGGGTAAGAACACCACTGACAATTCACCTTGCCAGAGTATCCATCTATCGTATGACGTCATAATGAGCTAAGCGGTGTGTAGGATGGCGTCATGATCATTACATCATAAATGATTCTATATGGCCCGTCTTTAGCTCTTAATAGTCCGACACGTTGTACGAATTATATGTCTCTACTATTTAATAAACATGATAAAACATAATATACCATAGGCAACAACAGCACCCAGTCATATTAGTTTCAAAATATTCAACAGCTTACCTGTACAGTTTTCTAGAAATTGATAGTCTGTGAGTTCAGAGATAGATCGATCACAACAGGAGCGAGAGTTGTGAGTGGAGCTTAACTAGAGATGGGCAAGGTATAGCTAAAAATGGAAAGGTCGATTGACCAGGATGTTCGCCTCTGTTAATTATTGTCATTCTCCCAGATCTTGACATCGAGAGATAGTGAGATTTACTACAGCATGTCTGCAGTAGATACCCGCGCTTCCTCTGATTATTCTTTAAGTGGGTGTATATTAACGTCTGAACGCCTTCAGTCTTTTGGTGATATCAATCAATGTTGATCCGTCCAGCGCCATCTATGTCCTTCGCTGCCATGGTTACACGAGGTATGAGAGAAGCTCTGCCAATTGTTGGTGTTATGTACGATATCAAGCCCATACCATGGACATCGACATTATCGGCGACATATTGCATAAAATGACCTGGCTGAAGCTAGGAATAGATGTGCACGTGCATCTCGTCTCTCATATTTCTGAACCTCCGTATACGAGGACCCGAACCCCTTATGTGTCTATGGTGTCGATGATGAACCACGGTGTGAAACGAGGATGCATCGCTTGGAACTTAATATAATCGTTTTTAATTTTAGCACCTGTTCATTCCATAAGAATAGCTTTACCGTTTCCAGTACATGCCGATTATTACGCCTTCAGGCATTACTCCTGCCGTATTTCAATCAGATTGGGCTTGAAATGTTTAACTAATATGTCTATTGAACACCATCTAAAACAGGTCTATCAGAGTACAAAACCATGCACTGCGCATCATCACTGATGGAATGAGATCAACACCAATAGAAAAAATGGAGCTGACAGCAGGCATCCCCCCACTTAGTAAAAGAAGGGAATGCAAAGCACTGATCCAAGCTGCAAAGTTCAAATCGTTCAACAACCACCCGATGAAGATCAGGCAAGCACAGCTGTCATCAGGAAGACTTAAAAGATCAAGTTTTGTGAAAGAGACAAAATCACTTCAAAGGAAACACCAAGAAATGTTGCCAGCACAAATAGAAGACCCAAACCACACCCTTGATCCTCCACCCTGGGAAAACACCACAGTACCTCATCTCACAACCAAAGATGAACACAGTGATGTGAGCAAGAAGGCCCTGACCCTAGCCATGCTGGAAGAAATGTATCCTCAGGAGACATGGATAAGGATCTACACAGATGGATCAGTCAAAGATGCAATTAGGAGCGGAGGTGCCGGACTGCACATATAGTATCCAAACGGACAACATGAGTCAGCTGCAATAGCGACAGGCAAACACTGCACAAACTACAGAGCTGAAGTCGAAGCACTTGTCCATGCAGCTAATACAATCAGCAGAACAGCAGACCCTATTGCACAGATTGTCTTTTTATCTGATGCCCGCTCTGTCCTTGAGGCTATCACCAAAGGTAAGATGCCACAACTTGAAGAAGCACTACAAACCATCAAATGCTTTCGGATAGCATTGTAGTGGATCCCCTCACACTGTGGAGTCCAAGGAAATGAGGAAGCAGACAAGATGGCAAAGGTGGGTGCTGAAGAGAATCAGACAGAAAACATGGTTACACATACAGAGATGAAGACTATCATCAAGTCACTCTATAGAACACCTCAATCAGAAGATGCCTACCATCATCTCTCGAGGCCAGAGCAAGTGACCATTTTTCGTCTCAGAACTGGACATAACAGACTAAACCAACACATGTACAGGCGGTTCCACCTTACGACATCGCCCGCTTGTCCTTGTGGAGAAGCAGAACAGACCACAGAGCACATACTTCAATGTTGCAGTACGCTGCTGAGAGAAGAGAGCTGGCCTTTGTCAACCTCTTTTCTTGAAAAGCTGTATGGGCCTGTGGAAGAACTGCAGAAAACCATAGATTTCATCTTGAGAACGGCTCTCCAAGTGTGATACCAGCGATCGAAAAGAAGAAGAAGAAGAAGAAGAAGAAGAAGAAGAAGAAGAAGTTAACTCTAATACATTGAATGTTAAGACTATTAGAACCATGGCGACCAGCTTGTCATGATTTTTTGTCCGGAATATAAGTTTTGGACACGCATGAGAGCGCGTGCGGTTTGTGCTTTTCGGATATTGCGAGCAAGGGCGCGATTTGTCTCTTCCAGTGTTTGCATATGTGAGTCTGCAGAAATACAGACAAATTATTAATTTAATATATATAGGGCCTACCTTGGCTATTACAAATTGCAAAGCCATATAGTTTAACAGATGTATTCATAAACACTAAATATGTTAATTGGGTCGACTTGAATATTGCCCAAATTGCACAATATAAAGCGAAAAATGATAACAGATTTCTTCGGTTTGCAAATGAATATTAAAATCGCCGATTGTAACAGTTTGTAGATTTAGCAAAACGTTTGTCAATGTTTTCCCTTTTTGCGCAGGGTGCAGGTAAGACTGCACTTTATGGCATAATATCAAACCAGTGACGATGTCAATTTTCAAACCGGTTTAAACCGTATATACCACTTTTGTGGGGTGCGGTCATGGGTGTGTCGGTACACTTGTTGTATGTAATATTTTTTTTAAAGGTGTTGCAAGTATACACACGCTTTCGTGAACGTTTGACCTATTCACGGCTTTTAATTTCTTTTTACGCATCATCAATAGCCTATATAACTTTCATATCTAATTACGGCAGTAATAATTGTTAAAATCTAGATGCTTACTGACTACCAATAATATGTGTTCCATTGGCATTCGATTAACGCTAATGTATGTGTGTATTAGAGTTCAATCACAGATGTATCGGTTGTTTATTCTGTGCGCGTCAAACAACTTGATATCAATTAGCCTGATTTCATAATTATGATGACATGCGCTCATTGAGCGTTATCGTTTGCATTGAATACGATATATCCCTGTAATTCTCATTTTGGCCTCTTACGAAATGGCAGGGTTGGGGTGAGCAGTGATGGGCCCACCCACCCGCACGCACGCACGCACGCATACATACACACCCACCCACCCACCCACACACGCACGCACGCACGCACGCACGCACGCAAGCAGGCACGCACGCACGCACGCACGCACGCACGCACGCACGCACGCACGCACGCACGCACGCACGCACGCACGCACGCACGCACGCACGCACACATTATCACATCCCCATTCCCAATGTACCATATTAAAAACCATGTATCTACAATAAAAACCCTAGATAGAAGCGAAAATACAAAATAATATTAAGATTGTTTATTTTTTAGAATACTCTAGAACAATATGTTACAATATTTTTTCGGATTGCTACACAGGACCATAGAGAACATGAAGCAGTCCATCCAGCGGATCTCACAGGTATATTTACTGTGTGTCAGTGTGAATGCTATATTGATAATTTGCCATAGAGAGTAGAGGAGTGCCATAGTATTCAACATTACAATAGAATACTTTCAATAAGAATAAGACATAAATAACAATAATAGGCCTACTGGGCATTTATATCAGAATATCTTATATTTGGTAAAAGGGCTTTAATTTACAAAGCTTTTTAAAGTAATACTGATTTAGTGTGTGTCCAACCAAATGTGAGATATCAGTTCGTAAATAGTCGCAAATGGTGATATTTTAATATATCCACTTTTTTTAAATGTAGAGTACATAATATTTATATTGATAAAACATTCATGACCCATTTATCAAACAATTGTCCAATAAAAATAATATTTTTATTGGACAATTTTTGATAATATTTATATATATATATATATATATATATATATATATATATATATATATATATATATATATATAAATATTTGGCACATTTGATGCACAATTGACGGATCAGATATTGTTATTTAATGCAATATTTTACTTTCAGCAATTTATCAAATATAAGATCAATTATTAAGCAGATGTCCGTATTTCATGTCCATACAGTATGCATGCCGTTTTATGGTGTTGAATCGCCAAGTTATTATGGAAAAAACAGTTAAAGACGAATGTTTGTTATGAGGCGAATCATTACAGATAGAGTACAGGTGCGTGTGTCATATAATTATTATTATTATCAGGGCCGGATTTATTATGGTGGAGGCCCCTGTGCAGTAATTGGTGAAGGCCTTGGAAGAAGGTGCCCACTTCGTATAAACGGAGTGTTTGGGGGGGGGGGGTGGCATAGCATCTGATTTTCAATTTAATAGGGGAGGACCCCCGGCCCCGTTAATGGGAGTGCGACATGCTGACGTCTTTTGCATTCTGTATATATATAAATAACATCCTTGGTTTGCTTCAACTGTTTCCATGAATTTTCAATAAATTTCGGACAGAAATCTAACAATAATCTTATCCCAATGATTGTCACTGATGACTTCGCCTTACTCATTAGAATTGTGTCTTCCCAGCACAACTCTAATTCTTGGTGGAGGCCCAATAGAAATTTAAAATTTTGTTATTGATGGGGGCCCCTGGGCAACTGTTCAAGTCTGACCAATCCTAAATCCGGCCCTGATTAGTATTGGAATACTAGCTAGGCCGTTCCTCATGTTTCCACTTGCCAAACCCCAGCTCTATTACACGATTTCAAAGTGGATAAAGGGGTGGTTAATGCTTTTAACATAATATTAGATGACCAGTTTTAAAACAGACACGAGGCTGTGCATAACTCAATAATGGAGGAATCCAGTTTCAGCGATATCCAGCCCATCACTATCTAAGCTCCACCCACACTTTGCCCGTGTTGTGATCAATAGATCCTTGCACTCCCTGACTATCATTTTCCAGAAAACTATACAGGTAATCTGGTGAATATTTTGAAACTAATTTGACTGGGTGCTGTTACTGCCTATGATAGCAACAGCGCCCACTCAAATTAGTTTCAAAATATTAAACAGCATGTAACAATAAAGACATATAATTCGTACAACAACGCTTAGTCCGTCTTCAATTAAGCGCTCATGACGACCTTATCTACGTCATTCATGACGTCATTAATTATGACGTCATCCCAATGTCATGTAGGTGATTATGCCGTCATATGATTGATGTATAAATTGGAAAGGTCCATTGCGATACTGGACATTGTTGTAAGGGCATTGTGATATCTGGAAGCTCGCCTTCCTGTAAGAATCGGGAATATCTTGTCTCCCATATCCCACTTCTCAGACTTTCTCTTTATATCCGTCTGAAATTTGGTGATGTTCAGACTGTTGAGTAAATCTAGATGAGTAAAATGGACAGAGCAGTTGGGAACAGGATACGTGCATGTGCCCTATTGCAATAGCTTGTAACATGTGTCGATGCCACATTACTAAGAACTTACGAATCCTTCGTACCGGTTCCTGGACCATAAATCAGTGACTGGTTACTTCTTTTATTTAAGTCACAAAACCTATATTATTAGAAGATCCGGAGGTAGTATCACCCAGTGCTTGACACCCAGACCCTTTGCTACAGTTCGCATATCAGTATGTATTAAACTTTAGAATTTTATGGAGGGATCCCTTTTGTCACTCAATTATCTAACTTCGCCATCAAATATGTTACATGTTAGCTGATGTCAGAATTAGAATGACACAGCTTTTTCACGAAAATCGAACTATTCGCCACTAACGTGTATTAATTATAGTCTTTGAAGTGTTTACTAGTTAATAAACAGTCTGTTGTATATTTTGAAACTAATTTGAGTGGGAATTGTTGCTGCCATATGCAGAAACGACCACAAGTCAAATTAGCTTCAAAATGTTCAACAGCTGTTTAGTTAGCTTGAAATTTAGATTCTGGGAATTCAAGGTTCAAGGTTTCAAATAGATTCCGACACGTGTAAAATAAGCTTATCTAGAAATGGGCAGGCCATAGCAAAGAAAAGATCCTCCTACTATGAGTCCTCTCTGGTAGTATTGTCACAACCGGTTGAAAATACACGCCCCCCCCCCCCTCTAGTATGCGAAAAAATATTATCTCGAGCGCTCGACTTAATATGTCGAGCGCTCGAGATAATTATGTCAAGCGTTCGAAATAATTATATCGAGCGCTCGACATAATTATCTCGAGCGCTTGACATATTATCTCGAGCGCTCGAGATAATTTTTATACCACCGGATCTATTACTACCGTATGCGAGTGCAATTTGATGCACAATTGACGGATCAGATATTGTTATTTAATGCAATATTTTACTTTCAGCAATTTATCAAATATAAGATCTATTATTAAGCAGATGTCCGTATTTCATGTCCATACAGTATGCATGCCGTTTTATGGTGTTGAATCGCCAAGTTATTATGGAAAAAACAGTTAAAGACGAATGTTTGTTATGAGGCGAATCATTACAGATAGAGTACAGGTGCGTGTGTCATATAATTATTATTATTATCAGGGCCGGATTTATTATGGTGGAGGCCCCTGTGCAGTAATTGGTGAAGGCCTTGGAAGAAGGTGCCCACTTCGTATAAACGGAGTGATTGGGGGGTGGCATAGCATCTGATTTTCAATTTAATAGGGGAGGACCCCCGGCCCCGTTAATGGGAGTGCGACATGCTGACGTCTTTTGCATTCTGTATATATATAAATAACATCCTTGGTTTGCTTCAACTGTTTCCATGAATTTTCAATAAATTTCGGACAGAAATCTAACAATAATTTTATCCCAATGATTGTCACTGATGACTTCGCCTTACTCATTAGAATTGTGTCTTCCCAGCACAACTCTGATTCTTGGTGGAGGCCCAATAGAAATTTAAAATTTTGTTATTGATGGGGGCCCCTCAGAAGGGGGTGACGTGTTAGTGCCATATGTAACGACGAGAGGCGTGAAATATCGTCTACTGCGCCATGATTCTGATATTTCCAAATATGAATATTTGTCTGTGGCAGAACTAGGAAATATTGAATTTGCAGGTACATTAGGTAAATGGTCTAAGGAACGAGCTTAAAATACCAAATCAAGTAAATCTAATGATGGCGGTTGTAAACATCATTTTACAAATTATGATTATCTGCACCATCAATTGCAGAGGATTAAATACCGAATTCAAGCAGCGCCACTTGCTTGAAGAATTAGCAAATGAGAGAGTTGATATTGCTTTTCTACAAGAGACCAAAATTCAAAAAATTGAAGTGTACAGATCTCTCAAAGATATTTCAAAAGTGCAGATTTTTTATTCTTTATCACAAGATAATAGCGCGGGAGTGTCCATTCTTATCCTGCCCCGTTGTCTCAACTATGTTGATGTTATATCGTCGTCATCAGATACAAATGGACGATGGATTTGTGTATCAATTGATGTACTAAACACAAGTTTAAATTTGATGTGCCTTTATGCGCCAACCTCTCATCAATTGCGTTGTGAATTTCTAAATGATGTTTCCACAATAATTCAAGACAGAACACCTGAAAACCTAATTATGGCCGGTGACTTTAATCACATATTAGATGAAGTTAAAGACAGAAACTCTAGGTCTAATTTTAATTACACATCTCATAATATTTTGAAACACATCTGTGAATATAAAAGCTTGTTAGACACTTATCGGATTGAAAATCCAGAGGGCAGGGACTTTACTTGGTTTTCAACCGATGGAAAGAAAGCATCCAGATTGGACAGGATCTATGTAGAACGATCATTGAACGGTTACCTGTGTAAAACTAACATAAAACCAGTAACTTTCTCTGATCACAATATGTTTTCCATCACATTAATGTTGACTGGATCAAACGAGGAGATGGATTTTGGAAACTCAATGTAGCGTTGCTACGAGATAGTTGCTATCGCAAATGTGTAGAAAGTTGTTGGAGGCATTGGGATGAAAAGAGAATTTTGTATGAATGTATAATAGACTGGTGGGAGGATGTTAAATCCGACCTGAAACATATTTCAAGGCAGTATTCCATCAGGAAAGCACGAGAAATGCAAAAGCATAGAAAGGCGCTTCAGCGGTCGGTGTGTAAAATTAATAAGAAAATTAATGATGGAGAATATAATTATTACGAACTATTAGTTAAATTAAAAGGTAGACTAAATGAAATAGAGCAATATCAGTTTAATGGGGCCAAAATAAGGGCAAGAGCACAAATGCACACCGAGGGTGAAAAGCCTACACGTTACTTTTGTAGCTTGGAAAAAGCAAGAGGTATAGAGAAATTAATGCGCTCACTGAAGACTAATGATGGTGTATCAGTGTCCTCAAATGCAGCGATGATGGAAACAGTATCCAAATTTTACAAATCATTGTATAAATCTGAGGGAAGTGATGAAACTGCAACTAGAGATATTCTAGCTAATATAACGCAAAGACTTCCAGATGCATGTCGCGAAAGTTGCGACCAATCACTAACAATTGATGATTTGACAAAATCCCTCAACGATATGAAGTTAGAAAAGTCTCCTGGCTGCGACGGACTTCCAGTCGAATTTTATCAAACATTCTGGCACATATTTGGTTCAGTATTAGAAGAAATAGCAGCTAGCATTTTTAAGCAAGGGCATCTCCCTCCATCGATGGCCCAAGCATATGTTCGGCTTATATACAAGAGGGGTGACAGAAATAAAATACAGAATTATAGACCAATCTTTCTACTCTGTGTAGACTATAAGATTATTACTCGGGCACTAACATTAAAACTTGGCGCAGTCCTAGGCGAAGTAATTGATGATGATCAAACATGCTCTGTACCAGGAAGAACGATATTAAACAACACATTGCTTATACGAGACCTTATTCAATTAGTTGAAAAGGATTGCATCCCAGCAGCAATAATAGCACTTGATAACGAGAAGGCGTTTGACAGACTTGAATGGGACTTCTTGTTTAAGTCTTTAGACCATATTGGCTTTGGTTCCAGATTTATTAAATGGGTCAATATTTTATATACTGATATAACAAGTTGCTATTTATTAAATAATCGTCTATCTGAACCTGTAGTGCTGGAACGAGGTGTCAGACAGGGTTGCTCATTGTCTCCGCTTCTATTCGTCATAGCTATGGAATCGTTGGGGGCCACATTGAGGCAACGTAATGATTTTCAAGGAATAAGTATACGTGGCGTAGAAAGGCCACTAAAGGTGTCTCAATATGCAGATGATACGACTGTGTTTGCAGGTAAAAATTCAGATTTTAGAATTTTAAATGGAGTATTATCAGATTTTCAAAACGCATCAGGGCTTAAAGTCAATAGGGACAAATCTAAGGGATTATTTTTGGGCGCTTGGAAGGACAGAACTGACAATGTTATGGATATTAACTGGTCAGATGATGTCATAAAGATTTTGGGTATTTACTTTAGTAGAGAACAGGATGTAATAATAAACCGGGAAGAAAGGCTATCCAAGCTAAAGTGTGCATTAGTAAATTGGAAACGACGTCGCCTAACTTATTTTAATTTTATCTGGACTGTGGTATACCGATTCTGTAGTTCATATGCCCAAATCAGTAGAGTCAAAGATCAACACGTTACTTTTGTCCTTCTTCTGGGAGGACAAAGCCCATTTAGTATCACAGTCAATCCTCACCAATGAAAAGCATGATGGAGGCCTGGATTTGGTTAATGTTTTAGCAAAGTGTGCTTCGCTAAAACTGAAATTCTTGAATAAGTTACTCACTTCAAACTCATCTTGGTCAAGTGTTGCAAGGACACTTCTACAAAGGTACGTAGATCCATTTCTAGTAGAATGTTTATTTTTGTGCAATAAACTGCCACCTAACCGTCAGAAGATACCAAACGTATATACAGAACAGCTCGAAGCTTTAAAGATATTTACACGATCGATGCCTTAGAGCAACGTCTTTGGGGCAACGAGTTGATTCGTGATAAGGATGCTGTATTATATTTGCCCTCTATGGCCAAAAATGGCATTCAATATTTACGTGATTTTGTTAATGCAAAATCTCGCAAATGGATTGCGATGCAGGATGTAGCAAGAGCAACATCAATGAGGCATATTGATGCCCAACGCTTATTTCTTAGAATAAAGAATACAATCCCTGGTGAATGGTTCAAATTGCCGAAAGCACGTGGCAACAGAGATATGTTGCAACCAACATTAGTATTTAAGTCAGAGCATATAAAATACAACATGGCATCTAGAGCCTGGTATGGAATGCTAATGCAAAGTCGGAGACAGACTCCTGTTGCAGTTAGGCATTGGAACACTTTAGGATGCACGCCAAAAAATGCGTGCAAAACAATGCATCTACCTTGTCTACCAGCAAACGCACGGGACCTGGCATGGCAATTACTCTATCGAAGGCTATGGGTCGGCCATCTGACTTATATGTGCAAAATAACAAAAGGAGGACACAATAGACCATCTGTTTACACAGTGTTGTATAGCCACAGGCTTTTGGGTATATATCAATATGCTCCTTGCTAAATTTGGAATCAAATATGTGAAATTAATGGCTGAAACAATTATGTTCAAAGATTGCTCAACTATCGGACGATCATTGTTGATAAACTGCATTCATTGTGAATTTTACAGGCTAGTGGAACATGGAAAAGAAAGTAGATTTAAAGATATATGGTGCAAAACTGGCCTAGTATCAATTGAACATGGAAATCTAAAAATAGCAGAAGCAGAACTTGTATAAGCTAGCACACTCGCTGCTTGTTGTATATTGATATATGGTATTTAAAAAATTTAATTGAGTTAATTTTAAAATTCTAATGTCTTAGGAGATGATAATTTTGACGAATAACCTAACCTTGGGAATCGGTATATTTAAATATCAATTGAGCATCGCGTCAATATTCTGGAGGTGATCCAACTTTCGAGTTCATTAGGTAACAGGGTATGACATCTTACATATATACAATTAACATCCTGTTATAAATGTTTACTGTAGGTGTATTTGTTCCAGGGTAATTTACAAAAACTTACAATGAAGTAAATTTAAAATGTGAACCCAGAGCGCCATCTATGTAGTCATAGTTTGTATACTTTTGCTTTGTGCATTTTACGACATAAAGGCTACTACGCCTGCTAGGTATTTAAGAACCGGCCAACTGGCGTCAATGAGTGACCTTTTGTTACTTATTGACGAGTCACCTCGCCACTAGTTGGCAAGCTGCACTCTCCATTTGGGCCCAATACTGTACGGTGTGCTACGTTAAACTACATATGATCTACTTAGCCTGCCGGTCATGAATCGGCTCAATGGCGTCAATGAGTAGCAGTAACTTACTGCTAATTATTGATGAGTCACTTTACCACTTATTGGGTAACTATGCTCACCATTTGGGCCTACCACTACGCGGTGTGCAAATAGTAATGGCTTTGTTGAATTATATTATGTTATCAGCTCTTTATTAAGTTTTTTCTATGTAGTTATGCCATGGGTGTGGTATATGGTATTTTAGCTTGCACTGTCTTGATATGTTAAGTTTGTATTGTTATTCATATACTATTAATAAAGCCTGCTATTTCACCCGATTTTTATGGGGGTTTGCAAGCCTTTTTTAAAGGCGTTCCTCCGTGAGGTGTGTCTGACTGCGTCAGCGTCGGATTTTCAAAAAAAAGAAGTAGTAGTAGTAGTAGTGGCAGTGGCAGCGAGGCGGGGGCGGCTACGGCAACGGTGTTGTTGTTGTTGTTGTTGTTGTTGTTGTTGTTGGTGGTGGTGGTGGTGGTGGTGGTGGTGGTGGTGGTGGTGGTGGTGGTGGTGGAGGTGGTAGTTGTAGCTGTTGCGGAGGTTATATGATTAAACGCACTGGCTCAGGATCTCCCAAGGTTGGGAGATATTTTTTATTTATTTTATTGTCTGAGATTTGTTATGTTTGTTTGATAGAGGCGGTATGGCCTATAAAATATGAATAATATATATCATTCATTCTGAAGGTTTTTGAAGAGTTAATTTCGAATTAACCAAGATGTCACGTAGATTGGAGTTTTTCTTAAAGGCTATCACTGGACGCAAATTGAGAGGTTTTTTCATTTTATCCTGCAATTTATGATATTCATCTTTCAAAATTTCTGAAATTTCAACATTTTTTCGATTGTATGTTAAACTGAA
The DNA here is from genome assembly GCA_034401795.1 of Chaetoderma sp. LZ-2023a. Taxonomy (NCBI): domain Eukaryota; kingdom Metazoa; phylum Mollusca; class Caudofoveata; order Chaetodermatida; family Chaetodermatidae; genus Chaetoderma; species Chaetoderma sp. LZ-2023a. Next base: position 63,495,089 of record CM067374.1, read on the forward strand.
TGGAATAATTTCACGTTGATCAGCAAGACCAGGGTCCACGTTTATGCCACTCGGCCATTTTGTTTTCAGTTGCTTAATCCAAAATGATTCTCGAAGTTTTCTTTGTTTATCAGTTTCTTCGGCCGTAGCAGAAAGAGGCAGTTGCTCAATAGGCATAATTTCAAAGTGTCTATCGACAGAATGACCAGGAAGATTGAAATGTTGAGCTACGTTGGTGTCCTCGTCGTGTCTAATATCGCAAAGGTGTCTAGTTGCTCGCCATCTGAAAGGGCATTTTGTTTCACCGACATACTGCTTTTGGCATAATTTGCAAGATATTAAATAGATAACATTTTTAGAATCGCAATCTAAATTAGACTGAAGTTGGAATTTGCTTTTGTTCTGATAACTGACAAATGTTGTCTGATTAGGTAGATAGAGGTCTAATTTACACCTCTTCTTTCCACATTTCTGAGATTGTCCTACGCCTATAATCGGACGATTGTGACGAATTTTGGTAGGCTTTTGATCGGCAGCCTTATCAGTAATAGTTTCCAAATCATGTAAAGTTTCGGATTTTATTTTGCGCAAAAATCGTGTTGAATATCCCCTCGGTTTGAGGGCTTTAAATAAGGTGGAACACGCAGATTCAAAATTCTTTCTATCACTAGAATTTCGGTGAAACCGGATAATCTGTGATTTGATAATACCTTTAAAAGTATGAGGTGGATGGAAAGATTTCTTATGCAGTAGTTGATGGGAATCGGTGGGCTTAAAGAATACTTTGTAATCAAGAAGCCCACTCGTGTTATAATTTACACCTTTGTAGAGAGTAACGTCCAAAAAGTCTACGGACGACTGGTCAATGTTGGCTTTAAGTTTGATGTTAGGATCGTGATTGTTCAAAATAGTGAAAAATTCATCAAACTCTTCCCTCGAATGATTCCAGATCATAAAAATATCATCGAGGTAACGGCGGTAAAATAAGGGCTGCTTAGGACATTTGTTAAGCGCATCTTCTTCCCACTCAGCTACATAGATGTTGGCAAAACTAGGACTAAAACGTTTACCCATAGCGCATCCACAGATTTGTTGGTAGATTTCGCCAGCGAATTCGAAATCATTGCCCTTTAAACTCAGCTCCAGGAGAGCTAATATTTCGCTAGTGGGCCTATTGTTATCGGGATATTTATCAAATGCTCTGCGAACAGAAGTCAAACCCCTTTCGATGTCAATGTTTGTGTACATAGCATCGATGTCGAGGGTTATCAAGAGTGAGTTTGGAGGAACAGAAATTTTGGAGACCTCGGATAGGAAATCCTCAGTGTTGTTCAAAAAGCTGAAATGTCTATTCGCAATTGGTTGTAGGTGGTAATCAATAATTTCACTAATTCGATAAGATTCAGAGCCGCAATCAGAGATAATAGGTCGACCCGGTGGTATCATAGGGTCGGACCATGACTCAATAGGTTTATGAATTTTTGGCAAAAGGTAAAACGTACGTGGATTTGAATCTCGTTTAGCAGTAAGGTATTTAAACTGCTTTTTCGTTATGGCCTTTTTGTCAGCCATTTCTTGAAGGATTCCATTAAATTTATCACAATTATTTTGCCAGAGTGGTTCGTCTAATTTGCGGTAGTGTTTCAGATTACTGAGTTGCCGATGTGCTTCACGAATATAATTATCCTTACGCATTAATACAGTAGCAGATCCCTTGTCAGCAGGCTTTATAACGATGTCATTGTTTTTACGCAAACCTGTTAAGGCTAAACGTTCTTGATATGACAAATTTTGATGATTTTTAGGAAATTCTAAATTTTCAACACGCTCCTTGATAGCTTTTATACTATCAAGGATCGCAGGGTCAACCAACTTCGAGTTAGGTGCCCAGCCAGTTTTTTCAACAAAAGGTAGAAAGTTGTTTTTCTTGGAATTTCGAAAAAAGTCTGCTAATTTTACACGGTGAGAAAATTCTTCAATTTCCCATAAGCCATTATCTAAAAGAGCATCTATGTCGACTTTGGGCCGTGGTGTTGGTACATATGTTAGACCAAGATTTAGCAACGATCTTTCTGCTTCAGACAATGTAGAACCAGTTAGGTTAATGATATTACCACCTAGGCCAATTTCTGGGTGGTTAGTACCCTGACCCGTAGTTAGTTTAAATTAAGGTGCGATAACCAACTATTATACATCCTATTTGCAGTGCACTCAGTCCAGTGGATGTTGTCCTCAACCACCTGAAATTCAGACACGGGGAGGCTGGGCAGGATAGGGACCTTGGCCCTTAAGGCCTCTACACGGCTGTTAACGAATTGTATGTTTCGTTTCTGGGTTGTAGTCAGGTGCTTCGAATAATTTAGTTTGGCAAAGTGAACTTTAGCCTTTGGAAATTTTGAACGCATGGTACTAAACAGATTCTCAATTCTTTGGGAGGTGTCATGCTGAAGTTCGTCCTTATCATTAATTCCGATGTTAAGGATGATACGCTGAGGTTGGAAGACCTCATTGTGTTTTCTAACCATATTCCTAATGTGGTTTATCTTAGCACCTGGATAGATTGCTACCTGCATATCTGGATGAGGTGTCTGATTGATACGAGCTAAATTTGAAGACCCAATCAGCAGAATCTTCTTGTTCAGAGTAGGAAGGCGCCATTCATTCTTATTATCCACCACGAACCGAAACTTGTAGAAAGACCTATGCTCTTTGGGTGTATCCCTAGGCGTAGGTTTGGGCTTAGGTGTGGGCGTAAATTTAGGTTGTGGTGGCTTGGACCTCGGCGTCGACGATCTGGTCTTTTGACCAGGTCGCTCAGTAGCTGCTCTCTGTGGAAGGGGAGGAAACTCGACTGGGGACAGTGGCGAGACCGGAAGAGGGATCTGACTAGGATCCACATGAGCGGACACTGACGGTGACCATGCTGGCAGTGGAATCAGGAGCGGATCCACCACAGGAGACTGCAGGGGGAACACTGGTGAGCTCTGGTTATTCACCCGCTTAACTACTGGGGGACTCTCAGTGGGTGACCTATTCCGTTTCCGATTTGATTGTGGGATGACTGGTACGGTCAAGGCTGACCTTGCAGTCGGTGTGCCTGGTAGGGCCACAGAGGGCCCTGCAGTTGATGTTCCTGGTAAGGTCACAGGTGACCCTACAGGGGGTGTTGTACTATGGCAGGTTCTAAAATGTGGATCAAAAGGTCTGATGAAATCATAAAACTGATCAATTGATGAAGAATGAAACTTCCTGCCATAGTTATTTCGGGCCCAATTTATTGCTGTGGTCTTCGCTCTACCTAATTCTAAATTTGGTTTGGACTGAGCTTCGATGAGGAGGGACATAAGACGACCAAGCTGGAAATTATAGTGACTAATGTTAACCTGGAGTAAAGATATGGCCCATTTCAAATTTGCTGCTAAGATGTCCTTACGGACCTCGGCGTTTGGCATCGCTGGTTTACAGAAGAAATTCTGTCTCTCTAACTCTGACACTTTCCAGCTCAATCCAGGAGGCAAACTGCCCCTACGTACATGAGCATTCAAGATGCCAAGGTGGTGAAAACATTGTATAATCATGTAGTAACACTTGGTTAGTGCAGCCTGGGCAGATGGCGGGCGACTGTCGTTAGACCTCCTGTCATCCCGTCTTCTACTCTTGCTAACTCCAGCCATAATGTTACTAGTTAGATAATTCAATGTTTCTGCCACTAAAATCTACAAGAATACCAAAAAATTGAGGGGACCTAATGGAATCGTGAACCAAGGGAAGTCTATCGAATTACAAGCCTAACAAAATCTACAAGCGCATCAAAAATCTATCGCTGAAAAAAGAAGGTTATGATTAAGCATGTTAATATTTAAATAATTCATATAAACTATCAAAGGATAATTGTGTATATTACCAATAATCCTATGCACCGTCGTGAAGTGGGCGACCGGTTTCGACAAGGTTTGTCAGCTTCAGGCCACAGAACAAATCTGCCTGTCCACCAAAAATCTGTCTATTTATTAGAATTGATGGCCTTAGATTAGTGTTCAATTGTACTTTGAAAATTTTAAATTCTATTCACATTAAAGATTTGGACTGCCACAGATGTTTAAAAAACGATTGTCTAAATCCATTGACGTTGATTGAGTTCTAAGGTTTCTGAGTGGGCTTCCAGTAATACTCTCATGAATGAGTGGCGGTTGATCAAAGAGATCAAGCCATGCATATTAACCCAGTGAGATCGATTCTGTTTGTTCAGAAGGTGTCCCTTTCTGAACGAGGTTCTAGTATCAGTCTGTTGATTGATCAAAGGGATCACACAACGGTCATTGATCATTTGAACAGTGAACTATATTTCAAAAGGTGTTGTTGGACTTTGTTTCCAAGTCTTTTGAAGTCGAATTTAGGAAAGAACATTTTTTAATTTCCAACAATTAGATAATTGTCTATAACATTTAGACTAATAGGAGTCAAGTGTATTTGAAAGATTTAATGAGCAATATGAATTTCGAGTTCCCTCCATCCATCCATCCACCCACCCACCCACCCACCAACCCATCCACCCATCCACCCACCCATCCATCCATCCACCCACCCATCCATCGACCCACCCATCCATCCGTTCATCCACCCAACCACCCATCAATCCAACCATCAATCCATCCATCAATCCATCCATCAATCCACCCATCAATCCATCCATCAATCCATCCAGTTAATGAAGGAAGGAGTGACAGAAGAAAGATAAAGGAAGAAAGGATGGATGAATTAAGGAAGGAAGAAAGGACGGATGAAGGAAGAACGGATGGATGAAGGAAGGAAGGAAGAAGGGGCGGATGAAGGAAGGAAGGAGGGAGGGAGGGATGGCGGGGGGGAGTGAGGGTGGAACGGAGGGGTGAGGATCGAGGAATGAGGGAGGGAGGGAGGAAGGGAGGGAGGGAGGAATGAAGGAAGAATGGAGGAAGGAAGGAAGGAAGAATGGAGGGAGGGAGGAAGGGAGGGAGGGAGGGGGGGGGGAGAAGGAATGGAGGGAGGAAAGAAGGAAAGAATGAAGGAAGGATGAACGGATGGACGGAAGGGCGGGAATGAGGGAGGGAGGGAGGGAGGAAGGAAGGAGGGAGGGAAGGAGGGAATGAAGGAAGAATGGAGGAAGGGAGGAAGGAAGGAAGAATGGAGGTAGGGAGGGAGGAGGGAAGGAAGAATGGAGGGATGGCTGGAGGGAGTGATGGTGGGACGGAGGGGGTGGGGATCGAGGAATGAGGGACGGAGGAAGGGAGGGAGGGAGGGAGGGAGGTAAGGAAGGAATGAAGGAAGAATGGATGAAGGAAGGAAGGAAGAATGGAGGGAGGGAGGGAGGAAGGGAGGGAGGGGGGAAAGGAAGGAAGGGAGGGAGGAAAGAATGAAGGAAGGACGAACGGATGGACGGAAGGGCGGGAATGAGGGAGGGAGGGAGGGAGGGAGGGAGGGAGGGAGGGAGGGAGGAAGGAAGGAAGGAAGGAAGAAAGGAGGGCGGGAGGGATGGAAGGAGAAATGGAGGGAGGGCGGGAGGGAGGGGGGAACGGAGGGCGGGAGGGAGGGAGGAAGAGGGCGAGGAAGGAAAGAAGGAAGGAGGGACGGATGTATTGACGGACGTGTGGGAATGAGGGAGGGAGGGAGGGAGGGAGGGAGGGAGGGAGGGAGGGAGGGAGGGAGGGAGGGAGGGAGGGAGGGAGGGAGGGAGGGAGGGAGGGAGGGAGGGAGGAGGAAGGAAGGAAGGAAGGAAGGAAGGAAGGAAGGAAGGAAGGAAGGAAGGAAGGAAGGAAGGAAGGAAGGAAGGAAGGAAGGAAGGAAGGAAGGAGGGAGGAGGGAGGGAGGGAGGGAGGGAGGGAGGGAGGGAGGGAGGGAGGGAGGGAGGGAGGGAGGGAGGACGGATGGACGGACGGAATGGCGGGAGGGAAGGAGGGATGGGGGAGGGAGGGAGGATGGATGGAGGGAATGAAGGGAGGATGGAAGGAAGGAGATGATGAACGAATCAAAACTATTATTAAGAAGACAGACTAAATTGATGGAATGATGGTATGCCAGACAGATTTGCCACGACGGTATGGTGCAATAATTAGTGTGTTAGGAAGACAATAAAACAATAGAACTGGCACTCGCTAGTAGGTGGTTATATGATTAAACGCACTGGCTCAGGATCTCCCAAGGTTGGGAGATATTTTTTATTTATTTTATTGTCTGAGATTTGTTATGTTTGTTTGATAGAGGCGGTATGGCCTATAAAATATGAATAATATATATCATTCATTCTGAAGGTTTTTGAAGAGTTAATTTCGAATTAACCAAGATGTCACGTAGATTGGAGTTTTTCTTAAAGGCTATCACTGGACGCAAATTGAGAGGTTTTTTCATTTTATCCTGCAATTTATGATATTCATCTTTCAAAATTTCTGAAATTTCAACATTTTTTCGATTGTATGTTAAACTGAATGGAATAATTTCACGTTGATCAGCAAGACCAGGGTCCACGTTTATGCCACTCGGCCATTTTGTTTTCAGTTGCTTAATCCAAAATGATTCTCGAAGTTTTCTTTGTTTATCAGTTTCTTCGGCCGTAGCAGAAAGAGGCAGTTGCTCAATAGGCATAATTTCAAAGTGTCTATCGACAGAATGACCAGGAAGATTGAAATGTTGAGCTACGTTGGTGTCCTCGTCGTGTCTAATATCGCAAAGGTGTCTAGTTGCTCGCCATCTGAAAGGGCATTTTGTTTCACCGACATACTGCTTTTGGCATAATTTGCAAGATATTAAATAGATAACATTTTTAGAATCGCAATCTAAATTAGACTGAAGTTGGAATTTGCTTTTGTTCTGATAACTGACAAATGTTGTCTGATTAGGTAGATAGAGGTCTAATTTACACCTCTTCTTTCCACATTTCTGAGATTGTCCTACGCCTATAATCGGACGATTGTGACGAATTTTGGTAGGCTTTTGATCGGCAGCCTTATCAGTAATAGTTTCCAAATCATGTAAAGTTTCGGATTTTATTTTGCGCAAAAATCGTGTTGAATATCCCCTCGGTTTGAGGGCTTTAAATAAGGTGGAACACGCAGATTCAAAATTCTTTCTATCACTAGAATTTCGGTGAAACCGGATAATCTGTGATTTGATAATACCTTTAAAAGTATGAGGTGGATGGAAAGATTTCTTATGCAGTAGTTGATGGGAATCGGTGGGCTTAAAGAATACTTTGTAATCAAGAAGCCCACTCGTGTTATAATTTACACCTTTGTAGAGAGTAACGTCCAAAAAGTCTACGGACGACTGGTCAATGTTGGCTTTAAGTTTGATGTTAGGATCGTGATTGTTCAAAATAGTGAAAAATTCATCAAACTCTTCCCTCGAATGATTCCAGATCATAAAAATATCATCGAGGTAACGGCGGTAAAATAAGGGCTGCTTAGGACATTTGTTAAGCGCATCTTCTTCCCACTCAGCTACATAGATGTTGGCAAAACTAGGACTAAAACGTTTACCCATAGCGCATCCACAGATTTGTTGGTAGATTTCGCCAGCGAATTCGAAATCATTGCCCTTTAAACTCAGCTCCAGGAGAGCTAATATTTCGCTAGTGGGCCTATTGTTATCGGGATATTTATCAAATGCTCTGCGAACAGAAGACAAACCCCTTTCGATGTCAATGTTTGTGTACATAGCATCGATGTCGAGGGTTATCAAGAGTGAGTTTGGAGGAACAGAAATTTTGGAGACCTCGGATAGGAAATCCTCAGTGTTGTTCAAAAAGCTGAAATGTCTATTCGCAATTGGTTGTAGGTGGTAATCAATAATTTCACTAATTCGATAAGATTCAGAGCCGCAATCAGAGATAATAGGTCGACCCGGTGGTATCATAGGGTCGGACCATGACTCAATAGGTTTATGAATTTTTGGCAAAAGGTAAAACGTACGTGGATTTGAATCTCGTTTAGCAGTAAGGTATTTAAACTGCTTTTTCGTTATGGCCTTTTTGTCAGCCATTTCTTGAAGGATTCCATTAAATTTATCACAATTATTTTGCCAGAGTGGTTCGTCTAATTTGCGGTAGTGTTTCAGATTACTGAGTTGCCGATGTGCTTCACGAATATAATTATCCTTACGCATTAATACAGTAGCAGATCCCTTGTCAGCAGGCTTTATAACGATGTCATTGTTTTTACGCAAACCTGTTAAGGCTAAACGTTCTTGATATGACAAATTTTGATGATTTTTAGGAAATTCTAAATTTTCAACACGCTCCTTGATAGCTTTTATACTATCAAGGATCGCAGGGTCAACCAACTTCGAGTTAGGTGCCCAGCCAGTTTTTTCAACAAAAGGTAGAAAGTTGTTTTTCTTGGAATTTCGAAAAAAGTCTGCTAATTTTACACGGTGAGAAAATTCTTCAATTTCCCATAAGCCATTATCTAAAAGAGCATCTATGTCGACTTTGGGCCGTGGTGTTGGTACATATGTTAGACCAAGATTTAGCAACGATCTTTCTGCTTCAGACAATGTAGAACCAGTTAGGTTAATGATATTACCACCTAGGCCAATTTCTGGGTGGTTAGTACCCTGACCCGTAGTTAGTTTAAATTAAGGTGCGATAACCAACTATTATACATCCTATTTGCAGTGCACTCAGTCCAGTGGATGTTGTCCTCAACCACCTGAAATTCAGACACGGGGAGGCTGGGCAGGATAGGGACCTTGGCCCTTAAGGCCTCTACACGGCTGTTAACGAATTGTATGTTTCGTTTCTGGGTTGTAGTCAGGTGCTTCGAATAATTTAGTTTGGCAAAGTGAACTTTAGCCTTTGGAAATTTTGAACGCATGGTACTAAACAGATTCTCAATTCTTTGGGAGGTGTCATGCTGAAGTTCGTCCTTATCATTAATTCCGATGTTAAGGATGATACGCTGAGGTTGGAAGACCTCATTGTGTTTTCTAACCATATTCCTAATGTGGTTTATCTTAGCACCTGGATAGATTGCTACCTGCATATCTGGATGAGGTGTCTGATTGATACGAGCTAAATTTGAAGACCCAATCAGCAGAATCTTCTTGTTCAGAGTAGGAAGGCGCCATTCATTCTTATTATCCACCACGAACCGAAACTTGTAGAAAGACCTATGCTCTTTGGGTGTATCCCTAGGCGTAGGTTTGGGCTTAGGTGTGGGCGTAAATTTAGGTTGTGGTGGCTTGGACCTCGGCGTCGACGATCTGGTCTTTTGACCAGGTCGCTCAGTAGCTGCTCTCTGTGGAAGGGGAGGAAACTCGACTGGGGACAGTGGCGAGACCGGAAGAGGGATCTGACTAGGATCCACATGAGCGGACACTGACGGTGACCATGCTGGCAGTGGAATCAGGAGCGGATCCACCACAGGAGACTGCAGGGGGAACACTGGTGAGCTCTGGTTATTCACCCGCTTAACTACTGGGGGACTCTCAGTGGGTGACCTATTCCGTTTCCGATTTGATTGTGGGATGACTGGTACGGTCAAGGCTGACCTTGCAGTCGGTGTGCCTGGTAGGGCCACAGAGGGCCCTGCAGTTGATGTTCCTGGTAAGGTCACAGGTGACCCTACAGGGGGTGTTGTACTATGGCAGGTTCTAAAATGTGGATCAAAAGGTCTGATGAAATCATAAAACTGATCAATTGATGAAGAATGAAACTTCCTGCCATAGTTATTTCGGGCCCAATTTATTGCTGTGGTCTTCGCTCTACCTAATTCTAAATTTGGTTTGGACTGAGCTTCGATGAGGAGGGACATAAGACGACCAAGCTGGAAATTATAGTGACTAATGTTAACCTGGAGTAAAGATATGGCCCATTTCAAATTTGCTGCTAAGATGTCCTTACGGACCTCGGCGTTTGGCATCGCTGGTTTACAGAAGAAATTCTGTCTCTCTAACTCTGACACTTTCCAGCTCAATCCAGGAGGCAAACTGCCCCTACGTACATGAGCATTCAAGATGCCAAGGTGGTGAAAACATTGTATAATCATGTAGTAACACTTGGTTAGTGCAGCCTGGGCAGATGGCGGGCGACTGTCGTTAGACCTCCTGTCATCCCGTCTTCTACTCTTGCTAACTCCAGCCATAATGTTACTAGTTAGATAATTCAATGTTTCTGCCACTAAAATCTACAAGAATACCAAAAAATTGAGGGGACCTAATGGAATCGTGAACCAAGGGAAGTCTATCGAATTACAAGCCTAACAAAATCTACAAGCGCATCAAAAATCTATCGCTGAAAAAAGAAGGTTATGATTAAGCATGTTAATATTTAAATAATTCATATAAACTATCAAAGGATAATTGTGTATATTACCAATAATCCTATGCACCGTCGTGAAGTGGGCGACCGGTTTCGACAAGGTTTGTCAGCTTCAGGCCACAGAACAAATCTGCCTGTCTACCAAAAATCTGTCTATTTATTAGAATTGATGGCCTTAGATTAGTGTTCAATTGTACTTTGAAAATTTTAAATTCTATTCACATTAAAGATTTGGACTGCCACAGATGTTTAAAAAACGATTGTCTAAATCCATTGACGTTGATTGAGTTCTAAGGTTTCTGAGTGGGCTTCCAGTAATACTCTCATGAATGAGTGGCGGTTGATCAAAGAGATCAAGCCATGCATATTAACCCAGTGAGATCGATTCTGTTTGTTCAGAAGGTGTCCCTTTCTGAACGAGGTTCTAGTATCAGTCTGTTGATTGATCAAAGGGATCACACAACGGTCATTGATCATTTGAACAGTGAACTATATTTCAAAAGGTGTTGTTGGACTTTGTTTCCAAGTCTTTTGAAGTCGAATTTAGGAAAGAACATTTTTTAATTTCCAACAATTAGATAATTGTCTATAACATTTAGACTAATAGGAGTCAAGTGTATTTGAAAGATTTAATGAGCAATATGAATTTCGAGTTCCCTCCATCCATCCATCCACCCACCCACCCACCCACCAACCCATCCACCCATCCACCCACCCATCCATCCATCCACCCACCCATCCATCGACCCACCCATCCATCCGTTCATCCACCCAACCACCCATCAATCCAACCATCAATCCATCCATCAATCCATCCATCAATCCACCCATCAATCCATCCATCAATCCATCCAGTTAATGAAGGAAGGAGTGACAGAAGAAAGATAAAGGAAGAAAGGATGGATGAATTAAGGAAGGAAGAAAGGACGGATGAAGGAAGAACGGATGGATGAAGGAAGGAAGGAAGAAGGGGCGGATGAAGGAAGGAAGGAGGGAGGGAGGGATGGCGGGGGGAGTGAGGGTGGAACGGAGGGGTGAGGATCGAGGAATGAGGGAGGGAGGGAGGAAGGGAGGGAGGGAGGGAGGGAGGGAGGGAGGGAGGGAGGGAGAGAATGAAGGAAGAATGGAGGAAGGAAGGAAGGAAGAATGGAGGGAGGGAGGGAGGGAGGGAGGGAGGGAGGGAGGGAGGGAGGGAGAGAATGAAGGAAGAATGGAGGAAGGAAGGAAGGAAGAATGGAGGGAGGGAGGAAGGGAGGGAGGGAGGGGGGGGGGAGAAGGAATGGAGGGAGGAAAGAAGGAAAGAATGAAGGAAGGATGAACGGATGGACGGAAGGGCGGGAATGAGGGAGGGAGGGAGGGAGGAAGGAAGGAGGGAGGGAAGGAGGGAATGAAGGAAGAATGGAGGAAGGGAGGAAGGAAGGAAGAATGGAGGTAGGGAGGGAGGAGGGAAGGAAGAATGGAGGGATGGCTGGAGGGAGTGATGGTGGGACGGAGGGGGTGGGGATCGAGGAATGAGGGACGGAGGAAGGGAGGGAGGGAGGGAGGGAGGGAGGGAGGTAAGGAAGGAATGAAGGAAGAATGGATGAAGGAAGGAAGGAAGAATGGAGGGAGGGAGGGAGGAAGGGAGGGAGGGGGGAAAGGAAGGAAGGGAGGGAGGAAAGAATGAAGGAAGGACGAACGGATGGACGGAAGGGCGGGAATGAGGGAGGGAGGGAGGGAGGGAGGGAGGGAGGGAGGGAGGAAGGAAGGAAGGAAGGAAGAAAGGAGGGCGGGAGGGATGGAAGGAGAAATGGAGGGAGGGCGGGAGGGAGGGGGGAACGGAGGGCGGGAGGGAGGGAGGAAGAGGGCGAGGAAGGAAAGAAGGAAGGAGGGACGGATGTATTGACGGACGTGTGGGAATGAGGGAGGGAGGGAGGGAGGGAGGGAGTGAGGGAGGGAGGGAGGGAGGGAGGGAGGGAGGGAGGGAGGGAGGGAGGGAGGGAGGGAGGGAGGGAGGGAGGAAGGAAGGAAGGAAGGAAGGAAGGAAGGAAGGAAGGAAGGAAGGAAGGAAAGAAGGAAGGAAGGAAGGAAGGAAGGAAGGAAGGAAGGAAGGGAGGGAGGGAGGGAGGGAGGGAGGGAGGGAGGGAGGGAGGGAGGGAGGGAGGGAGGGAGGGAGGACGGATGGACGGACGGAATGGCGGGAGGGAAGGAGGGATGGGGGAGGGAGGGAGGATGGATGGAGGGAATGAAGGGAGGATGGAAGGAAGGAGATGATGAACGAATCAAAACTATTATTAAGAAGACAGACTAAATTGATGGAATGATGGTATGCCAGACAGATTTGCCACGACGGTATGGTGCAATAATTAGTGTGTTAGGAAGACAATAAAACAATAGAACTGGCACTCGCTAGTAGGTGGTTATATGATTAAACGCACTGGCTCAGGATCTCCCAAGGTTGGGAGATATTTTTTATTTATTTTATTGTCTGAGATTTGTTATGTTTGTTTGATAGAGGCGGTATGGCCTATAAAATATGAATAATATATATCATTCATTCTGAAGGTTTTTGAAGAGTTAATTTCGAATTAACCAAGATGTCACGTAGATTGGAGTTTTTCTTAAAGGCTATCACTGGACGCAAATTGAGAGGTTTTTTCATTTTATCCTGCAATTTATGATATTCATCTTTCAAAATTTCTGAAATTTCAACATTTTTTCGATTGTATGTTAAACTGAATGGAATAATTTCACGTTGATCAGCAAGACCAGGGTCCACGTTTATGCCACTCGGCCATTTTGTTTTCAGTTGCTTAATCCAAAATGATTCTCGAAGTTTTCTTTGTTTATCAGTTTCTTCGGCCGTAGCAGAAAGAGGCAGTTGCTCAATAGGCATAATTTCAAAGTGTCTATCGACAGAATGACCAGGAAGATTGAAATGTTGAGCTACGTTGGTGTCCTCGTCGTGTCTAATATCGCAAAGGTGTCTAGTTGCTCGCCATCTGAAAGGGCATTTTGTTTCACCGACATACTGCTTTTGGCATAATTTGCAAGATATTAAATAGATAACATTTTTAGAATCGCAATCTAAATTAGACTGAAGTTGGAATTTGCTTTTGTTCTGATAACTGACAAATGTTGTCTGATTAGGTAGATAGAGGTCTAATTTACACCTCTTCTTTCCACATTTCTGAGATTGTCCTACGCCTATAATCGGACGATTGTGACGAATTTTGGTAGGCTTTTGATCGGCAGCCTTATCAGTAATAGTTTCCAAATCATGTAAAGTTTCGGATTTTATTTTGCGCAAAAATCGTGTTGAATATCCCCTCGGTTTGAGGGCTTTAAATAAGGTGGAACACGCAGATTCAAAATTCTTTCTATCACTAGAATTTCGGTGAAACCGGATAATCTGTGATTTGATAATACCTTTAAAAGTATGAGGTGGATGGAAAGATTTCTTATGCAGTAGTTGATGGGAATCGGTGGGCTTAAAGAATACTTTGTAATCAAGAAGCCCACTCGTGTTATAATTTACACCTTTGTAGAGAGTAACGTCCAAAAAGTCTACGGACGACTGGTCAATGTTGGCTTTAAGTTTGATGTTAGGATCGTGATTGTTCAAAATAGTGAAAAATTCATCAAACTCTTCCCTCGAATGATTCCAGATCATAAAAATATCATCGAGGTAACGGCGGTAAAATAAGGGCTGCTTAGGACATTTGTTAAGCGCATCTTCTTCCCACTCAGCTACATAGATGTTGGCAAAACTAGGACTAAAACGTTTACCCATAGCGCATCCACAGATTTGTTGGTAGATTTCGCCAGCGAATTCGAAATCATTGCCCTTTAAACTCAGCTCCAGGAGAGCTAATATTTCGCTAGTGGGCCTATTGTTATCGGGATATTTATCAAATGCTCTGCGAACAGAAGACAAACCCCTTTCGATGTCAATGTTTGTGTACATAGCATCGATGTCGAGGGTTATCAAGAGTGAGTTTGGAGGAACAGAAATTTTGGAGACCTCGGATAGGAAATCCTCAGTGTTGTTCAAAAAGCTGAAATGTCTATTCGCAATTGGTTGTAGGTGGTAATCAATAATTTCACTAATTCGATAAGATTCAGAGCCGCAATCAGAGATAATAGGTCGACCCGGTGGTATCATAGGGTCGGACCATGACTCAATAGGTTTATGAATTTTTGGCAAAAGGTAAAACGTACGTGGATTTGAATCTCGTTTAGCAGTAAGGTATTTAAACTGCTTTTTCGTTATGGCCTTTTTGTCAGCCATTTCTTGAAGGATTCCATTAAATTTATCACAATTATTTTGCCAGAGTGGTTCGTCTAATTTGCGGTAGTGTTTCAGATTACTGAGTTGCCGATGTGCTTCACGAATATAATTATCCTTACGCATTAATACAGTAGCAGATCCCTTGTCAGCAGGCTTTATAACGATGTCATTGTTTTTACGCAAACCTGTTAAGGCTAAACGTTCTTGATATGACAAATTTTGATGATTTTTAGGAAATTCTAAATTTTCAACACGCTCCTTGATAGCTTTTATACTATCAAGGATCGCAGGGTCAACCAACTTCGAGTTAGGTGCCCAGCCAGTTTTTTCAACAAAAGGTAGAAAGTTGTTTTTCTTGGAATTTCGAAAAAAGTCTGCTAATTTTACACGGTGAGAAAATTCTTCAATTTCCCATAAGCCATTATCTAAAAGAGCATCTATGTCGACTTTGGGCCGTGGTGTTGGTACATATGTTAGACCAAGATTTAGCAACGATCTTTCTGCTTCAGACAATGTAGAACCAGTTAGGTTAATGATATTACCACCTAGGCCAATTTCTGGGTGGTTAGTACCCTGACCCGTAGTTAGTTTAAATTAAGGTGTGATAACCAACTATTATACATCCTATTTGCAGTGCACTCAGTCCAGTGGATGTTGTCCTCAACCACCTGAAATTCAGACACGGGGAGGCTGGGCAGGATAGGGACCTTGGCCCTTAAGGCCTCTACACGGCTGTTAACGAATTGTATGTTTCGTTTCTGGGTTGTAGTCAGGTGCTTCGAATAATTTAGTTTGGCAAAGTGAACTTTAGCCTTTGGAAATTTTGAACGCATGGTACTAAACAGATTCTCAATTCTTTGGGAGGTGTCATGCTGAAGTTCGTCCTTATCATTAATTCCGATGTTAAGGATGATACGCTGAGGTTGGAAGACCTCATTGTGTTTTCTAACCATATTCCTAATGTGGTTTATCTTAGCACCTGGATAGATTGCTACCTGCATATCTGGATGAGGTGTCTGATTGATACGAGCTAAATTTGAAGACCCAATCAGCAGAATCTTCTTGTTCAGAGTAGGAAGGCGCCATTCATTCTTATTATCCACCACGAACCGAAACTTGTAGAAAGACCTATGCTCTTTGGGTGTATCCCTAGGCGTAGGTTTGGGCTTAGGTGTGGGCGTAAATTTAGGTTGTGGTGGCTTGGACCTCGGCGTCGACGATCTGGTCTTTTGACCAGGTCGCTCAGTAGCTGCTCTCTGTGGAAGGGGAGGAAACTCGACTGGGGACAGTGGCGAGACCGGAAGAGGGATCTGACTAGGATCCACATGAGCGGACACTGACGGTGACCATGCTGGCAGTGGAATCAGGAGCGGATCCACCACAGGAGACTGCAGGGGGAACACTGGTGAGCTCTGGTTATTCACCCGCTTAACTACTGGGGGACTCTCAGTGGGTGACCTATTCCGTTTCCGATTTGATTGTGGGATGACTGGTACGGTCAAGGCTGACCTTGCAGTCGGTGTGCCTGGTAGGGCCACAGAGGGCCCTGCAGTTGATGTTCCTGGTAAGGTCACAGGTGACCCTACAGGGGGTGTTGTACTATGGCAGGTTCTAAAATGTGGATCAAAAGGTCTGATGAAATCATAAAACTGATCAATTGATGAAGAATGAAACTTCCTGCCATAGTTATTTCGGGCCCAATTTATTGCTGTGGTCTTCGCTCTACCTAATTCTAAATTTGGTTTGGACTGAGCTTCGATGAGGAGGGACATAAGACGACCAAGCTGGAAATTATAGTGACTAATGTTAACCTGGAGTAAAGATATGGCCCATTTCAAATTTGCTGCTAAGATGTCCTTACGGACCTCGGCGTTTGGCATCGCTGGTTTACAGAAGAAATTCTGTCTCTCTAACTCTGACATTACGGTAGTAATAGATCCGGTGGTATAAAAATTATCTCGAGCGCTCGAGATAATATGTCAAGCGTTCGAAATAATTATATCGAGCGCTCGACATAATTATCTCGAGCGCTTGACATATTATCTCGAGCGCTCGAGATAATTTTTATACCACCGGATCTATTACTACCGTATGCGAGTGCAATTTGATGCACAATTGACGGATCAGATATTGTTATTTAATGCAATATTTTACTTTCAGCAATTTATCAAATATAAGATCTATTATTAAGCAGATGTCCGTATTTCATGTCCATACAGTATGCATGCCGTTTTATGGTGTTGAATCGCCAAGTTATTATGGAAAAAACAGTTAAAGACGAATGTTTGTTATGAGGCGAATCATTACAGATAGAGTACAGGTGCGTGTGTCATATAATTATTATTATTATCAGGGCCGGATTTATTATGGTGGAGGCCCCTGTGCAGTAATTGGTGAAGGCCTTGGAAGAAGGTGCCCACTTCGTATAAACGGAGTGATTGGGGGGTGGCATAGCATCTGATTTTCAATTTAATAGGGGAGGACCCCCGGCCCCGTTAATGGGAGTGCGACATGCTGACGTCTTTTGCATTCTGTATATATATAAATAACATCCTTGGTTTGCTTCAACTGTTTCCATGAATTTTCAATAAATTTCGGACAGAAATCTAACAATAATTTTATCCCAATGATTGTCACTGATGACTTCGCCTTACTCATTAGAATTGTGTCTTCCCAGCACAACTCTGATTCTTGGTGGAGGCCCAATAGAAATTTAAAATTTTGTTATTGATGGGGGCCCCTCAGAAGGGGGTGACGTGTTAGTGCCATATGTAACGACGAGAGGCGTGAAATATCGTCTACTGCGCCATGATTCTGATATTTCCAAATATGAATATTTGTCTGTGGCAGAACTAGGAAATATTGAATTTGCAGGTACATTAGGTAAATGGTCTAAGGAACGAGCTTAAAATACCAAATCAAGTAAATCTAATGATGGCGGTTGTAAACATCATTTTACAAATTATGATTATCTGCACCATCAATTGCAGAGGATTAAATACCGAATTCAAGCAGCGCCACTTGCTTGAAGAATTAGCAAATGAGAGAGTTGATATTGCTTTTCTACAAGAGACCAAAATTCAAAAAATTGAAGTGTACAGATCTCTCAAAGATATTTCAAAAGTGCAGATTTTTTATTCTTTATCACAAGATAATAGCGCGGGAGTGTCCATTCTTATCCTGCCCCGTTGTCTCAACTATGTTGATGTTATATCGTCGTCATCAGATACAAATGGACGATGGATTTGTGTATCAATTGATGTACTAAACACAAGTTTAAATTTGATGTGCCTTTATGCGCCAACCTCTCATCAATTGCGTTGTGAATTTCTAAATGATGTTTCCACAATAATTCAAGACAGAACACCTGAAAACCTAATTATGGCCGGTGACTTTAATCACATATTAGATGAAGTTAAAGACAGAAACTCTAGGTCTAATTTTAATTACACATCTCATAATATTTTGAAACACATCTGTGAATATAAAAGCTTGTTAGACACTTATCGGATTGAAAATCCAGAGGGCAGGGACTTTACTTGGTTTTCAACCGATGGAAAGAAAGCATCCAGATTGGACAGGATCTATGTAGAACGATCATTGAACGGTTACCTGTGTAAAACTAACATAAAACCAGTAACTTTCTCTGATCACAATATGTTTTCCATCACATTAATGTTGACTGGATCAAACGAGGAGATGGATTTTGGAAACTCAATGTAGCGTTGCTACGAGATAGTTGCTATCGCAAATGTGTAGAAAGTTGTTGGAGGCATTGGGATGAAAAGAGAATTTTGTATGAATGTATAATAGACTGGTGGGAGGATGTTAAATCCGACCTGAAACATATTTCAAGGCAGTATTCCATCAGGAAAGCACGAGAAATGCAAAAGCATAGAAAGGCGCTTCAGCGGTCGGTGTGTAAAATTAATAAGAAAATTAATGATGGAGAATATAATTATTACGAACTATTAGTTAAATTAAAAGGTAGACTAAATGAAATAGAGCAATATCAGTTTAATGGGGCCAAAATAAGGGCAAGAGCACAAATGCACACCGAGGGTGAAAAGCCTACACGTTACTTTTGTAGCTTGGAAAAAGCAAGAGGTATAGAGAAATTAATGCGCTCACTGAAGACTAATGATGGTGTATCAGTGTCCTCAAATGCAGCGATGATGGAAACAGTATCCAAATTTTACAAATCATTGTATAAATCTGAGGGAAGTGATGAAACTGCAACTAGAGATATTCTAGCTAATATAACGCAAAGACTTCCAGATGCATGTCGCGAAAGTTGCGACCAATCACTAACAATTGATGATTTGACAAAATCCCTCAACGATATGAAGTTAGAAAAGTCTCCTGGCTGCGACGGACTTCCAGTCGAATTTTATCAAACATTCTGGCACATATTTGGTTCAGTATTAGAAGAAATAGCAGCTAGCATTTTTAAGCAAGGGCATCTCCCTCCATCGATGGCCCAAGCATATGTTCGGCTTATATACAAGAGGGGTGACAGAAATAAAATACAGAATTATAGACCAATCTTTCTACTCTGTGTAGACTATAAGATTATTACTCGGGCACTAACATTAAAACTTGGCGCAGTCCTAGGCGAAGTAATTGATGATGATCAAACATGCTCTGTACCAGGAAGAACGATATTAAACAACACATTGCTTATACGAGACCTTATTCAATTAGTTGAAAAGGATTGCATCCCAGCAGCAATAATAGCACTTGATAACGAGAAGGCGTTTGACAGACTTGAATGGGACTTCTTGTTTAAGTCTTTAGACCATATTGGCTTTGGTTCCAGATTTATTAAATGGGTCAATATTTTATATACTGATATAACAAGTTGCTATTTATTAAATAATCATCTATCTGAACCTGTAGTGCTGGAACGAGGTGTCAGACAGGGTTGCTCATTGTCTCCGCTTCTATTCGTCATAGCTATGGAATCGTTGGGGGCCACATTGAGGCAACGTAATGATTTTCAAGGAATAAGTATACGTGGCGTAGAAAGGCCACTAAAGGTGTCTCAATATGCAGATGATACGACTGTGTTTGCAGGTAAAAATTCAGATTTTAGAATTTTAAATGGAGTATTATCAGATTTTCAAAACGCATCAGGGCTTAAAGTCAATAGGGACAAATCTAAGGGATTATTTTTGGGCGCATGGAAGGACAGAACTGACAATGTTATGGATATTAACTGGTCAGATGATGTCATAAAGATTTTGGGTATTTACTTTAGTAGAGAACAGGATGTAATAATAAACCGGGAAGAAAGGCTATCCAAGCTAAAGTGTGCATTAGTAAATTGGAAACGACGTCGCCTAACTTATTTTAATTTTATCTGGACTGTGGTATACCGATTCTGTAGTTCATATGCCCAAATCAGTAGAGTCAAAGATCAACACGTTACTTTTGTCCTTCTTCTGGGAGGACAAAGCCCATTTAGTATCACAGTCAATCCTCACCAATGAAAAGCATGATGGAGGCCTGGATTTGGTTAATGTTTTAGCAAAGTGTGCTTCGCTAAAACTGAAATTCTTGAATAAGTTACTCACTTCAAACTCATCTTGGTCAAGTGTTGCAAGGACACTTCTACAAAGGTACGTAGATCCATTTCTAGTAGAATGTTTATTTTTGTGCAATAAACTGCCACCTAACCGTCAGAAGATACCAAACGTATATACAGAACAGCTCGAAGCTTTAAAGATATTTACACGATCGATGCCTTAGAGCAACGTCTTTGGGGCAACGAGTTGATTCGTGATAAGGATGCTGTATTATATTTGCCCTCTATGGCCAAAAATGGCATTCAATATTTACGTGATTTTGTTAATGCAAAATCTCGCAAATGGATTGCGATGCAGGATGTAGCAAGAGCAACATCAATGAGGCATATTGATGCCCAACGCTTATTTCTTAGAATAAAGAATACAATCCCTGGTGAATGGTTCAAATTGCCGAAAGCACGTGGCAACAGAGATATGTTGCAACCAACATTAGTATTTAAGTCAGAGCATATAAAATACAACATGGCATCTAGAGCCTGGTATGGAATGCTAATGCAAAGTCGGAGACAGACTCCTGTTGCAGTTAGGCATTGGAACACTTTAGGATGCACGCCAAAAAATGCGTGCAAAACAATGCATCTACCTTGTCTACCAGCAAACGCACGGGACCTGGCATGGCAATTACTCTATCGAAGGCTATGGGTCGGCCATCTGACTTATATGTGCAAAATAACAAAAGGAGGACACAATAGACCATCTGTTTACACAGTGTTGTATAGCTACAGGCTTTTGGGTATATATCAATATGCTCCTTGCTAAATTTGGAATCAAATATGTGAAATTAATGGCTGAAACAATTATGTTCAAAGATTGCTCAACTATCGGACGATCATTGTTGATAAACTGCATTCATTGTGAATTTTACAGGCTAGTGGAACATGGAAAAGAAAGTAGATTTAAAGATATATGGTGCAAAACTGGCCTAGTATCAATTGAACATGGAAATCTAAAAATAGCAGAAGCAGAACTTGTATAAGCTAGCACACTCGCTGCTTGTTGTATATTGATATATGGTATTTAAAAAATTTAATTGAGTTAATTTTAAAATTCTAATGTCTTAGGAGATGATAATTTTGACGAATAACCTAACCTTGGGAATCGGTATATTTAAATATCAATTGAGCATCGCGTCAATATTCTGGAGGTGATCCAACTTTCGAGTTCATTAGGTAACAGGGTATGACATCTTACATATATACAATTAACATCCTGTTATAAATGTTTACTGTAGGTGTATTTGTTCCAGGGTAATTTACAAAAACTTACAATGAAGTAAATTTAAAATGTGAACCCAGAGCGCCATCTATGTAGTCATAGTTTGTAT
The DNA here is from genome assembly GCA_034401795.1 of Chaetoderma sp. LZ-2023a. NCBI lineage: Eukaryota > Metazoa > Mollusca > Caudofoveata > Chaetodermatida > Chaetodermatidae > Chaetoderma > Chaetoderma sp. LZ-2023a. The sequence continues at coordinate 63,516,538 of CM067374.1, forward strand.
ACTTTTGCTTTGTGCATTTTACGACATAAAGGCTACTACGCCTGCTAGGTATTTAAGAACCGGCCAACTGGCGTCAATGAGTGACCTTTTGTTACTTATTGACGAGTCACCTCGCCACTAGTTGGCAAGCTGCACTCTCCATTTGGGCCCAATACTGTACGGTCTGCTACGTTAAACTACATATGATCTACTTAGCCTGCCGGTCATGAATCGGCTCAATGGCGTCAATGAGTAGCAGTAACTTACTGCTAATTATTGATGAGTCACTTTACCACTTATTGGGTAACTATGCTCACCATTTGGGCCTACCACTACACGGTGTGCAAATAGTAATGGCTTTGTTGAATTATATTATGTTATCAGCTCTTTATTAAGTTTTTTCTATGTAGTTATGCCATGGGTGTGGTATATGGTATTTTAGCTTGCACTGTTTTGATATGTTAAGTTTGTATTGTTATTCATATACTATTAATAAAGCCTGCTATTTCACCCGATTTTTATGGGGGTTTGCAAGCCTTTTTTAAAGGCGTTCCTCCGTGAGGTGTGTCTGACTGCGTCAGCGTCGGATTTTCAAAAAAAAGAAGTAGTAGTAGTAGTAGTGGCAGTGGCAGCGAGGCGGGGGCGGCTACGGCAACGGTGTTGTTGTTGTTGTTGTTGGTGGTGGTGGTGGTGGTGGTGATGGTGGTGGTGGTGGTGGTGGTGGTGGAGGTGGTAGTTGTAGCTGTTGCGGAGGTGGTAGTTGTAGTGGTTGTGGTGGTGGTGGTGGTGGCGGCGGCGGCGGCGGCGGCGGTGGTGGTGGCGGCGGCGGCGGCGGTGGTGGTGTTGGTGGTGGTGGTTGTGGTGGTGGTGGTGTTGGTGGTGGTGTTGGAGGTGCTGGTGGTTGTAGTTGTAGTGGTTGTGGAGGTGGTAGTTGTAGTGGTGGTGGTGGTGGTGGTGGTCGTGGTGGAGGTGGTGGTGGTGGTGGTGGTGGTGGTGGTGGTGGTGGTTGTGGTGGTGGTGGTGGTGGTGGTGGTGGTGGTGGTGGCGCCACTGTTATGACAGTGAAGCAAATCTCACCCACCAGCTTCGCAACAAAAAATCCGACCAGAGCAGCCCCAAGGGCTCTACCAGCCCTCAGCTATAACAAGATTTTGGGATGGATCACACTGGCCATGTAGTTTGTCGTACTACTGGGGTCGGAGTCGGCCCCACCCCAAGCCGGCCTCGCCCAGAAGACATGGATAGTGTCTGAAAGTCCATTTAGGTACACATCTGTGAGCAGTGATATAACCCGCATAACGGGATCTATCAGGTCAGTGCATATGCATATGCACTGAACCGCCAATTAATCGAATCCATACTTAACTCAGAGTACCAGGCAAGAAGTTGAGCGTCTGCACTTAGCCCCGTGTATCAGGCAAGAAGGTGCGCGTCTGTGTCATGGAAGACAAAGCCGCGACATCTGTGAGCAGTGATATAACAAGCGTAGCATGAACTACCAGTTCAGTGCAACCGCACTTAACCCAGAGCATCCCGGGCAAGAAGGTGAGCCTTTGTGTCCTGGAGGGCACGCCCACCACAGATGTGAGCAGTTTTCACTACAAGTTCAGTGCGTGTGTACTTATGGCATGCGGGGCTCTAAATACGTCTAGAGGTCCCCATAATTTTCACCCTTATTCTGTGTAGGAAATAGCCAGGTAGCAGTACTATACTTATATGCACGAACATGTCTGATCATGGAAAACGCTGTCCAAAAAATGATGAAGTTATTGCGGCAAGGGATTATCAGCCCTGTTATATATTCAGAGAGTTGGCAGCTCTGAGAGAACAGCCACCTGCCATCCCATCCTGGTCTCACCGTAGAAAGCATCCACGGTTCCCATGCCAGTGACTCCGCATGCCACCCCATGCAGGCTACAAACACCCGCTTTTGAGAAGCCCATACCATCTCTACGTAACAACGCAACACCAGCTTCTATAAAGCTCACTCCGGCTCTACGACACTGGGCAACACCAGATATTGAGACGCTCACAATGGCTCCAAATGCGGAGCATTACGGGATGGTTCATATATCGTGATCCCTTCTTTGATAAGAGGAATTCGTGCTGTGGTCAACGTTAAGACCAGGGATGACCATTGCCTGTGTTGCTCTCCAAAGGCCTAGCAAAGCCTGGTTAAGGCCTAAGTAATGCTTAGCAAAGTTTGGCTAAGGCCTAGTTAAGGCTTAGCAAAGGTAATGTCTAGGTAAGGTCTTGCAAAGCTTGGATAATGCCTAAATACAACGTAGCAAAGCCTGGATAAGGCAAGGTAAGGTCTATCAAAGACGCCTAAGGCCGAAGTAAGGCCTAGCAAAGCCTGGCTACGGCCTAGGTAAGATCTAGTAAAGCCTGGCTAAGGCCTAGATAAGGTCTTGTAAAGCGTGGATAGCCCATAGTTGAGGCTTGGTAAAGCCTGGATAAGGCCTAGGTAAGGCCCAACAAAGGTTGGCTACGGCCTAGATAAAGCCTACCTAAGATCTAGCAAAGTCTCGTTAAAGCGTAGGCAATGTCTAACAAAGCCTGGCTAAGGTGTAGATAAAGTCTATCAATGCCTGGATAAGGCCAAGGTTAGGCTTAGCAAAGCCTGACTATGTACTAGGTAAGACAAAAAAAATCCTGGCTACGGCCCAGGTAAGGTCGGGCTAAGACCTATCAAAATCTTGCTAGGGCTTTGACAGTGGTAAAGTCTAGCAACGCCTGGATACGACATATTTAAGGCCTGGCAAAGCCTTGCTATGACCCGGGTAAAGTCTACCAAGGCTTGACAAATGCTTAAGTAAGGTCTGGAAAAGCTTGGCTAAGGCCTAGATAAGGCTTAGCAAAGCATGGCTAATGCCTAAGTAAGTCTAGCAAAGCCTGAATAAGGCGTAAGTAAGGCCTAGCAAAGCATGACTAAGGCCTAGGTATGGTCTAGGTAAGGCTTAGCAAAGCCTGTAATGACTAGATAAGGCCTATGTATGGCTTAGTAAAGCCTGGATTGGGACTAGGTAATGTCTAGGTACGGTCTAACAAGGCCTGGCTACGGCCAAGGTATGGTCTTGCAAAGCTTGGATAAGGCCTAGGTTTGGCTTAGCAAAGCCTGACTAAGACCTAGGTAAGGCTTAACAAAAGCTGGCTAAGGCTTAGGCAAGGCCTATCTAAGACCTAGCAAAGTCTCGCTAAGGCATAGGCAATGTCTAGCAAGGCCTGGATAAGGTCTAGGTAAAGTCTATCACGGCCTGACTAAGGGCTAGGTAAGGCCTAGAAAAGCCTAGCTAATGCGTATATACGGGCTAAGTAAGGCCTAGCCAAGCCTGCCTAAGGCCTAGTTAGCGCTTAGCAAAGACTGGTTCGGAGTTAGCTAAGACCCTGGTAAGCCGTACCAAAGCCTGGTTAAGGCCTAGGCAAGGTCTGGCAAAGCCTGGATGCACTAAGGCTAGATAATATCTTGCTAAGCTTACCTAAGGCCCAGGAAAGGCCTAGGCAGGCTTTGATAAGCCTTACATAGGCCTTACCTAGGCCTGTGCCTGGCTGTTATAAGCCTTAGGTAGACCTTACCTAGGTCTTGCCAGGCTTTGCTAGGCCTTTGTCATGCCTTAGCCAGGCTTTGCCTGGCTTTACATAGGCATTGACCAGGTTTTGCTCAGATTTACCTAGGCCATACCTGGCCCTTAGCCAGGCTTTAGTAAGCTTTATCTAGGTTTCGTCACGATTTGCTATGCCTTAACTAGGCCTTAGCCAGGCTTTGCAAGGCATTACATATACCTTATCCAGTCCTTAGACAGGCCTTACCCAGGACTTAGAACGCTTTTCTAAGATCTACCTACGCATTAGCCAGGCTTTGTTAAGACTTAACTAGGACTTAGTCAGGATTTGCTAATGCTTAACAGGGCCTTAGCCAGACTTTGCTAAACCTTAGTTAGGCCTTAACTAGGCCTTAGCCAGGGGTTGCTAATTACCTAGGCCTTATCCAGGCTTTATAAGACCTTACCTTGGCCTTAGACTGTTATTTCTAAGTCTATGCATGACCTTACATAGGTTTTAGACAAGCCTTAGCCGGGCCTTAGCCAGACCCTAGGCAGGCCTTAGTCAGGCGTTAAGCAGACCTTACCCAGGACTTAGAACGCTTTGCTAAAATTTACCTAGACATTACCTAGACATTAACCAGGCATTGTTAAGACTTAACTAGTCAGGGTTCGCTAGGCATTACCTAGGCCCTATCCACGCCTTGCAAGACTTTAACTTGGTTTTAGCCTGTTATTGCTAAGTCTATGCAAGGCCTTACATAGACTTTAGACAGGCATTAACCAGGGTTTTGCCAGACTTTGCTAACCCATACACAGGCCTTAGCCAGGCTTTGCTAAGATTTACCCAGGCATTACCTAGGCCCTATCCAGGCCTTGCAAGACTTTAACTTGGTTTTAGCCTGTTATTGCTAAGTCTATGCAAGGCCTTACATAAACTTTAGACAGGCATTAACCAGGGTTTTGCCAGACTTTGCTAACCCATACATAGGCCCTAGCCAGGCTTTGTTAGGCTTTAGCCATGCTCTAACTAGGCCTTACATACGCCTTAACCACGCTTTGCTAGGCCTTACATAGCTCTTACCTATGTCTTAGTCAGGCTTTGCTAAGCCTTACTAAAGTCTTATCCAAGGGTTGCAAGACATTACCTAAACATTAGCCAGGCTTCGCTAAGCCTTACCTAGGCCTTAGCCATGCTTCCATAAGCCACACCTATCCCTTACCTGGGCCTTGGTCAGGTTTTGCTAAGCCTTACCTAGGCCTTAGGTACGCTTTGCTAACCCTTACCTAGTCCTTGGCCAAACGTTGCAACACCTTAACTAGGCATTAGCCAACCTTTGGTAGAGCATATCTAGACATTACCTACGTCTTAGCCAGGCTTTAGTATGCCTCACATTGGCCTTACCTAGCCGATAGCCATACTTTGCTAGGTCTTACCTGATATACTTTACCTAGGCCGTAGCCAGGCTTTGCTAAGCCTTACAAAGGCTTTACCTAGGCCTTAAACAAGCTTTGCTAGGCCTTACCTGCGTCTCAGCCAAGCTTTGTAAAGACATTAGCCAGGATGTGTTAGTCCTTAGCCAGGCTTTACTAAGCCTTACATAGGCCTTAGGCACGCTTTGCTAGTCCTTGGCCAAACTTTGCAAGCCCTTGCCTAGGCCTTAGCCAGACCTTAGGCAGGCTTTATTTAGACATTACCTAAGTGGTAGTAAAAAATTGCATTGACCTTACCTAGGCCTTAGCCAGACTTTGCTAGGCCTTACCTAGACCTTATCGAGGCTTTGATAGACTTTATCTAGGCATTAGCCATGCTTTTCTAGACACTGCCTAGGCATTAGCCATACTTTAGTAGGTCTCACCTAGGCTATACCTTGGCCATAGTCAGGCTTTGTTAGGCCTTACCGAGGCGTTAGCCAAGCTTTCCAAGGCCTTCCTGGGCCTTAGCTAAGCTTTGCAAGACATTACCTAGGCCGTAGACAGGCTTTTCTGAGCTTTACAAAGGCCTTGCCTAGCCTTAGCCAGGCTTTCCTAAACATTACCTAGAGCTTATCTAGTTCGTAACCTGGCGTTGCTAGGCCGTTGCCATGCCTTAGCTAGGCTTTGTTAGGCCTTATATAGGCCTTAGCTAGGCCGTAGCCAGGCCTTATCCAGGCCTTAGTCAGGGTTTGATAGACTTTACCTAGGTCTTAGGTATGGTTTGCTGGGCATTACGTAGACCGTAGCCAGGCTTTGTTAGGTCTTACCTAGCCATTAACCAGGCTTTGCTAAGCCGTACATAGCCCTTAACCAAGCTTTTCTAGGCATTACCTGCACCTTAATCAAGCTCTGCAAGACATTATTTATGCTTTGCTAGACTTAAGCCACGCCGTAGCAAGGCTTTACTAGGCCGGGATTTGTTAGACCTTAACTAGGCCTTATCCAGGCTTTTCCAAGCCTTAACTAGGCTTTAGCCATGCTTTGCTAGACCTTACCTGTGCTTTAGCCAAGCTTTGCAAGACATTACCCAGTCCGTAGCCAGGTTTTGTTAAGCCGTACCTATCAATAAAATATATAGGCCTATGAAGGACAAATTTATTTATGACGAACGGAAGTCTGAATCTTTTTGAAATTATTATCGTACTTGAAGTTGTTGCCGCCTTAAACGGCAACCAGCTCCAAGGCGAATTAGGTTTAAAATATTCTACATTACGATACGTCAATCATAGATTGTTGTATTCGTATTATGGCAATGGATCGAGATGCGTGGTGTATCAAAGAGTGATTTTTAAAAGCAAGGTCGCCTAAAGGTGCATATTCATAGCGAAATGCTTGTAAATAAAATTGTCAAAATTGTATACATTTAGAAGCTTAAATTGTGGACCTAGATGTAAGGAAATGAAATTAATCTTAACATGTGATGATTTCATTGGATATAAATATATATATATATATATATATATATATATATATATATATATATATATATATATATATATATATATATATAAAAATATTTTAATTTGTGAAATTGAATTAGAGACATGAGTCCCTAATTTAACTTCGTAATTAAAAAGATTATTATAATTTGTGCCAAATGAAATCATCATACTTTAATATTTATTTATATTTATAACAGGAAATGGCGTGTTTTGGTTACATAATGATGATTCTTTATGACTTGCCATCTTACGACCACGTGTCTCAAAGAACCATCATCTTGTGGCCCAAAACAACTGTCCGCTATAGACAGGTTTGTCAGTATTTCATATATTAGATGATTTCTATCAAGAGACCAACTTCTGATTACTCTGGCAGACTCACAAACACTCGGTAGATAAAAAAACAAACCTCAAACTGCCAAGTAGTTTAAAAGCGCTCAGACAAATTTATTATATAAGATTTGAGCACTATCAGTGATTGTACCCATGTTTTGATACTGTTACAGTTTCGGCGAAAGAAATACGGGTGTTATTGTCACTGACAACTATTTGTGCCATTGTTGCCGACGGCAGCAACTACGTTCAGTTAAATGATTTCAAAGTATTCAACAACTATTATCTTGAGACCATGCAGCGTATTTCGAAAACATTTTGATTGACAGTTACTGCTGTTACCACGAACAATGATAGCATTTGCAAGTTCCCGTGTCTTCTTTAACCGCATTACAATGTCGTCAACGCCATCTTTGTTAATTTTCAAGATGAAGATGGACAAAACCGGCTTATACAGTGGCAGTGGTGGCGGAGTGGCCCCGCAACAGGGGGGGGGGGGGTGGGGTGTAGGGGTGCAGGGGCGGATGCAGGATTCTGTGTTTGGGGGACGCGAACGGGGTGGGCCCGGGAGGGATGTCCCCCCCCCCCTCCCTAATACGGGTGGGGGTCCGCAAATTGTTGAAAATTAGATGCTCTGAGAAGCCATCTGTAGTCTGAGTAATAATTCGTGATTAAAATTGTTCAGGAAAATGAGAAATTTTCTCTTAGAAAATGTCAATTTACAGAGCATGAAATGAATATTTTAGAAATCTTCCGCTTGAATGACTGGTTTGCTATGCCAAGATTTCAAATCAGGGCGTGTAAATCGACGTTTTTCAAGATCAAATCAGAAGGTCTGTCTAGTTAAGGTGTTAATGATATCACAGACTGTCGCCATCAGTGATCTGCTTATGTCTTCCTAGATACTGTTGATATAAGATTTATGAGCAATAGAAATACGTGGTCAGTGGACAATGACAGTACCATAGAAATACATGTGCACAGTACACATAACACTGCGTGGGGGTGGGGCGAGGTCCTCCACCGCAAATTTCACAGTCTAAAACATTATTAGGCCCCCTCCCAAATTAATTTAGGGGTGGCTTTAGCTACCCCCCCCCCTCCCCTCCTAGCCCATACCCCCAGCTCCGCCGCCACTGTACAGTGGTCTTGAGGAATGTCCATTTGCAGGCCAAGAGAAGATGAGAAATTTACCATTGAAATGACTGGTTCGATAACTTAGCCAGTCATTCCAGTGGTAAATTTTCAAAAATATTCTTGTCTTGGCCTGTAAATGAACATACAATAAGCAAACATTTTAATTTTCTTGAACAAGTTTAGCTATTACAGGGATAAAGTAACATGAGGGAAGGCTTACATCTTGGAAACAGTGTTGCTCAAAACTGTTGTTGTTGAGAGAAAAACTCGTTGACTATGGGACTTTAAGAATTTTGATGAAAATTACGAATTGCTTATGTTCCTGTCTTCAAATGAAAAAGGACGCGAGAAAATTGTTTTATACAAATTACATTTTTATATAGTTAGAATCTACACTAATTTGTTGTCAAAACTGTATTAGTGGGAAATATTTTGATTTAAATTTGAATAATACCCCCGGTTTTTTCACCCTTATATGTATTCCAATGGGGCAGACCCTTGTTATATAAAACATAAAAAGGACGCGATTTGAATTTTGACAAGGTTATTATAATTTACATCATTAAAAAGCTAATAGATTTTACTTTATGGTCATATGTGTTAAATTTTAAACAAATCATAAATACCACCGGAAAATGCCGATTTTAGAAACCTGGCCTCTTTATTTCATAGTAAATATCTGGACAAGTCATACTGCTAAGCTAGCGCATGCGCACTGAGATTTTGTCGCCATTGTTTAGCATGATAGACAATGTCAATTTGCAGACCAAGATAGTATTATTCTTGAAGATATATCACTGGAATGACTGACTCGGTTATCGCGACAGCCATTCCAGTGTTAAATTTTCAAAAGTAGTCTTATTTCTTTCTGCAAATGGACCCTTGTTAATCCCACTATAGAAGCCGTTTGGCCAGTTTGAGTAATAAACGCTAAATCTTTTAAACATCATGCAGACGATATATGTTAAACCTACTATAAGAAGGGAATCCCATCGATACACATCCTAGCAAGCGAGCACTTATTCTGCATCTAGCAATATCATAATAACCTAGCGTAAAGTGAAATAACACATTTATACTTGATATGTATTCAAACTGACTATGATAACTAAATTATAAAGCAGCATGCTTTAACCCTTTAATACTCAAATTTGTTCAAGAAAATTTAAGTTTTCTCTTAGAAAATGTCCTGTTACAGACCAAGAGAAGACTAATTCTGAAATGTTACCACTGGAATGAGTGTATCGATTATCGAATTACAGGTATCTATAATTGTACTGCAGAAATCTTTCTAATTAAAAAAATTAAAAAATTAAAATTCTGTCAAACACAGTAGTAGTGCCTTCGCAGTTGTCGTCTGTAGTATTACGATTACTTTTATGATGATTAAATTACTTTTACCAATGTTGAATGCATTGCAACTTAAACGCTCATTTCCTGATGTTGAGACACACATTTGACATCCCATAAGGTGGGAGTGGGTTGGGGTTCATGAGTTCTAATAAAACAATTGCAAGAAGCTACAGTTTCTACCCTGGCAGCGTTGTCCAAAATAACAAAAAGGCGAAACATTCTTCTGACAGACAGACAGACGGACAAACGTCTAGTAGTTGCTGGTTTGCAATAGTGTACTATAAGTATGTTTTCACACCAACAATTATCGCATTAACCCCTTCATCGATGAATCCCTGTTATTTCAATTTCAAGCCAATTATTTCAATTTCAAGCCAATTACATATGGAATCTTTTGAACAATTTTCCTGGAATAGATTGTTTCCTAAGACATTAATGGCATCCAGTCAAATTAGTTTCAGATGATTCAACAGCTTTCTTGCATGGTTGATTTGAAATTAAAATAACAGGGCTTAATCGATGAAATGGTTAAATTGGACTTTCTTACCACAAATACCATAATAAAGCATTTTCTCAATTGTTTGAACCATGATGACAAAACGGCAAAAATTATTTAGAAGTTAATAAATTGGGGAAATAATTCTTGATGTAATGAAACGAAACAAATATTAATATATGATGATTTCATTTGATATAAATTAATGTAATTTTTAAGTTGTGAAAATGAAATAGAGGCACGAGTCCCTAATTCAAATTCACAACTTAAAACAATTGTAGTAATTTATACATAATGAAAACGGCATATGCTAAGATTTATTTCGTTTCCTTTCATCTAGGCTCAGAGTTTAACGCTCTAAAAGTACACAATTTAAACAATTTAATTTTCAGTTATTTTGCTGTGAATAAGCAGCTTTTCTTAAGTTGTGAAATTAGATTAGAGACACGAGTCTCTAATTCAACTTCACAACTAACAAAATTATATTACACAAATTTCTCTGAAACAGATACTGATGACGAAGGTCTGAATTTTCCACTTTGTGATTATATACTTCAGAAAGAATTTAATGACAATATTCTCAAGAGCACAGACACAACAATTTCTTTCTCACCAATCCATATTAACATTAGATCGCTGCTAAAAGACTTTGATAAATTTAATAATTTTATAGATCTTAGTTCTCATGAATTTAGCGTCATAGGAATTACCGAGACCTGGCTAAAACATGACTCCCAACTGGACATAACTAACATGCACAATTATAAGTTTATTGAGAATCACAGGTCCACAAAAAGGGGGTGGTGTAGGCATTTACATTAAGGACAATCTACAGTGCAATCTGAGAGATGAACTATCCATGACTGAAGAGCATATTGAAACCATTTTTATTGACATTCCGATGGACAAAGCAAAAAATAAACTTATCAGCGTTACATACAGACCTCCTGGAAGTGACAATGATAAATTTATCAAATCATTCGAAAAGATTTTTAATACTCTACAAAATGGAAAGAAATCTGCCTATATATTAGGTGACTTTAATATTAATCTACTAAAACAGCACAGTTTCTAGACCCAAGACATACTAAATTTATTTAAAACATCCGGCTTTTATCCATTGATAACAAAACCAATAAGAATTACTGAATACTTAGCTACGGTTATTGATAATATCCTCGCAAATAACACTCTAAGTGCCAAAAAATGAATCAGGTATTTTTGTCGTTGAAATTTCGGATCATTTACCTATCTTCTATATAGAAAAACAAGACCACAGAGGAAAGCGATTTGAAAAAGAAGAAGTAACCCGTAGGGACTTCAGAAAGGAAAATATAGAATTGTTCAAAAACAACATGGCTAGCATAAATTGGAATCAGGTAACTCAGTCACAGTCATGTGAAGATGTCTATAACACCTTCTATACTATATGCGCTAAGATCTACGAATCCGCCTTTCCACTTAAAAACATTAACAAATTTAAACAAAATTCAACTAAATCCTGGATAGCAAGAGGATTAATAGCTGCCTGTCACAAGAAAAACAAGTTATATATGAATTTCATCAACTATCCGACAAAATATAATGGTTCACAATTCAAAAAATATAGAAACAGGCTTAATCAAATAATTAGAACAGCAAAAATAAATTATTTTCATAAAAAATTTGATGAACAAAAAATAATATAAAAGAAACCTGGAAACTGATTAAATCATTACTGAACAAGAGAAAACCCAATTCCGAAACATCGCGATTTATTTACAATAATACAGTCATAAATGAAAAAAAATAAATAGCAGACAAATTCAATGAATACTTTACTAACATTGGACCCAGCTTATCCAAAAAATTCTACCAAGCTCGAACATACACGTACATGCCTATCTGACAGGTAGCTATCAACACTCCATTTTCTTAAATCCTACTGACAGTGACGAAATTTACAAAATACTAATGCAAATTAACACAACTAAAAGTGCTGCCATTGATAATTTTAAATGGAAAAGATTCAAACACTGTTGCAGAAATACTAACTCCACTGGATCATATTTGTAATCTATCACTGGCACATGGTATATTTCCAACGAGACTAAAGGTTGCGCGTGTTACACCTCTATACAAAGCCAAAGATGCACCTGACGTTATTAACTATAGAGCAGTATCGGTATTTCCACTCTTCTCTAAGCTCCTGGAAAAGCTGTATTTTAGTAGAATTACCAATTACCTAAACAAAAACTCCATCTTATATCCATCTCAGTATGGTTTTAGAGAAAAACACTCTACTATGCTTGCCATTGTGGATATGATTTTAAAACTATCTGTCTCCCTAGAGAATAATGAACATACTTTGGGTGTATTCCTGGATCTTTCCAAAGCCTTCAATACAATTGACCATTCGATTCTATTACAAAAGCTTGCATACTATGGAATACGGGGCACTGCATTGAATTGGATACAGAGCTACCTGTCCAACAGAAAACAATGTGTACAATTCAATGGAGTCATTTCAGAATATAAAGAGTTAATCTGTGGTGTACCCCAAGGTTCAATATATATGCACCCATCTATGACTGACGCCTACACCTATAACTGACGCACACACCTATATATATATATATATAGTACGTTCCAATGAGTCTGGAGAAGCTACTGGAGTATTTCAGAAGTGTAGGGAAAGCTCTTGAAGAAGTGGTTTAAAGGTTGGGTAGGTCTATGGTTTTAAAATTTAGGGACCAAATTCAGACTGGCAGACGCACTGATTTGCGTCTCGCTCTCTGTCATCACCAATGGCCGACAAATCTTTGGCCTGGCGACCAACTACACCAATTACTCATATCAGTGGCGGTATCAACTTTTTGCTGTTCCATAATACAAATTACATATTGCTGTACGACATGGACATTCAACCGTCAGTGTGGCTGGGGACCCAGCTCACATGGCTAGAGTCAATGGGCTGGTTTATACGATCCGTACGTTAATGCCCATTAGCAGAGTGATGACATCAGAAGCATATCTCTTTATTAAGAGTGTGGGTGAAATTCACGTTTGCCAGTTCTTCTCACGTTCATGTGTGTGCTCTGGCGAGTATTTCTGATGATTAATGAAGACATGGCTCAAATCATCTAGTTTTAAGAAACAAATAAGACCAAACACACACGCGCACGCACGCACGCACGCACGCACATACGCACGCACGCACGCACGCGCAGACGCGCTCAAACGCATTGATTTCAGCTCTGGTTCTAACGGTTCCTGCGCCATCATCATCCCATCCTGGTGGATGGGTCTCCCTGGATAGACACTAGAGATTCTGTTAGAGGTGAGCCCTATATCAATTTCCCACTAGTACAGCTTTGAGTTTGAACTGCTATTAGCCCGTCGTTTGAGAGTCCGAACCATTGCATAGTGACGTTTTAAAGCATGTCTCAGCATTACGTACAATTAGATAGAAGTGGACCGATGATCCTAATGTGGAAAGAACCATTTTCCACAGAGCCACGCGTGTTGTACGAAGCGGGTGGTGCACCGTTAGCAATAGGCACAGTTTTTTGGATGGCTAGAGAGCTATATATCCATTGCCTACTTGTGACTGACGCACACACCTATGACTGACGTACATACCTATGACTGACGCACATACGTATGACTGACGCACACACCTATGACTGACGCACACACCTATGACTGACGCACACACCTATGAATGACGCAAACACCTATGACTGACACACACACACACACACACACACCTATGGCTGACGCACACACTTATGACTGACGCACCCACCTATGACTGACGCCTACACCTATAACTGACGCACACACCTATGACTGGCGCGCATGCCTATGACTGAGACTAAAGAAGGATGGTGAAGCATAGATCATTGAGGACGTCGATGGATAGAACAGTTATAGGAACCAGGAAATGTGAAAAATGTGGGTTGCCTTGTTCTAGAGATTGAAACCTAAGATAATAAAAGCCATACAATTGGCAAACGAAAGGATTTTCAGGATTGCTGTTTAGCTATGACATATTGAAATTTAACAAGCGAATTGCAAGTTACCTATTGTACCATGTTTTATTCACGAATACAGCAAGTTAGCCTGACTTTTATACACACCAACAAGCCATTCTCATAGTGGCCATCTAGTACATTATGATTCTGTTGAACCAGTCTTTAGTGTAGAGTAGTCTGGCCACATGTGTGATGTGACCGATATATTGCTTTGTGAGGTATATAGCGGCAATGTGAACCAGTTCTTGTGGTAATGTTGATGCCATTTTGTTACATGTGGCTGCAATTCCACACCTACCCCATCTAGGATCTAAGTAGCGCTAGTGTTATGGAAAGAATTGTTAGATGGTTCAGCAATCACCCTGTTCTTGAAACGGTTCGGTCCTCTAGAGGAATGGAGTTAAGGTGTACTGGACAGCATAATAATTATGGCACACAGGTTGGTCGGACATGTCAAGGCTGGTAACTCTGATATTCGATGAGTGGTTGTCAGTAGTCAGTACTATTCCGTGAACAGTTCTAGAAAGAAAAATATACTTAAACAGCAATTATTGACGTTGGTGACACATTTTTAACTTAAGTGATCTTGAGTTATATCCAATAAACCTATGTATACCATTTAACACTTAACTAATTTAAGCAATGTAATATACAGACCCAGGTATTACTAAGTTATAAAGTCTATTGGGAAGAGAGGAATATCGTGCATCCACTCCACCCCCACCCCGGAAATCAACTTCTAATCAGAGATTGAGAAAAAATTCTAGATTGAGAAAAATCCGTAGAAAACGATAAGCTATGTTACAAGGCTCTTGAACTCCCCGGATGGGACTCCGAGGGACCCAAAAAAAGGATGTACCTACATACTCGAATGAAACACTTTCTAAGGGTTTTCTGAGGTCGCTTAATCTGAAAATGGTTTCATTTTTATGAATAGAGGTCATGTCACTTGATAATGGACAATTCATTCATTCAGCCCGAAAAATGAGATTTTAAGCCGTGCTCGTCTATATACTTGGGTAATAATGTTTATAAGTGTTTTGAAGGCAATGATTGTTAAAAATGGTGCTATTTTAATGTATTATTATTATTATTATTATTATTATTATTATTATTCATTTAGATATAAACGGTGGTGGTAAAGGCATGGCATTAAGCCATTATGCCCAAAAGAAAACATGGCCGGACCATTGATCTTGCCGCCCCCAAACATTCTCTGCCTACATGCATCCTTCATGTGCTATCCACGTCTGATCATGGTCCTTTTACATCTTCATTAACGTCAAAGGAACCGCAATTGTAAAACACCAGCCGCTTCATAAGATCCACCACCGATGGCTATGCCAGTTCATTGAGTCCCCATATCGTATGCAAACAGTATGCGACCGGATCTCCGAAACTCTCCCCACTGACCTGGAAAGTGCTGTGTATCACTGTCAGTGTTATCACTGCTTTACTGGCAACCTCCATCTTCCGGGAGATGATACAGAACCAGAGGCATCAGCCTCCCAATGGCATTGCTCCTCTCATAAATCATCTTCAAGCGGTTCCGAAGGACCCATCTTCCCACAAGAGTGCATTTTATGTGGAAAGGTAGAGATCAAAGCTGGAGACCGCGAAAATGAACGAACTGAAGAGTTCTCATCTTGGAAGAACAAAAAATGACCTCTTTGTTCACAATCAAGCACCATCCATCATCCTTGAGATCTTCCTCGCCAACTATGAACGTGGGATTCGCAGAGCCGAAAGAGCATCTCACGTGTTAGCTGGCCAGTAGACAGCACTCGTCTCGGTATTGAAGCCCATTAAAAGTCGTGGCATCAAAAGAACTCAAGTGAAATGGGTACGATAACTCGAAATATCGCTCTGAAAAACTTCGGAAACACGTACAGAATGACCCAGTCAATGACCATGTCCACTTCAGAAGGGTTAATCGTGACAATGCTGATGCCATTTCATTCTGGTTCGTGAACAACTCGAATATGACCGTTACTCATGCTCTTGCATGAGCTTTTACTCTCGGAACCACAGACAAGTACCAAGACGGTGCTCTCCGATGTGGTATTATTCTACGGGTTTTCAGAGAATCCAAAAGGCTACCCTGGCCACCTACAGCCGACGGCATGTGGCTTAGTTCTGAAAAGCTAGTACCTCCATACCTCATCCAGTTTCTAAGCATGGTCATGACCGGTAAGGAGGACGTGGAAACGAGTGAAAAGACGAAGCGTCTGGTATCCTCCATCACGCAAGACCTGTGCTGTGCACTGCCAGAGTTAGAATGAAAGTTACCTAAACATGTGCCTGTCTGTGCGACTGTCAGGTATTTGTTCTCAAGCAAGCAGTTTACCATGATATTGCAGATGCTTGGCCACTGTGAGTGCTAAGATTTTGGCTTAAAGATGGAAACTGCCCTGGCCAAGGTCCTGGACAAATTCTCAACATATCTGAGACACCAAATCATGTCATGAGAGGGCAACATCATATTCCACTGTGAGTGGGACAACTTTAATAAAATCACTACGAATGAGTATGGCAAAAACATTGTCAACAGCGCCTATGGAATTATGGTGCAGGAGGTCAAGCCTTGGTTTCAAAGTCCCAATGTCCGAACATTGCCTATCCTCGATGAGTTGAAACAGCGTAACCTGAAAGTCGAAACACCAGACCCTCTCCCACCCTTGCACTTCTCTAGATTTTCCGATGGCGTATTATTCTTAAACCCTGTAGAGAGCGATGCATCAGCGTGGCTCAGATGCAAGAGTATTACGTCTGGCTCTTCAGCAGATATATCAGAAGCAGCATTAAGCAGCCTGTGTCTGGACTAAGAGGCTTCACTTCTACAACCTGGATGCTTCCGCCTTGAAATCCAACAGCGGACTACTTCAAACTCATTCATGAACCGATGATTGACAACACAATCGTTTATGAGCTACTAAAGCGCTCGGGGGTATCCACAGTTGAAGTGGGTCAGACGTGGATCCTAAATACATGCGATCTGGGGGTCTGTTTGAAAGCGTTACCCATCATTTGGCGATGGCCAGATGAATTCGCCAGTCATGTAGTTATGATTGGGCCCTTTCACACATCCATGAACTTTATCTGGATGCTAACAGCTCACAAAATCTGTGGTTCTGTGTACACAGAGATTCTGTTTAAGGCGCAGCTGGTGACAAATTGATATCTCAAAGGTATTCTTAGCGGAAAGCCATATGCAAAGTCCCTCATCTGCCTCAAAACTGTGCGTGAGACAATGGAGAGGTTGTTGATGGAGCGATTCGCTGCAGAGTATAAGATTCCCTTCGCCGACCCTGCAAGCAAGAGTACCTCGACATAGCCCTCAAAGACCTATCCTCTCTAATCCGCATCATAAAGTATCGCACCTATGAGTAGAAGGAGCACAATGACCATTTGAGGAAGACATCTACCTTTTGGATGTCCTACATTGACCACTGCCATCTCGTATTCATGCTCCTCCATTTCGTTAAGACCTCCAGCATGCAGCTGTTCCACAAATGTAAGGGAGAGATGGTAGCACTCTTGTTTGCATTCGATGGGCACAAATACGCCAGGTTAGTGGAATGCCCAAATTGATAACATTTACTGAGGAAATGTATATAAAGGTATATAAAAATGTATATAATTATTTGTGTTTCTTGTCGAGGTGAGTCAACTCCCCACAATCTACTGCAACCAGGAAGATAGTGATACAATTGTGTGCTGTAGCTCCATCATGTTGCCGCCCTCGGATACAAGAATGCTGCAAGAACCGCTAATAGATATCTTTGTGATTCTTTTCTAGCACGCTGCCGCCATGCAGATGACTGTATACCCGGACACGGGGTCAGGGAAGCATCAACAACCACTCAACCTCTCTGAGCTTGCAGAGTCCCTGAGAGAAGACTATTGTACCACTCTTCTTGGGTTCTATGTGTTCAGCAGAGAGGTCTGCACCGCAACGTTCAACGGGAAGGGAAAGGTCGGCCTCTGATGAAGCTGGAGAAGAAACCCAGTGCATTCAGGAAACTCGGTGACGGTGGGAACGTCAAGCTTCAGGTGCTGAAGCAGTTGGAACGGTTCACTTGCCTGATGTACGGACAGAGTTGCAAGTCTTCGGTGGACGTGATCCATGCCCATCTACTCTACTGGTGGGGGAGGTTGAAAAGGTCTACAGTCGACCTGGCTCGCCTCCCTCCATACCACTCTGCTCTGAAGCCACATGTCTAGCGTGTGACCCACCACGCCGCCTTGTACAAGCGAGTTGACGAATCCATTCAGGATATGCCAAAGCCATATGATGATGGCAGGGATGGATGGAGACTGGCGTAGGAGTGCTGGAACTCGTGTGACCCTGAGGTTCTATACCACCAACCTCGTTGATTGATCTCATGGACACTGGTGATCGTGAGGAGGAGGAGAGGAGGGGAGGAAGAGGAGAAAGAGGTTGACTTTGACAGTTTCATTGAGTGATGGATCTGATAGTGGAGAACCCGTCTCTTGCAGTGTGGGAAAACGTTCTATCAGGGTTCTCAGCGACTCTGGAAATCAGGAAAATCCTTAAAAATGGGTTTCCCTTTTTCCAGTCATGGAAATCTCAGGGAATTAGGAAAGAACACAAAAACAGGGAAAACTCAATTAATGTGAGTGACCCCCGAAGTGAAGGTTTTCACATTTTGCCAGTTTGCTGTATGTGCATCTTGTGACATGTGTCCAAGTTATGTCCATTGACAGAAAATAGGAAATAAATTACAATTATTATATGCAAAGGCTGCCTCGTACGCTTATCAGTATCTTAGTCATGCTAGTTGCTGTAATCCAACCATCTCATGACATTCCAGCAACCTCGTTAAAGTGAAAATATTTCTCTTGGAATTTTAGAAATTCCTCAGGGAAATATCAGGGAAACTCAGAGAATATCGTTTTGATAAAGTGCTGAGAACCCTGTCAATATATAATGTAACAAATGATTTTGTTGGCATTTCCGTATTCAACACCACCTCGAATTGACCCATAGTATGTGCCCGAGACATGTGATCACAAGAATAACACCATTTCTTTAATCATTGCCCTCATAAAAACCACATAGTATGGTCCAACTATACAGACGAATTTTGATCAAAACATAAATTTTCGGGCCGAAATGACCTAAAACAACCACGAATTGACCATTATCACATGACCATGACCTCTAATCGCAAAGATAAAACTATTTCCGGACTCAGGGACCTCAGAAACCCCTTAGAAAGTGTATCATTCGATTATGTAGGTACATCCTCTTTTGGGTCCCTAGGAGCCCCATCCAGGGAGTTCAGGATCCCGAAAAGGGTACGTGGACATCCGAACAAACTTTTAACATAGCTTATCGTTTTCTACGCATTTTTCTCAGTCTAGAAACGTTGATTAGAAGTTTATTTCCGGGGGGTGTACGATATTCCTTTCTTTTCAATAGACTAAAAAGCATTTAGAGATGGACTATAATTTTGTCAGATAGCGACACTGTCACATAAATTGTTTGAAAGTAGCATAAGTGACAAAACTGAAAGAAGATAAGTAATTGTACGGGCAATAATACATGCTTCTTCAATGTACACATACCTCATTATACTAGCCAGTTTAAAGGTACATATTCACAGCAAAATATTTGAAAATAAAATTGTTTAAATTGTATAAATATAGAGACTTAATTTGTTTATCTCGATATAATGAAGTGAAATAAATTTTAAACATATGATGATTTCATTCCGTACAAATTATTATGATTTTCTTAATTGCGAAATTTAAATAGGAACTCGTGTGTCTCTCTAATTCAATTTCACAACTTAAAAATTAATTTATATGTAGTGAAATCATCGTATGTTAAGATTTAATTCGTTTCAGGCCCAGAATTTAAGTCTCTAAAACTATACAATTTTGGAAGTTTTATTAATAATACTAATAATAATAATAATAATAATAATAATAATAATAATAATAATAATAATAATAATAATCCAATATTCGGTTTGTAACAACATTAGAAATGAAGGAAATAGATTATATTCTGAAGTGTTATGAAATTAAATTAATAATCTAGTAGCAGTGGACCTTCCAGTTTTTGCTAAGCCCCGCCCACCTCATGCTAAGCTCCACCCACACCTCGCCCGTGTTGGGATCGATCCATCTCTGAACTCCCTGCCTATCAATTTCCAGAAAAATATACCGATAAGCTGTTAATATTTTGAAACTAATTTGTTTCAAAATATTCAACAGAATATTTATTAAATACTAAAGATATACAATTCGTACAACGTGTCGGACTATTAAGCGATAAAGACGGGTTATATCGAAGCATTCATGATGTCATTATTATGACGTCATCCTACACGTTACGTAGTTGATTATTACGTCATATGATTGAGTTAGTAAATAGTTTCATGAATTGACATGAACCAGGATAGTGTGTAATTTCCCAAATGTTAGATTTACTCACCTGGATATAAACTAGTTACCATAAAACCTATCTAAGATTTGCATTAAACATAGGGGATAAGCATCAAATAATACATCATTTGAATAAAGAAAAAGATGTTCAGACAATTGCCATCATTCTTAAAGTAAGCAGTAATTAAACCAAGTTAATAAACTCAACATTTAATCCAAACTGAGCAACCGTTGTGAGTAATTCTCTCAAAACACTTTCACTAAACTGCGGAAATGCACAGGAACTGGGGGTGGCACTGTGATGCATTATGGACTATCACAGAATGGACCTTTACATTTTAGCTATGCCCCGCCCATCTCTAGCTAAGCTCCGCCCACACCTCGCTCGCGTTAGGATTGATCAATCTCTGAACTCTCTGACTATCAATTTCTAGAAAACTATACAGGTAAGCTGTTGAATATTTTGATATTAATTGGACTGGATGCTGTTGCTGCCTATGGCTGCATCAGCGTCCAGTTAAATTAGTTACAAAATATTCAACAGCATGTTTATTAAATAGTAGAGACATACAAGTTGTACAACGTGTCGGACTATTCAGAGCTAAAGACGGGCCATATGGAATCATTTATGATGTAATGATTATGACGTAATCCTACACCCCGCTTAGCTGATTATGACGTCATATGACATCAGATGATATATGGATACCTGGAAAGGTGAATTGTCACAAATATAAATCGGACACATAACATACATCAACTCATTTGCTATAGTATGGTATCACCTGTCTTAATAAACAGACATTATTGTGCCCCCAAATGTTGGAAAGTCGCCACGTGTATCAGTAATTGCTTCATAGTTGCATCGTCAAAGCTTGAGCTGCTTTGTCAGTGACCTTCACAGTTACAGTGAATATTGCAGGCAATGCTTTTCTTTGAGCAACTGCACCGGGAACATAGACGCATACTGATATTGCACAGGCAATTCATATCATAAACTAGTTCTGTAGGGTGCCGGTACATTACTGTGTCGATCACCCTGTTCTACACTATATTCATATTAATCATTGTTCAACACAGTTTTAAGGTGCCATAATGTCCTGACGCTAGAAGAATGCTGCTACGCCACTACATGCTTAGGAGAAATGGAGTTCAGGTATTTGAGAACTGTCTAATCTCTGTACGTCTTGACTACGACGCACAGCTTTAATTAATCTTTCTCCAAAACATTTCCTATCCTCATTTGTTTGATGTGGAGAGGTGTCTAAATATAATCACTTCTTCACGCAACTTCGGTGAAAATTGAATTATCTTGAGTTGGTTTACATTGCCAATGCTATCGAAAGCTTATGTTGTGTCACATCGTGCCATACTGTGGACAAGTGGTAAATACATACAAAATTTACATAAATACATGGAATGTGATGCATACTTACGGTTGCATTGTCTCTAGGGTATGATCGACAGGCGTGCATGCAAAATTTAGAGGCAGGTTTAAAATACATATCCTCTCAAGTACCACAATCGTGAGTTTCTGTGTTTGGGACAATTATAATGCCTTCCTTGCGATCATAACATGAGGATTACCGTCATCCTTTGCATGATCCACACAAAACACATGCATTTGTTAAATATTTTGCCATCAGCTTTATGGTATTCGACATGTGTATGTGTTCGGCAGTAATCCAATCTTATTTACTGGATCACGCGTTTGGTTTTGGACAGCCACAGCACCACCCTTCCACACCTATCATCAGCACAGGCACCTACCAGAGCAAGCCTCCAAAAGGGCACAACCACCAGGTACACTTTCTCCTGGCTGTTCATCCTCTGGTCATGTACCACCCCATATGAATTTGTTCATTCCTGCGCACAGTAAAGTGTCCTCCGAGCATGGCCACTCCATACAAGTGCGTTATTCCTGGCAATCATGAAGGCAAACGCAAAAAGGGCCTAATTAAAGGTATAACCGTCTTAGATAAACTGATCCAGGCGGGCCTATTGTTATGTTTGTTCATGTTTATTGTGCCTGACATATGATTTTTATTCTGAATATGAAACTATGGACACAATGGGCCGATAATTCTAGACCATGCATTCATGAATTGCCCATGCATGTTGCAAACTTCCAGCAGACGACACTTTAGATATTCACCAGCTTCCCTACAAGGTTGCTTTTAAATTGGGATACTGTGATTAGACTCCAGTGGATCAATACACATATGGGGTTTTGAGATTTATATATCTTGTCAATGTGATCATAAATATTTACCTATCATCCAAATGTATACATATTTAGATCATTAAATCATGTAGATGCTAGACAAACCTTACCATTAAAATATTGTTGGAAGTCTTGAAACTATATGCATAAATGGATCCATTTCTAGCTATGTCCCGCCCATTTCTAAGCTCCGGAACCATTTAAATATCTTCATTAAGATGCATCTCCCTGTTGTTGTTCTTAAGACGTTTTAATGGTTCTGGTTTGACTTGACGGGTCCTCTCCAAATATGGATGAAAATCCCGTGGATCCCAGAAGACGTACGCCAATTGTGGGGTCAAAAGCTAAGACGAAACAGCAGCAGCTTTCAGCAACATTGTTTTCAAAATGTATACTTTTGACACATTTTCCAATAATTCTATTTCGACGGGAGAGATTTTCTCCAAACTTGGGTGGAAGCTTGCCCATAGGATCACGAAGAGATATCCCAATCGTGTTGTTAAAAGTTAAAACGAAATAGCAACAGCTTTCAGCAAGCTTGTTTTCAAACA
This sequence comes from Chaetoderma sp. LZ-2023a, assembly GCA_034401795.1. Taxonomy (NCBI): domain Eukaryota; kingdom Metazoa; phylum Mollusca; class Caudofoveata; order Chaetodermatida; family Chaetodermatidae; genus Chaetoderma; species Chaetoderma sp. LZ-2023a. The sequence goes on from CM067374.1 coordinate 63,539,504, forward strand.
TTTACACATTTTTTCAATAACTCTGATTCTAATGAAGCGAACTTGGCCGGATGTATGTCCGCCGGGCTCTGAATAAGTGTACACATTCTTGGGTTAAAGGCTAAAACGCAACAGCAACATATTTCAGCATAATCCTTTCCAAAATAGACGCTTTCTCTCTCACCGGAGTCTGATTGATAAACATATCAACTAGGCGGGTAATGGAAAAATGTGTCCTAGTCTTGTTAGGCAACAACTAAAAGTAAAGCATTCCTTTAAGAACGCATTTAGCATAGTTAATTACTCATATAGGCAGCAACGGCTCCTTATCAAATTAGTTTGAAAATATTCAACTAAATATTGTGTACATCAATAATAGTTTGCCGGTTACGGTCTGTAAGGGTTAAAGAGTTAAGTAATAAAGATTAAATTCGCAAGTGAGTCATTTACCGCATCGTTAAATACTATGCCGCGTGTTTTGTGGAATGCCGGAGCATGCGCAGAACATCGCGTCTCACTGACTGCGCAGAAAATGCACATATGAAAGGATTCAGCGTAGAATTTAGCGACAAAATCTTATTGCTAATATCAGCGACGTAAATGCAAATGGCCACACCAAATACCGTTAGAAAATTCAGTACTGCAATTGATTTTTTAATTTTTTTATTTAAACATATTTTATTGTAACATTTGCACAATGGGATCGGGCACAAGTTCTTACAACTTAGATTTGCCCTCTCCCTACATAATTATTATAAGCAGTCAATGATTGTGAACAGTAAAGTAGACAATAAATTAAGAGGTGAGAGAGAGAGAGAGAGAGAGAGAGAGAGAGAGAGAGAGAGAGAGAGAGAGAGAGAGAGAGAGAGAGAGAGAGAGAGAGAGATGTGGGGGAGAAAGACGATGTAAACAGGTTAGGAAAGAATAGGAAAGAAATGGACAGCTCCTTCAAACACTTTCTTGTCGGATAGCAGTTAGCCATTAATATAATAGATTAAACAATACGAATAAATGAATTAACAGAACATATTCATGCTTATTCCATACCGTCATCATTTACCCCCATTTACCCACCCCAACCCTTCCTCTCAACTCCCACCATGCTTTCACCAGGTCTTCTCTTCTCGTTTCTTACACGAAACAAAACGAAAAAGAAACGAGAAATGAGACCTAGTCACCTCCGACCCCGCCCACCCCGCACATTCAAAATGGCTCCACTCATGTGTATTTATGTAAATCTGAACTTTTAACCTCCTCATAACTTGGACCGAAAAGAGATTAACGGTTTAGCGAGCCTTTATTGTCGTCATCGTCATCGTCGGCGGCGGCGGCGGCGGCGGCGGCGGCGGCGGCGGCGGCGGCGGCGGCGGCGTCTGCGGCATCACATGTCGTGGATGACCCGAAAAGCAATAGGAGAGTAATACATTAATTGTGAGTAAGGGAAGAACTATATACACAGTAACGACGGCGGAAGTAAAGCATTAAAGTATATAGGATATTTATGCAGTCATTTCTATCACAAACATTTAACAGTAACGACAGCGGAAGCAAAAATTTAAAGTATATGGTATACCTATACAGTCATTTGTATCCTAACCATGTAACCATGACAATAAAAATACGAACTATTCCTACATCATATCAAACGTTGGGAACATATATGAGGTTAAAATCTGCCAGTAGCTTGCATATAATTTTGAACTTGTTTGAAGATGTATTCATTTTCCTGGACGGATAGAGATGTATTTCCTTTGCATAGCAAGTCACTCGTCAAAGGAATATAGCGACGTAGTTGTTATGATACGCGCTGTCTTTGTATTGTGTAGTAAGAACATTTTAAAAAGAAAGTGATTTGCATTTTCTACTCCTGTCTTACAAAAGCAATTGGGTGTGGGAAATAATCCTATTCTATATAAGTCACAATTTATGTGGGAGCAGTTGTTACGTAGTCTGGTATGAAGGATAGAAAGTGTTCGATTTCCGTAGTTATAGAAACTCCGAGGGATATAGTTTTTAAATTTTATTAGCTTCTTAAAATTGATTCTGATTATACTTTGTTTTCAAGTGTGTTCCAGATTTGAATGGTGCTTGGGAAAAACGATTATATATTTCCAATCGTGATAGAGGCACATTGACACTGTGTGGCTTTCGTAAGTCGTAGCGTTCTGTTGTATTTGTGCGTGTCGGTGTAATGTTCGTCATAAAATCCGGTACCTTGTCGTCGTACAGTAATTTGTGTAACGTTAGGAGTTTCTGCTGCGTTCGTCTGTCTTTCAATGTCTCCCACTCCGTTTCGTTATAAATGCTAGCTATGGACGAGAATCTAGGGAGACCTGTCACAATTCGACCAGCTTCAGGTTGAAATCTTTCCAATTTAGTTTCATCATCAATAGTACAACCATCTCACACACTAGACGCATACTCTAATAAAGATCGAAGGTAGGAAACATAAATTGTATTAAGTGTGGATCGATTTAAAGTAAATTTGAGTTTTCGCATAGTCGAAAGTGCTTTGGTAGATTTTTTTAATATAGAATCAATATGACTTTTCCAGCTAAGGTTCTGGGTAGGATGACCTCCAGGTGCTTGTGAATCGCTGAATATTCAAGATTCTTATTGCCAAATACGAGAGCAGGGGTGTCATTATCATTATTTGCTCGACCACTAAATAACACACATACAATCTTTTTTGGGTTAAATTCAACAGGCCAGGCATCTGCCCAGTCAGCTAATTTGGTTAGATCACGATTTAATGACACCTTCATAGCATTACTATTGTTTGAAGAGCAGCATAAAGTGGCGTCATCCGCAAAGAGGCACGCTAATTTCTCCAAATTATCGGCAATATCATTTACATATATAGAAAATAAAAGTGGCCCTAGAACCTATCCTTGAGGCGCGCCTGCTCGAATGTCGCCTAATCCTGATATAGTTTGATTTACTGATACAAATTGACTTCTTTTATGAAGGTAGTTTTCTAGCCAAAGTAAAAGGCTGTCACAAATCCCGTATTGATTTAATTTAAACAAAACGCCTTTGTGCCGTACTCCGTCAAATGCTTTTGAGACATCACAGAATATTGAGCATGTTTGTTGACGCTCAATGAGACCCTTGGCAAGTTGAGTATATATGTCTATTAGTTGATACACAGTCGAGCATCCAGGACGAAATCCGGCTTGATATCTATAAAGCAAATTGTATTGATTCATGTGATTATATAACTTTTTAAATACCAGACGTTCCATTAATTTACCAACACAACTTAGTAATGACACAGGTCTATAATTAGCTGGATCACTCTCAGTACCTTTCTTGAATAATGACACTACATGCACAGTTTTCCATTGTGATGGGAAACGACAGTCAGTTAGTTAGCGATTTATTAAAAAGAATGCTGAGAGGAATGGAGATTTCTTTTGGACTCATCTTGAGCAGTTTATGGCTGATTTTGTCTGGACCCGATGCCTTGTTTGTTACTAGTAATGAAATTGCCTCTTCTATTTCCTGCGCAGAAAGCGAAATATAGTTTATTCGGCCGTCGCGTTTAAATCTAAAAGTTGGAAGAACAACATTACTATTATCTAATTTGGCAATATTTACAAAATATGAATTCAGCAGATCTGCTTGTTCTTGATCCGAGAAGGCGATATCCTCCACGTCTCCTTCCACGCACACAAGAGGTGGAATTTTACTACGGTTGCTCTTTCCAGTAACTAATGACAGGACGATTTTGCAATATTTCTTACAGTTTCGCACAGAAAGATCGCTTAATTCCTCGTCCAAGCTATTAATATATTTTTGCCTCGCGTAAGTTTTCATGTTGTTGACCCGGTTTTTATGTTTTCTATAATTATTCCAATCTGACTGTTTTCCCGTGCGTCTAGCTGCCTTGCGCAGCCTGCCACGATTTATACTTTCACTTCTAATCAAGTTGTCGTACCACGGTTTATAATTAGCCCGTATTCTTACATTGCGTACTGGAATGTATGATTTTGTAATAGCCATAATATTTTCGTGAAATGCCTCATACGCCTCGTCAATGCTATCAGAGCGACTTAGTATGTTGCTACAATTTGTTTCGACCAATTCCGTCTTTAATTTGCCAATATTCGCTTTGTGGTAGATCCATACCTCACGGGTATATGTCGGTTGTAAATAATCTTCACATTCTATTGTGATATATGTTGATGTATGGTCTGAGACGGATGCTAATATCAGGATGATGCCAGAATCAATTGGTTCTACTAAGTCATTGATTATTATGGGGTCTAAAGGTGTTTGAGTTGTGTCCGTAATTTTGGTTGGGAGTTTAATTACGTTTTCTCGATTATATATCACCATTATATCAGTTAGATGGTGTAGTGAATGATCTAAGAGGTCTTCATTAAAAACACCTACTATAATTATACTGCAATTGGAGCAGCTGTTACTAAATATACAGTTATTACAATCAAGACAGTCCTGGTGTCCGTTCTTTCACGTTTCTGTGCATCTTTTGTCATAGAGTTGGCTGTCATTGCACCAGATTTCAGCACTATGCAATGTTTAGCGATATGGAATGACCCGGTTATCACAAAAGGGGCCACTATATTTATAATTGCGTTATACAACTTATACAATGTTCGCTGATCACCAATCCAATTGCACACTCTGAACACATTTCCTCCAAGCTCAACAGAAATAACTCCGGTGAAGATGGCCAATGGAATAGTGCTGCTGAAACTGAATATCCAGACACAAGCACAGAACTTGAACATCATGGGTGAATAAAGTAGAAAGCCCTATTACTGTGCAAAATGCCTATGTCCTCATCAACTAAGTATATCGTCGCAGTTATTGCTGTACCGATCTGTCACTCAAACATCTGAAACAATAATCAAATTCGCCACTTGTCAGATGAAGTTGCAATCAAAGAGATGTAGATCTGTCGAGAAAGGGTGAATGTCAGTCGAGAAAGTGTCTGAACTGCAAGTAAGTGATTAATTTACAAGTTAATCAACGTTCTGTTGAATATTTTGAAACGGTATATTACCCAATCATATAGACGCAATCCGTGGTTTGTCAGCGTGGTGTAAAAGCAGAGACGCATGGAAGATATGACATATTTAGAAAGTATTTTGACTGAATTGCTGCTGTAATGTACAGCAACCGCTTCCTTTCAAATTGCTTTCAAAATATGAAACGTGATATGTTATTACACAATGAAAGAGTGTTCTATCTGCACAGATGTGACGTCACACATTATCCCGATCGCAGTTCAACATCAACCCAATGTTAAAAGGCAGATAATTATACACATTGCGGAATACGTTTGGAAGTAAATGCTATAGAGGTATCCATTTCTGGCCCTGCCGTGTCAATTTCTAGCTAAGCACCGTCCATGCTTTGTGCGTGTTGGGCTCGATTTATATACTTTGAGTCCCGAATTCCGAGGTAATTCAAGGTAATTATACAGACAACCTGTTGAATATTTTGAATGTAATTTGGCTTGTGCTGTTGCTGCCTGTGGCCCGTATTGCCAATATGGCAGCAACGGCGCCCGGTCAAATTATTTCAAAATATTCAACCGACGATTTATTATATAGTAAAGCCATGCAAGTCCTACACTTGACGGACTATTCAACGTTCATGACGGACGTAGATGCGTCATTCATATACGCATTTGATTGTGATGTGACGTAAGTGTTTATGACATCATATACTTGAGCAACAACTATATTTGACGTGCTTGTTATAAAAACACATCACTGATACGACAAAAGCAGACTGCGAATTATCACGATTGCAAATTATAACCAGTGACGGATCAAGAAAATATGATTAGAGAGGGCGTGACCTGAATCATGGGTGTTCGTGGACGCTCCTCTGAGATCTTTCTAAATCACCACGCTCTCAGAATCATTTCCTGTATTTTCCAAGGTAAATATAGATATTACCCTCGGTAATACTATTCTATTTTCATTTAGAGGAATCCTTTTATATCTACACACAAATTATAAGCTAGGACGAATTCAGAGGGGGTGGGGTTGGGAGGGGGGAGTCAGCCGCCTCCGCCCCCACCCCCCCCCCACCCTTAGAATACTAACAGTCATAGTTTTCTTAATAATTTAGCTGAAAGCTGCTGCTCCTATAGATGGCACTATATTTCAGCCAGACCACCCTTGCAAATTGCTGGTTTGATGTAATACACTTACATGAAAAATATACCACCTGCTCGAAAAGATTTGTGCAGACATTTCATAAAAGTATTTATACTCTATAAAGTATGTTTCGTCATTTGGCTATAAAACCAAAACAGTTTATACAAAGTTTGACAAATAAACAAATGAATTTGCCTAAATGCATATCCTATTTCAACATATTGAGTTATTTATCCAAAACCCACACAAATTTAAGTTTGACGCGAAATTATTCTCAAGGTAACAACCATGGGCTCAACATAAATATGTTTCTCCTGAAATTACTTGCCTAATGTTGCTGACAGGTTCATGATAATATAACGTACACATATATCCATACTTAATGAACATTACACACCTGATAATAAAGTACCTGCGCTTACCTGACAATTGAAATGACCACCAGGTGGTACTCACTAGCCAGTATGGACGAATATAAGATTTCCGTCGTGAATGGACACAACCACGCCGGTCCAGTCAAGTATGGAACACGCACCGTTGTCCAAACAATACTTATAGCACACATAATGGCGTCAACAAAGCACATGCTGAGAATTAAAGTAAAAATTGAAGACCGATAGCGCTTGTATTTTATCAGATATACCGCTAAAATGACATTGGCAATCAGTCCTCTATGGCATGTGTGATGTCAGGGATAACTCTTAACCAGGATTGTGCTGCAGCAATGAATTCTCGATGTAATCCGGCATGGGATTGTCTTCACCGTCTGTGCCATTTACTGATGAAGTTGTATAGTTTAAGATGAGTATTCCAGGAGCAAATCCGACTTCAGAATATTCCATCATGATGGCTAGATAATGGCAGAAACGCTAGCGCGTGTTAAATGGTGAAATCCAGAAATATATGTTGTGAACATTTAAAAACTTCCGGAAGTTAATCAATTTATATTTACACACATCTTTATCCACACCAAAACAAATGAGATGTGATAATGTGTGGCAACGTGCTCCAGGAAACCTTTCCAATGAAGTAAGAATCAATTCGTTCATGCTGAGATATATGCCTAAGCTGTAACTGTTATACCTCTAATACAGGGCCACATTTGAAAACAGTATTCACACGCGTAACAACACCTCTTATCTAAATGGCTAAAGATGGTACACTCTTGTTTCTGACGTGAATACTGTAACTGTTGTCTATTTGTATCACTTTCAGTTAGTGACATGTGATTAACAATGGGCCAAACGAGCCTTATTATCAGCACTTGCACTACAAAGAGTTTGTAGATGACGATTGTTTGCTGCGTTAGAATTGGCTATGACGAGCAAAGGGTATGATGGTTTGTGCGGGACGAAATCATCATGTGCTGAACTCTGTTTCGTTTTCATAGCGTTGGGGTACCCACATTGGGCTTCCGAGGGTGCTCCGATAGTTTTGTTATCTGGCATTCAACTGTGAATATGCACTTTTATTAGACTCACTACTCTGTATTATAAGTATAATTGTATAATTTAATGTCACCAAGTAATTAAATATAGTATAGTAACATATATGTATTCATTCTTGTTACACCATGATACATGTACTTTGTAATATAATTGTATGGTAGACGCGGTTATAAGCCCTGTCTTATCGCGCTCCCTCTAAGACAAAAATAAATTATGTTTAAACCAAAGGGTAAGACACATCTTCAAAACAGATACGCATTATCGCCAGAACTGTTAAACGAAGAGCAGATAATCTATAAATTCAGACAGACCCAAGAATGAAGTATTGACGAATCGAAACACGCAAGAATATAAATATTGATCAAATTGATGAACACGCCGTAGCGAAGTGCTAATAGAAACAGCAAAGCCAGTGTAAATCCAAGAAAGTGATCTTATCAAGATATGTACGTATGTAAGAGTACTGTATTCTGCGGCTGTCGTAGTAGAAACATTCTACAGCTGCAATCAATCCTTCATCGCTTTTGCTCACTGTACCTTGTCCTCAGCCAAAATCCTTAGCTTCCTCAGGTAGATTCTTGACTTGAGGGTACCTAATCCTGCTTTCTTGAGGTCACCTCATAGCACACTTAGCAGATTTATGCAATGACGTCCTCTCCTGGCTCTGTATGTGATGGCTCCGAGTAGGGCGAATTCCAATATCAAGATATACATCCTAGCAAGTGAACAATTAACACGCATGCTTGAATGCATTTAAGACACATGTAATACAATTACCATAGCCCTTACACAGTATGGAATCGACAGAGTACAATCGCATAGTGTTGGTTTAATTGCTAAACATCTATATTTTTAGTTTATTCAAGCTGGCGATAATACGCAAATACGACACCCAAATGGTGGAAGAAGACGAATAAGCCAGATAAAACCTTTTCTGACAAGGTAGGCCAATTTAAGCTTCATGCAAGAAAGTTCGCATTACGGCTTGCTAAAAGGCAAAGAAAACAAGTTATAAAACACCAATTTTCTATAAATCAGTTTATCTCGTCTCTTGTTTCCCACCTCGACAGTTCCAAATAGGTAGTGGGATATATGGTTGTAGATACATTTTACATGTGCTATGGTATTGGAAATTCCACCTAATTTGGAAATAGCGTCATTTGCTTCGTTTTCTGATTGGGAAGCCATTATTGCAATAAAGAAATCAACAGCAGACGGAACTCAATGCTCAATGAACTCATTGCATGCTTTAATATTTTCTATGTTTCAATTCATTTACGAGTGATGAATGGATACACCAGAACACATACTACAATTAATTTAATTGTCAAGACAATTGACTAGAATTGGTAATTCTTATTTCAATTGTACAAACGCGATCTTCCCATAAGCTATCTGCCATGTTCACTAATTTGACTATGAGTTGATGCTGCCTGAGCCAGAAACAGATCCTGGTCAAATTTGGACTCACATATTTAACATCACATGTAAATTTAACTTAATGTTGCAATATGTGGCAATGGACCTTTCCAGTTTTAGCTATGCCCCGCCTACCCCTAACTAAGCTCCACCCAACTTCACATTTTTGCGATCGATCGATCTCTGAACTCCCTGGCTTCAAAATATTCAACAACATGTTTCTCAAATAGCAAAAACATACAATTCGTACAACGTGTCGGACTATTAAGCATTAAAGACTTAGTAGAATCATTCTTGACGTCATGATCATGGCGTTTGGCAAACACGTCGCGTAGTGGATTATGACGTCATATGATTGAGTAAGGAATTGGTTTCAGGAATTCCATGGTGTAGAAAGTAGTAAATTTTAAACTTTATAGAAAAGTAAATGACATAAATAAGATTTACTGAAAGAAGATCACAAACTGGAATTAGATTTCAATAAAAATAAAGCCGTGCTTTTATAATAGACGAAACTAGCGTGAATGAAAGCTATGAGACAAGACATCAGCTTCGATACATGTCCGAGTTTAATAAACAATAGTGGCTCTCGTGCATCTCATTAATATGATGGTGTCTGCGTAAGCTGTTGTGCACTATAAGTGACTAACAACAAAATATCATTCACACGATGACACCATTCTGTGATTCTAATGGAAATTGAGGAACGTGATTGTTCATGACGAAATTTACCATATAAAATATTTAAACAATATATTTTCTTTTAATTAAATTCCATAAAAGCATCATTTACATATTGCCAACAGCTGAAACAATCACTATCAAATTTAGTACATTCAGTTGGCATGATGGTGGATTGAAGTTGGTAAATTATCATCTACGCTAATCAATCCATTCGTTCCAGGTATTAGTTGGGCATCCTAGAACCTTTCACTCACTTTTGACTGCGCTTTCCACAATTCTATGTAATGGCCTTAAGGTGAAATCAGGTCCAATTACTTGGCCTTGTCTACATACTCCAACTTTTCCCTGATACCAAAAGGAAATTTAAAAACAATTTCTATCGATTGCGCGTTGTGGGTGTTGTTGGTGCTATCTTGACTCGCCTAAGACATTCACTGAGATCACATTGATGATATATTCGGATGGAAACTATTCCCGGTTGCTACAATAATAGACCTGAAGATTCTTTGTCTAATTTGTGTTCTGCATCTGTGCTTAAATAGCTGTTTACCATGGCCTTCAGGTCAAAGGTTTCTTCATGTCTATGATTGTAGCAACAGCGAATAGTTTATATCCGAATATATCATCAATGTAATCTCAGTGAATGTCGTAGGCGGGTCAAGATACCGCCAGAGGGATCGGTTAATGTAGTTGGGGTCGATGTCATCTTCTTTTGTTCGGATTTTTTTAAAGTTTCGATTAGGTCTCTCTCAATCTGGCGATACGTAAGCGTGAGGAGATAATGTTTTAAGTCATTGACATTTCAGTTTGTTTTTAAATCATATCACTAGTTGTGTGCATTGTCTCCTACTCTAGGTAGTTTGTGTCTTTGACTAAGAATGGTGACCAGACCACTACATTGCATTTTAAAGCGATGCCAATCTCATCTCAAATGTTATACTGCACCGATAGATTATGGTTTATAGATTGCAGATCATTCATATCCTGTCACATTCCCGTTTCTGTATCACAATTATCTGCTTTGTAATATCTCGTAAATGTTGAACAGTGATCGCCGCCATTTTGTCTCTTCGAGCGATAGTGCGTGATGTCATGTAAGTGCCAATGCATTACATTCTTTATTATGTAATATTCATCTCGTTAAATATTTTCAAATTAATTTGACTGGAAGTTGTTGCTGCCTATGGGAGCAACAACTTCCAGTCAAATTAGTTTCAAAATATTCAACTGCTTACCTGTATGATTGCTTTTATACCACACTGCCAAACTATAGCTGGCGCCTCTATGACTGAGCTATATCCCGAAGCAGGCACGCTAGGATTTTTCTGATTGGTTGAAACGTAAATCATGACAGCCATCATAGGTTGTAGAAATGTAGCAACATTTAGCTACTAAAGCCTGAATATCTTTCTTTAGATGCATGATGAAAAGCTTAATATTACCTGCATAGTTTATGAGTAGCATATTATATCACCTGAATAGCTATCAAGAGTTCAGATTAGTTATCCTCTAAGGGCGAACCTACATAAGTTTTGTATACAATGGCCCTTTCCATGTTTAGCTATGTTCCGTCCATCTCTAGCTAAGCTAGACTACCAATTTCCAGAAAACCATACAGGTAAGCTATTGGATGCTTTGGAACTAATTTGGCTATGGCAGCAACAGCGTCCAGTCAAATTAGTTTCAAACTATGTAACAGTATGTTTATTAAATAGTAGAGACATACAATTCGTAAAACTTGTCGGGCTATTAAGCGTTAAAGACGGGCCAAATAGAATCATTTATGATGGTAGCTCATCATATTTCCTGGTTTGATATATGCGCGATCAAGAAGCGATTTATGGCCAGATTCGGTAATGACGAATATGCTTGTCGTATTTTATACAACGAGGAAGAAGAATGCAACAGGTTTGAATAGATGAAATAGTTGCTGGCTAGAGGGTTTTTTTCTGGACAAAGCACTGCTTGAAAAAATACGTGTTCATTGTTTACATTATGTGTCCATTTGATGGCCAGTACGTTTCGGGGGCAAATGGGTTGAAGACATTTAGCTTGTGTATAACTCTGGCAGTTCCCTTCCATATTTTATTGCCATCATTGGCTCTTGGAACAACGATTTGGGTGTATGGACGCCTTTTCACCGCAGCACTAATGCTCTTAGCCGTCCACGCTGTGTGGTGTTTTATTCGATTGGTGCTACTTTGCCAAGGCTTATAGTGACATCAATTTCTGCTCTTTTGATATATGACAATGTAGGGAAACTTGTCGAAATCTTCTATTGTTTGCTGCTAAATAGTGACTGGTTGCCCCTGAAGTATTCCAATCATTATGGTTTCGGTTTACTCATAGCTGATGCTTAGCTCCAGCTTTGCTCCTGTTTTCCCCCAAGACTACTTATAATGGTTTGGAGAGTCTGTAAATCGTCGGCCAACAGAGCAATGTCGTTTGCGAAGTTCAGGTCTTTCAATCTGCTTTGCTGCCACTTGATACCGAAATGTATCTGATCCGGTCATTGCATTCTTCATAATGAAGCCAACAACTAGGATGTACAGGGATGGTGAAAGTATATAGCCTTGGTGAATTCCGGTGATTATGTCAAAATAATCTGTGATGCCTGTACTTGTTTTACGAAACAACTTGAGTTTTGATACATATTCTTGAAGATGTTGATGCATCTCTCTGGAATGACATACTGCCTTATGAAGTTCCATAGAGAGTTCCGGTGCAAGCCGTCGAAAAACCTCTTGAAGTCGACGAAGTTAATACAGTCAGTTTGGTACACTGTAGAACCCATGTGGCTTCCCGATAGACATAGTTATGTTTTATTGTTAGGAATGTATATTGGTCTATATTTCTCTAACGCATTTATAACACAAGAGTTTTATCCACGTGCATATGTACGTGTACAAGTTTGAAATTAGTTTGATGGCATGAGATGTGTAAGTACCCGTAAAGCACACGCGCATGTACAGACGCTGGCACAGGCACACGCGTATATACATGAACACACGCACATGCGCGCACGCCGCAGCATGCACACACGTGTACACAAACACACGCATGCACACACTGAGCATGCGATGATGGTAGTAAGATTGCGAATTATATTTTCGTTACGATTGACTAGAAACACAATTGTGGAATACTCACAGAAATGTTCTAAAAATCATAAATTATCAGAATCTGACATTCAAAGTATCAATACAGGTACAGTGATAGTATATTTTGCTGTTAATCAGACAGGGATCTGTCATGACATTCAAAATATTCGGCATAATAATTATTGCATTGTAGATGCTTTGTCGTATTTGGCTTTTATTGCACGGATTCAATTTCGTATGTGACCAGGTCAAATATGTCAAAATTCAAAATATTGATTAAAATTAACTTATTGAATCAATTGAAATAAAAATATTTTGGATTTCCGGTTCAGCAGTTGATAATTTTGAAATATTTAATGCAAGCATTATTTACGATATTATTAAAATGAGATTGTCATTTATGTAATGAGGTAAGAGATATTCACTTAAAAAATTCCAGTTACCAATTTCCTACAATAGTTACACAGCGGTTATTGGTAGAATTCTGTAGAAAGATTACGTTAAATGATTACAGATGAACATAGTGCTTGAAACAATTGAGCAATTAATCTGACTTATCATGCACATTTCCAGTTTATCCGTCAAGCATATGACGTCATAATTAACTACGTGACCTGTAGGATGACGTCATAATCAATAATGTTATGAATAACGTAGATAAGTACGCTACGAACGTATAATTGGTGACGGACTAAGCGTTGCTGTACGAATTGTATGTCTTTACTATTTAATAAAGATGATCTTGAATATTTTAAAACTAGTTTGACTGGGCGCTGTTGATGACATTGCCAGTCAAATTAGTTTCAAAATGTTCAACAGCTTAACTGTATAGTTTTCTGGCAGTTCATCGATCCTAGCACGGGTGAAGTGTGGATGGAGCTTAGCTAGAGATGGGCGAGATATAGCTAAAACTGGGAAGGTCCATTGATAAACAGAGTAATTATACTATTATTATTCTATGTCAGATACGGGCATCTAATGGACAGACAAGACATTTACTAACAGTCAGACTGACATATATTAAATGTCATGGTATCTATAGATAGCTAGTTCATGTATGTTTATCATACATTCTCAAACATCGTCATTCCAAATGGTTATTAGGAAATAGTCCGGACTTAGGGTGATGGCGGGATAAATGTGTACCTTTATTAATGCCGTATCTAGAATCATGTCGTTGTAGCCTAATTAGGAACATATTTATTTTAAAAATTTGATAATTTGGATGAAAATGTAATTAAGATCCAAGTGATAATGATATTTATATAAATTAGCATGCAAAGAATATTTGATTGCGTGCTATGAAGATAAAAAACATATGAATAAGAAATAATTCGAGTTAACAATTGATCACTCGTTTGTTCCTTATTTTGACAGCGATTCTCCCACACTTATGCAGATTGTAAATCTGTAACTTACTAACACACTCAAAGAACCTGTAAGAGAAGTGACCCGTTTAGGATTTAGGATTTCATTTCTGAGAAAGGTCTTTAAAATTATGTTCAATCCCTTACATTAGTGCAAGTAGAATACATATTGGCCTAAATTGTGAAGGCAATGCTGCTGATAATAGATAGCAACAGCTTATAGCAATATTGTTTGCAAATTGAATATTACCAGGCAATCGACCGCCGGCCGACCAGCCGACAGACCGATCATCAGTAACGTCTATGACGAAATATTTATTAACATTTAATAAATATTATGTCCCGTGCTTTGAAACTAATTTGACTTGAAGCGCTTCTGTTATCGCGCCGAATTTGCAATACACTAATGCTATAGCAAATGTATGATTGCGTTTGAAAAGGGAGCAATCAAAGCATTCAAATGCATGCTGAAACCTAAGTACGCGAACGCTTGAAAAGCAAAACAAGACATCAGTGTTACGCTGATGGGATATTGGCGAAAATCTTGGCAGTTTGCATTTCCAGATGCAAATCGAGCTTTATATCAAGATTACAATGTCCTTGACCTCAAAAGTCTGAATGTCTACGCAGCTCCCCCTTGTTGAGCTAACTATATGATGATGCCTAGTTCCAATAATTTAGCCAATTCTGAAAAAGGCCAGGTGAGCTAAGTAGAACCAAACTGCTAAAGTCAGCATTTTATACAGGTGTTTCAATGACCTTGACCTCTGACCTCAATATCAGTGTACATCTTGTAGGCAAACAGGTGACCAAGTTAAATTCAAGTAGGATGAACCAATCCTGAGATATAAGGCAATATGTTGAGCGAAACCAAAGATTTACCGAAAGGAATAGTTTTATATTAAACGTCACAGTTGACTTGACTTTTGACCTTATGACTTCAATAGGAGTGTGCTGGATGATATATGTAACCATGCGTCCAAGTTTAGTCCCAAAAGTGCTGAAGTCATGTCGAGATATAAGACGATATGGTGAGCTAAACCAAACACTGAGCTGTAAAAATTTAAAGGAGTCTAATACCTATGTCACAGTGACCTTGAACCTTGACCTCGTGACCTCAATGACATTGTGCTCAATATACATGCTATAAGGAAGCACGTATCCAACGTTAGTCCAAGAGGCAGAAGCTATGCCGAGATATCAGACGATATGTTGAGCTAAGCGCAAAACTTAACCGTAAAAAGTAGATTATATGCCGAGGTCACAGCGACCGGGGACTTTGACCTCATGACCTCAATATCATTGTGCGCTATCCCGTTGATATAAGGAAACAGTCTTCAAGTTTAGTCCCAATAGGGTAAATCCATGCCGAGATATGAAACGATATGTTGAACTAAACGCAAAACGTAACCGTAAAAAGTAGAGTTTTGTACCAAGGTCAAAGTGACCTTGAACTTTGACCTCATGACCGCATTATCAGTATGCTGAATTCGTTTGATCTAAGGAAGCATGTGCCCAAGGTTAATCCCAATATGGTGATGCCATAGTGAGATATAGGACGATATCTGGAGCAAATTTGCAAAACTTAACCGTCAAAAGTCGAGTTTTATACCAAGGACACTGTGACATTGAGCTTTGACCTCATGACCGCAAGATCATTATGCGCAATCACTTTGATGTAAGCAAGTATGCTTATCCAAATTTAGTCCCAGTAGGGTGAAACCCTGTCGTGATATAAAGTTACCCGAGATTGGACTCTGACAAACAGACACAGACAGACAGACAGACAGACAGACCGACCGACCGACCGACCGACCGACCGACAGACAGACAGACAGACAGACAGGCAGGCAGGCAGGCAGGCAGGCAGGCAGGCAGGCAGGCAGGCAGGCAGGCAGACAGACAGACAGAGACAGATAGACAGAGAAACGGAACCCATCGCCATATTGTCGAAAATTCTGATTTTCACCAATAATAACGACGAACACTGGAGAACGACGCTTCAACAGCAGGGTATGGGCTGTCAGTAAACGAACGTCCTCGTTGACAAAAATATAATAATAAATAAAAGTAATAATAAGAGGTATTTTTCAGTATGAGGTTCAACGTATAGGGCTTCCTTTGCAGTATCAGCTAATGTCGGTTCTTTGTAATCATTGTAACTTATACCACACGACAGCTAATACAATAAGCGATATTCCAATTGGAACTAACATCGCACAAATGGCCTCAACTTGCGTTGGCTTTGATACAACCGTTTGCCTCCAATTGCCCGGATTGTAACGACAATCGAATGTTTTATCGACTATTCCATATTCTGCTACGAATTCATTGGCTTGCTCGTCAGCATCGTTAAAGTATCTATCAACACAGATGCGCTGAGAACACTGAAAATATAGTAAACAAAATAATAACGGATTAGGCAATGTAAATGTGACCCGGAATCTGCTTGAATTATAATTGCAACTCATTTTACATTGTTATATATTTATATATTTTCTATCCTTCCGAAACATACACCAGAATGGAGTTATCCGATGTCTTGCTCAAGTACATGACCTCATAATCAATTTTGTCGCATGTTAGCGGCCGTTACAATCAAAATACTTAGCGAATGATGTATCTAACTCCGGCATGAACATTGCAAGGTTTGATGCATTTACTACTTAATACCCAGTCAAATTAGTTTCAAAATATTCAACAGCTTACCTGTATATTTACATTGAAATTGGGATTCCTGTAATGCATAGTTCAAAGTATATAAATCGATTCTAGCACCCTTAATTGTGGGCGAAGCGTAGCTAGAAATGGGAGCGTCATATATAGAAAAGGGAGGGGCATAGATAGAAAAGGGATGGGCATTGCTAGAAATGGGAGTGGCATTGCTAGAAGTTGGCGGGGCATAGCTAGAAATGAGTCCCTATATTCCCCAGTGTGAACGGACAATGCCACTTTAAATCTTCTCTTTAGAATTTTCTTTTCTCAACACTAACCATTTGGAGAAATACTATGTATGTGAGTTTCAACAACACCTTTGAGTCAGTGGAAATGGGAATATATTATACATATATAATAGATACTTCGACTGACTTCAAGTACAACATCAAAGGACACATCTTATGATAGATGCATTGATGCATACTATGTGCATGTTACATAACAGTAGATGAATCCAATCTGGCACTCAAGTATTGAAGTAATAATCAATTAGGTCTACGACGTCACAACAAGAATTGACAGATAATACTCCGTCTTACAGCTGGAATAGTCCGTCAGGTGTACGAATTGTTTGTCGTTGGTGGATTTATCATTTCTATTAAATGTTTTGAAACAAATTTGACTAGGCACTGTTGCTGCCATAGGCCGCAAACGATACCAATCAAATTACTTTCAAAATATGCAACAGCTTACCTGTGCAGTCAGCTTACATCCTTCTATTCCGTTATAGTTTCGTGCAAGCACGAGGACCAGCGCGTCCAACAAAGGTTTTTTAGGGTCATGTGATTTCCAGGGTATATCCTGTTAACGTTCTCATGTGTACGCGCTTTAGAGGGTGTTTATAAATTAGACATACTGTAGATATTTAAATAGATATGGTATTTGTATATTAGAGCCGCAAATGGTCAGAAGATGAGGCTAGAACGAGTGATTATTTTACCTATTTTGACAACTATTAGTTATATAATTTATAAGATATGTTGTCATAGCAATAGTTTATTTCTCCATGAAGGTAACACGTATGTAGTTTTCAGATCCAGATTGATTTTGACTACCAACTGATCAAACGGGCCATAGTTTCCACATATTGACACACATTTTAAACAGTTTTACTTTTCCGGTATATAGACCAAGTGTTTTGATTTTCAATATAACATTTGTTATTTTATAACGGAAAGCAGCAAGAGTTTGATTTTATAATAGGTTTTCTAACGACCGATCCCAGTATCAGTAAAAATGGAATTTGGCCTGATCTAAATTTACAGTTATAAATTTAGTTAAGTTTTCGTATCAGCCCGTCAATCTCATTAGTCTTAGTGCCAAATTTCCCTGCGCTCAAATGATTGACATTGATAGCACTTCATCGTCGTACTACAGAAGAATTTTAGCCCTACGTCACCCTCCAAGACACATGACACGCTACTTAGAATCAATCTGTAGTCCCGTTAGTGGATTTTTTGCAAGTGGTAGGATTATTTTAGCGTTTATTTTTCTCTAAGGGTACCGTAGCAGCTCAATAAATCGGCATGTTCCCTAGTCAGTTACGATAGTCGGTCGATCGGTCGGTCGGTCGGTAGGTCACAAAAGCTTATTCCGTGCTGTAGTTTCAAGAGTGTATCTTATGCATCCATCCCTGAGGATGTGTGGTAAAGTTATGGTCAAAAGGCCAAAGGTTAAGGCCCCGGCTACCGATTGAAAAATGAAAACTATGTGACTGAAATAAACATTTTGCCAATAACTCTGGTTCTACTGGATCAGAAATTGGTCGAAGATTGACCCTCGGGTATTGAAGATTGGTGATAATGTTGGGGTCAAAAGGTCAGATATTAAGCTCATGATTACACAATTAAAAATCCTTTCAGACGGGAACGACGCGAGTATTTTTGGTTTGGGTGTGTGCTTGTTGGCGTCCAAAGAGCAGTCGGTGATCACGTTAGACAGATGGCTGTGCTGGTAGCAGATGAAACATCCACGGTGTCCCTTAACTAGTTGTCCGTCTGTCCGTGTGCCCATCCGGCAGCCCACCCACATACCTGTCTACCCGTCCATACCCGCCCGCCCCATTCATTCATTCGTTCGTTCATTCGTTCGTTCATTCATTCATTCGTTCTTTCGTTTGTTCGTTCGTTCACGAGTTCGTTCGCTTGTTCATAATTCATTCGATAATGTTATTTAGACGTATGATCCAATAACATGAGCAAATAACTAAGAGGCAAGCTGAAAGTCATATGCATAATTTAGAATCAATAAAATATGGAGGGATCCGATCTGTTCCTCAGGTAACTGACGTTATGATCGAAATACGTCACTTGTCAGGTGCCGTCACAATAAAATAGCATAAGTCTGTCGCGAATGTGGTAAATAGCCACAGGCAAATTTGTTTCAATATATTTAACAACTCACCTACATGCATAGGGGCCTACAGTTACCTTGAAATTGAGATTTTCGGAATTTAGCGGCCAAAGTGTTAAAATGGATCTTTTCATGTTTAGCTAAGCCCCGCCCATCTCTATCTAAGCTCCGCCCACACTTCGTCGCATTGGGATTGATCGATCCCCGAATGCCCTAACCATCAATTTCCTGAAGAATATACAGGAACGCTGTTGAATATTTTGTAACTAATTTGACTGGGCGCTGTTGCTGCCTATGGTAGCAACAGCGCCCAGTGAAATTAGTTTCAAATTATTCAACATAATATTTATTAAATAGTAAAGACATACAATTCGTACAACAACGCATAGCCCGTCTTCAAATATGCATTCGTGCCGTACTTATCTACGTCATTCTTGACGTCATTCATTATGATGTCATTCTACACGTCACGTAGTTGAGTATGACGTCATACTATTTGTGGATATTCTGGAACGGTGAATTGGTTCAAATGCGCGCACAATTTGGGCGGAGCTTAACTAGAAAGGGGCGGGACAAAGACACAAATTAATCCATCTATTTAGATTGGTGAATTGATAACAAGAACGGCAAAGTAGAAAGCACAATCTGGCAATAGCTACAGAAAATGGCATTGGGAGGTCGTTAGATATGCCCTACTTAACATCGCTTTACTCCTGTGTTATAAAAGACCCTTCTTGAAAGGTGATACAATTAATCAGACACCTGCTTGTTGACTGACAGCGACAGCGGCTTTGGTCAGTATATATTGATGTGCATTATAATTGAAACACGTAACAGAATAGTGATTAGAATACTCTCGATTGACAACCACTAAGGCAACGTGAAACGTAAAATCCCTTCTACATTCTTCATCATATTAGACTAAACGTACTCGTACAGCCATTTACCTGTGTGATCTGATTATTTTCAGCTAACTCGTTTAGCTTGTCAACGGTGAACATGTTTTGGTAGAAAAAGGCTGTCGTTACTTGTTTTCCCTCTGATGTTTTGTAGTCGACATTAATAGTATAACATAGATTCAGAAAGATATCGTCATTATTCTCCTCATCCTCGGAGGCATCTTCATCATCTCTGGTCGGAGGAGGTGGGCATGGCACAAACCAGGAGCGAATCTTCTTGTTAAGCACACCATAGTCCACGTGAGCCCGTGACGTCTTGCTCACTCGACATTCGGCCTCCTTCCAACCAGAGATTTTGAGCTACGGACGCACAACGAAAAGCCCTGGCCACAACAAAATGAATGCCAGAATAAAGCTCCAACATAGTAGTATTGTACCTCCCATGCAGCGGATTACAATGTCTTTCAATCAATACTGCGAACGGCTATCTTCTCTGAAAGGAATCTGTAACAAGATCAATAAGAGATTAAGTTTTTCGAATGTCCTGATTTTTCCGGTTTTCCAGATTTTTTTTCGGATCACGACTGCGGTGGAATCCTAATTTACTGTCGCACCCTTTCTTGTGTTAAGATTTGAGCCAAATCTGATCAGTAGGTTTTTTTAGATAGGAACAGACAGACAGACAGACAGACAGGCAGGCAGGCAGGCAGGCAGGCAGGCAGGCAGGCAGGCAGGCAGGCAGACAGACAGACAGACAGACAGACAGACAGACAGACAGACAGACAAGCAACACCACCGCTGTCGCCGCCGACGATGACGATGATGACGACGGGGAGGACCAAAGCTGTGACGACGACCAAAGTGACGGTGAAGACTAAATCGACTATGGCAATGATATACATACATTGACAACACTTATAACTAAAAGTAATTTGTGGACAACTACTAACCTCACCGATCGGCCGCCAAACACGTATTTTCCCTCAAAGCATATGTGATCTTCGGAAGAGATAGAGAGAATGGACCAAAATGAGGCCTCAAACATGCATTGTGAAATATAGTCATTCAGCTGAAAAAATGTCCAGACCTACTGACGAAGATACCGAAATGATTGGAATCCAAATGTCATGAGAACGGAATTCCTTATCTATCTTCAATGTGTAATCACAACAAACATAACAGCTTCAACTTCTAAACATTCAGCCAGTCAGTTGCCCAAATTTTGGTACGAATAACAATCTGTCAAGACCTTGCCATGGCGACAGTCAATGTGTCCAGGATTGTTCAACGCCAAGTACATCAACGTCTAGGAGGTATTGATCACGAACCAGTGATCCGTCACATCGAGCATGGTACACAGACCTTAAAAAAGATCCAAAATCTAACTGAAACTACAAAAATAGGGGACGACAGCTGCAAAAATGGTTACCTTAGGCTACAAGACTTGGAAGACGTAATAAAATCATACATGCCATCCATCCCTGATGGAGCAATTCATACTGTAGCGAAAGAGCTAAACACCCGGGTAAAATACTCAGTTTCCATAACTGCACAACTATGTCAGTCAAATGGGAAGACAGTCCGTCAGATGAAGATGTTCGTACATAACAAGAAAAGTCAAGGCTCCCGCATGGGAAGATACAATAGACTCGCAAACTATCCAGGGAAAGCCGCTCCTCTCAACATGGAGAAAGGCACAGGGTTGTGGAATCCCACCAAATTGCTAAAGGATGACAACACAGGAAAACGTCGAGCTGTCATAGAGTAATATGGAACGAATCTCTTGACAAATTGAACGTAGCTAAATGGCTGGGCAGTCATTAGCAAGAACAAAGCAATATTAAGCTACCAGGAGAAAGAGCCAGCCCTTCACAGGTAGACAGAAAACATTAGTTAATAATGGGACATCCTGACAACTACATGACAGATGCCGTTTGACTTGAAGTTGAAACATCAATAAATCATCTTAATTATTAAAATTTTATGACCAGACAATGTCCGCAATGATATGCATCGTTAGCTATGTACTGTCGGAAAAGATAACACTTGACACTTCTAGATGAGCTACTAAATCAGGTACTGTTCCAACGATGTGGATAATACCGATCAACTGGAATGGGAAGAAAAGTGAAAATTCCTTCTCATTCTTGTAGGGACAGGAGAGGAGTACATCAATCACTCTCCTAAGTAATCTAGGAACGTTGATTTGGAGAGTGATTAAGAGGCACACAAATGCGTGAGACCACCGACCGGGTGTGAGGGTGGGGGTGAGGGGGGTGAGGTGGGGTGGGGTGGGGGCTTCCAACTAGAGCATGGATTATATTGTACATTGCAGAAGGATCAACTAGGTCCTCATTACCTATGGCTTAGTATTCCCCTTAAGCCCCTACCCACATACCCAGTACCATAATGTACCACACGTCCAATGGTGTGTACCTTCCACTTTGGTGTACCTTATTGTATGCACATAACCAGGCTGCTATGTTTGGCGTATTTATGCATAGTCTTGTACGGGACACGAACATTAACTAACCAAATTTCTACAACAGGCATCGTTGATACCCGCAGATAGTAACCATTTCTCCTCAATCAACAACTTCTACTGTTACTGAAATACTCGGTAAAGAACTAGCACGATTTTCCATCAGTGTTATACTTGTCCAGCATTCCAGACTGCATTCGCCATAAATCCGTCCATAAAAGCGTAAAATCAACCTGTTCTGTGGATAGCGCTTGCCCATCATTTCCAGTGTGGAAACATTCTGCTGAAATGGCAGCCTGGGACAGCTGTCCTGAATTCTGGGAAAGGATGTCCTAGTAGGACTGGTGGACAGAGCAGTACTTATTGAGATTTGTTGTTGCTCAGAATATCTTCAGACATTGCATGCAGGCCGTTCATAATGTGATTCTGTGAACTGTCTTAGTCTGTTTTTGGGTCTATCCTAGTGCTCCTTGATGAGCTGATGTGTTGTCAGTCTCTTCACGTTCTCTGCATGTATAAGGTATTTGTAGTCTCACCATTTATCCAGTGGCTAGAGGTCAGTCGTTTACACTATTTCTCGAATTGATGTGCTCTTCATGGAACAGATGATGAATTGGAGACCCATATTTTGCACCTACTCCAGTTTTCTCCTGTTGGTTTTGAAGGCTGTTGTCCAGGTTGTTTAGGCTTATTCAGGAAAAGGTCTTGCTGCGCCAGTATGAACTTGACGGACGAAAAAGTTTTTTAATTGTTCTTGCTTCCTCTGCTTCTAAATTTATTTCCATGTAATTCGTTTATGCAGCTTCACATCCAGGACAGTTGGAATACCCACATGCAGCAATGGCTGTTCTGCTATAGTTAACTTTACCTTCTTATTCGAGGTTGACAGCGAGAACGAAGTTGAGGCTGATTTGTGTTTTGTTGAGCTTCATTGCCCACTTGCTGGTCCAATTACTGACTCTATCAATAGTTTCCGGGATTCTGTAGGTTGCAGTTGTAGTGTGTTCAGAGGAATTCCAGACTAAAAATCATCAGCATGTTGGGTGTGGAGTCATGACTTCGCTCTGTTGTGGTGCCGTTAATATACACCACAACAAAGTAGGTGAAATGGAGGCCATCTGCCATCTTACTTCTTTAATTTACAATATTGTTTCTTCCATGTTCATTCTTGCTATATGATGCAATAGTATGTCAGCCAGCCAGTTGTACACCTTTCCTCGGACACCTACCCTCAGACGGTTAGGAGGTTCATGAGCAATCCCTCTTTCCACGCACTGCCTAATGCTTTTGATATTTTGGGGAAAACTTCCAGGACCTTCATTTTCTCCTGAAAGTCATTCTCTATTTCCTGAGTTAGCAGAGCTAATTGATCCTCTATGGTGTGGTGTTGACGGTATCCTGTCTGTGTGGGTATCAGAATTTTATTTGACTCAAAATGCCAAATTAATTGTCTGTTGATGATATTTATGTTCCAGCAGCTTTCCAACGCAGCTGAGAATACTAATGGGTCTGTAGCTTACGGCTCATCTCGTATTGTCTCCATTTTCGTGAATTCGTTGGATATGGGCTTCATTCCATTTGGTTGGAACTCGGCCAATGTACCAGCATTGGTTGAAGATAGACAATATTATTCGATTGGCACCGGGGCCAATGTGCTTGACCATTTCGCTCGTGCTTTTTTTCTGTTCCAGCTTCTTAATGGGATTTAGAGCTCTGTGAAAGTCAAGCTGTTTGTCATACATGGGGCCAGATCGCTGACCAAGGCATCTGTCAATCGTTTTGCTTCCATTCGGACCTTCCGAACTCTTGCATGTGAGAAATCAACTTCACATTCCGCCTGATATACTCTGGTAAAAACATTTGCACCTGCCTTTCCACTCCAATTTTTCGACTCCATCATCAGCCTGAAGGTTAATTGTGTTCCTTTGAGAGTTGTCCACGTTCAGCATTTTCGTCAATTGCCAGAGTTTCCGACTGTCTTTCTCCAGGTTCAGGTAAGCAGCTTTTCTGCGTCTGTGAGAGATTTTTATCTTCAAAAACCTTCTTCAACTGGTTATTACGTTGTGCAATATTCGCATCGACACATCACAAAGATGCCCATGCCTTGAGTTCCAGTACAGTTCATAGTCTTGTCTTTCGTCTTTTGATATGAATCGTTTTGCAGATTGATTGTGACGTCATATGATTGAGTGAGGAAATGTATTCATGAATTGGATGCCTCCCGGGAGGGTGTGGCTGGGCTACGGTTTTGAAATTAGGTTATGAGTACGAGAGACTGGGTTGCAGCTGTTCATGAAAATGTGTATAATCTGCACTAATATCTAGATCTACGTTCAATAGAGAGTATTGCCGGTCTGTCTGTCTGTCGGTCTGTCTGTCGGTGGGTCGGTCGGTTGGTCGGTCGGTCGGTCGGTTGGATCAGTCTGTCGGTTGGTCGGTTGATTGGTTGGTCGGTCGGTCGGTCGGTCGGGCAGTCGGTCGGTCTGTCTGTCTGGCTATCCCGGATATGGATCAGGTCAAATTCCTGATCTATGGAAATCTCAGAAACTACTACCTCGATGTTGTTCAAATATTAACACAAGAAAGGGTGTGATCATACACTAGGATTCCACAACTTTGGGCCTGATCCGAAGAAATGCGGAAAATCCGAAAATAAATCTGGAAAATCGGAAAAAAATCCGGAAAAAGTCTTTTTACAATTTGACAAAACGAGAGGGCGAGGGTCTTCAATCCCTGATTGCTCGTGTTTTCTTATGCCCTGATTCTAAATTTGTTGCAATGCAATGGGTGTTAGTAATTCGTTTATGTCGAAATAACACTGTGACTTGGAATAAAATTATGACGCATCGTTTGCATGATGGCCAATACTATCGTTTGTAATAAATACAATATTGCTCTCTCTCTCTCTCTCTCTCTCTCTCCTTCTCACCCTACCTCTCTCACCCCACTCACTCTCTCCCTCCCCTCCATCCCTCCTTCTCCCTCCCTCCCTCCTTCTCTCTCTCCCTCCCTTTCCCCTCCTCTCCCTCTCTCTCCTCTCTCTCTCTCTCCCTCACTCTCTCCACCTCCACTCCTCATTCTCCCTCCCTCCCGCTCTCCCTCCTTCTCTCTCCCTCCCTTTCCCCATATTTCGTGATGTTACCGTCTTGTATTCCCGAGTTATGGCCTTAAAATGGGTATTTCGGTGTAAACATAGTGGCCCTGTGACCTAGATATTTGACCGTTTGACTCCAACGTCAACTCTCTCTCTCTCTCTCTCTCTCTCTCTCTCTCTCTCTCTCTCTCTCTCTCCCTCTCTCCCTCCCTCCCTCCCTCTCTCCCTCCTTCTCTCTCTCCCTCTCTCCCTCCTTCTCTCTCTCCCTTTCTCCCTCCGTTTATGTCGAAATAACACTGTGACTTGGAATAAAATTATGACGCATCGTTTGCATGATGGCCAATACTATCGTTTGTAATAAATACAATATTGCTCTCTCTCTCTCTCTCTCTCTCGCTCTCTCTCTCTCTCTCTCTCTCTCTCTCTCTCTCTCTCTCTCTCTCTCTCTCCCTCTCTCTCTCTCCAGTTTTAGCTATGCCCCGCCCATCACAAGGCAAGCTCCACCCACACTTCGCCGTGTTGGAATTGATCGATCCCCGAATGACCTACCTATCAATTTCCTGAAAACTATAAGGTAAGTTGTTGAATATTTTGTAACTAATTTGACTGGGTGCTGTTGCTGCCTATAGTAAAGATATACAATTTGTACAACAACGCATAGTCCGTCTTCAAAGCATGCGTTCGTGACGTACTTATCCACGTCATTCATGACACCATAATGACGTCATTCATTATGATGTCATTCTACACGTCACGTAGTTGATTATGACGTCATATGATGGATGGATAAAGCGGAAAGGTCCATTACCTTAAAATGTTTCCAAACAAAATAAATATTTTGAAGATAATCTCTTCTAATCCAATTATTGTCAAAATTTCCAATCAGTACATTTCTTATCAACTAACATGTTTCTGCTTTTTATTTAGAAACATTCTAACGTATTTATGAGCTGTGTTGTATATTTGGTATATATTATTTGTACTAGTCAAACTGTCAGATCAATGTTTGAGCAAGATTTTACCACAGCGCTGTAAATCAGTAGAGATAATAATATCCTAATCGAACTCGAATAAGCTATTCCATCCTACAATAATTCATAACATGTAGCCACTTGTGCTTAGGCAAGCGTTGGTAGTATTTATATTGCATATTGGCAGGGAAATATCCGTACATTTATAGGCCTACTCATGGGCCAAGAGAGGTAATAAGGTGTGGTTATGGCGGATATATCTCAAACTAAACTGCTACCCTCTTTATTTTGATCGAGCTGTTCAAATTGTCAAAACTGTGTGAGAAAAATAAATATCCATATATTTATATACACCTGTGCAAAAGTTAAGCACCAGCAAAAACAGTAGAACGTAGAAACATGATGGTACAACTAGGCTGCCATACTTTTTGTCCCAACGTTAGCTGACATAATTCCAAGTACGAAATGCACATGCATGCATGACTTCACGCCGCTTGATGTCCGTGCATGGCGGGAAACAGCACACGTGTTCAGTTATGTAAAAGTCCAGTTTGAGGTGTAGAACATTACATACAGATTTAGGCGACAAGATTAGGAATTTTGTGTTCATGACCGTGGTTTATTTGTACAGAGAGAATTAGCTCTTGATTGTGAACCGCTATGGCAAGACGAAGGTTAAGTGATCGTGTGAAATGGCAAATCATAGGCATGCATACCACTGGTATGTCATGCAGAGAGATTGGCAGACAGCTGAACATTAACCATACTGTAATCAGTCGTTTGATTGCAAAACATGGGCAAACTAACGAGGTGAAGGACAGGCCTAGATCTGGAAGACCGAAGAAGACTACTGCCCGTGATGATCGAGCCCTAGTACGCCTTGTTAGGAGATCTCCATTCACCAACAGCAGAGTGCTCAGCCAGCAATGGGAAACGCGCAATAGAGTGTCAATGTCTACCTTCAAAAGGAGACTGTATGCTGCTGGCATGAAAGCTAGGAGACATGTCAGACGTCCTCTCCTCACTGCACACCACAAAGAGGAGCGTCTGAGGTGGTGCAACGAAAGAAGACACTGGAACATGAGATCCTGGAGACGGGTACACTGGTCCGATGAAAGTCGGTTCCTGCTTCATGCCACATATGGTCGAACTCGTGTATGGAGGTCCAGACGCACGGCGTACGACCAACGTAACATCATGGAAGAAGTTCCATTTGGTGGAGGTTCCGTTATGATATGGGGGGGGGGGGGGTGCATCTCATTTGATTGTAAGCTGGATCTGTTGACTGTACCTGGAACACTAAATGGACAAAGATATCAAGATTCCATACTGGATAGAGTTGTGGTCCCTCATTTTGTAAATCATGCACCTGGAACCCACCCTATATTCATGGATGACAACGCCCGACCACATCGTGCTAGAGCTGTGCATGAATACCTCCGCCAGAATGCCATCGAAACCCTACCATGGCCAGCAAGGAGCCCTGACATGAACCCTATTGAGCATATCTGGGACATTCTGGGAAACATGGTGAGAAGGAGGGATCCTCCTGTGCAGAACCTACAGGAATTAACAGACGCACTCCATCTTGAATGGCAACGAATACCACAATGGCGTATCAGTCGGTTGGTGACCAGCATGAGACGTCGTGTCCAGGCCGTCATCCAGGCACAAGGTGGATATACCCGGTATTAATAATGACAGTCTCAAACTCGTGCACAGATGTTAAACTTCGTTTTCAGACACCATTAATGACAATCTAGCCACGTGTGTCAACTGTAGGGCAATAGTTGTCAGTTGTGTCAACGTAACCGTATTCAGGCCTCGTTTTCAAGTTCAGACAAAAACATACAGTGTTTCCCCACCATCATAATCAGCATTCCTCTAGTTCCATTATTACCTCTTGCACTAAGATGGATGGGTACATAAATGTTTATGCTATTGCTTTCTTCATAGCACATGAATATACCCTCGCATGTGCGTAAAAATAGGGTGGTGCTTAACTTTTGCACAGGTGTATATGTAGGCCGGCCCGTGTATGCCAAATATGCCAATACATAGTACACATATTCAGGTCAATAGGTCATTTTAATAATAAGGTTGGATTACAATGGCTCAGTACATTGATTGTGTAGATGTCTAAAGGAGCGGCGAGGTAGAAGCGCTACACGTATTTTATGCACGCGTGCGTGTGTGCGGTCGTGCGTGCGCGCGCGCGCGCGTGTGTATGCGTGTGTTTCCGGACTGTATCCAAAAAAAAATACTTACCCAATCCGGCTCACACTATTAGTCCAGTCAATCTACGCTTAAATAAGGTTAACCTAGAACAAATTGCAACAGAAGCTTTTTTGGTTTTATTTGATACTACTGGTCTTCAAGTACCACAAAATAAAAAATTCTTAAAAATCCCACACCGGGAAAGGTCCTAATTAATGTGATTAAAAATGACTGCCACATTTTTCTTGCAAGCTAAGGATTACATTTCCTATTAATTTTAGACGCATATAATGTATTTCTAAAAAGTAAGAAATGGTAGAATGTGATGCTAAGTGATTGAATATACTAGTAAAAGTGTTGTGCTGTCTCATTGCTAGTGTATTTACGTCACCAGCCCTTAATGGTGACGTCACATGCAGACAGGAGGCATTGAAGTATTTATACAATACGCTAGAAGCATCCATTTGTAGGAAGTCTATGGCTAAATTGTAGCTAACGGCGGAATTTATGCGCAGAATGTCTCATATGTGCTCTTTATTGCCAGCAGGTTCTTTATAACGAGCAGAGGGACATTTAACACTTTCTGACTATTATTTTCCGTGAATGTACGTTCCGGGCGGAACTTTTTATAAACTTGTTTTCCGTATTCATTTCTGTTTTCTCCACACATTTTGTAAAGTTTTCACTTCGTCAAGCTTTTCTTTGTCAAGCTTTGGCTTTATCAAGTCATTCTTCATCAAATCGGCTGAAACAAACAGTGTTTGTTTACTTTATGCACACAGAACCGCTATAGAGCGCTTTCAAGGACCTTGTGTCCAGAGCACATGTATATATGAAAACCCTACACATACATTAATTCACAACACTTTACCCATTACCATATATGAATTACTGTTGAAATATGTATGTCATTGTGTCCCATGATAATTAATCATTAATTACATTGTTTTACTTCACCATTTCAACGTCATGGACGAAACAGCAAATGTAGCATGCTGTGCAATTTGTGGGGAGAGTCTTGACAATGGCAAACCCACATTTGTGATATCATCAAAAGGTATTGCTGGAACAAATGAAGCCAGTTTGACCCGTGAGATTGCACCTATGACTATTGTAAAAGGGCAAAGATTACATGTTTTCTGTAGGAGAGATCACATTGATAGAACTAAGATCGAAGCAGCCAGAAAAAGAAAATTAGAAAGCAACCGGCGAAATACCCCATCACCCATTCTCCGCTCACAGGTACCTAAATTCCGATTCAAGGACCACTGCTTTCTATGTGGGACGGCAGTTGAGACAAATAGTAGGTGTGATGAGAATGATGATGTTTTCAAGGTACGCACATGGGATTGCCAGAAATCAATTATTGCTGCATGTGATGAAAGGCCTGAAGACGATAGTTGGACAGAAGAGGTTCGAGGACGGGTCATATATGCTAGGGATCTTCTTGCGGTGGAAGCTGTATACCACCAAGTGTGCAGCGTTAATTTTAGAACTGCCAAACAGATTCCCATGCGATATAGAAGAACCCCAGTAGATGAACCCAAAATTCCACGTTTGGGCAGACCAGTAGATACATCGAGGGAGGACGCTTTCCTGAAGGTAGTCAATTATCTGAGGGAAATCGATGATGAACAGACACCTGTAGTTGACCTGGTTAACAAAATGTCAGAATTCTGCACTGAACCTTACAGTGTAAAATTTATGCGACAAAAGCTTGAGAATCATGTAGGGGAAAGCATAGTAATAACTAATATTAACGGTCGTCCAGATGTTGTAACCTTTCGAACAACTGCTGCAAAGATATTGCAGACATTTCATGATGCACCAAAGGTGGACGACGAGGAGATAAGAAAGCATCAGATCATTAGAACGGCAGCTGCGCTCATAAAAAATGACATCAAATGTATGCAGACATCAAAAGATGTCTACCCAGGGGCAACTGATATCAGATCCTTGGAACATAATTTGGCATATCTGCCAACGACACTTCGCGTCCTCCTAGAAAACCTTTTAAGTGGGGAGTCAAAGGATGTGAAAGTTGCTTCTATTGGTCAGTGCATGATTCAGATGACCAGACCGAGGGTTGTCATTGCACCAATACCATTAGGACTTGGAGTACAAATGCATCACCAGTTTGGGTCAAGGTTTTTGATTGAATGCTTGGCAAGTCATGGCTTTTGTGTTTCATATTCAGAGGTGGTCAATTTCTCAAAAAGTGCAGCGTGCTTTCCAGGGACTGATATCCCAATGTCTGGACATTTTGGACAATATATTGCAGATAATGTTGACCACAACTTGCGTACGTTGGATGGACATGGTACCTTCCATGGCATGGGCATGGTCGTAGCCGTTACCCCTGAGTTAGCACAGCAACATGTCATTCCACGGCTAGAGTTAGCCAGTAATAATGTCCATAATGCAAAAATTGCTATTCACTACTACAAAGCAGTAAAGGGCAATAGGGTACCTTTGGTTTATGATAAACTACCTGTTGTTAGTGTGGCTGACATTTGGAAACACCTGGACGTAATGTGGAAAGTGTCATGGCCGTTGCGTCCTAATCGCCCCGGTTGGTCAGGAACCATGCAAGCCATTTGCAAAGGAATTCATCTGGGAAAAGCATCAATCCACTTTCTCCAAATGCTAGATATGGATCCAACTGACATGAGTTGTATTTATTCAACCTTGCACTTCATTGCTTCGGAAAACCAACGTCATGGTTCAACACCCATTGTCACCTTCGATCAGCCACTTTGGTGGAAGGCCAAGACAATCATGGCTCATGAAGGCGAGAGAAGTGATTTAGTGCAAATAATCTTGATTCTAGGTGGCTTCCACACAACAATGAGCTACCTTGGTTGCATTGGTCACCTCATGCAGTCATCGGGGTTAACAGACGTACTGGAATTGGTGTATGCTGAAAATGCTGTAACGCACTTGTTGACTGGAAAAGCGTATGCCAGAGCTGTACGTGGACATTTCCTGGTTGATGCAGCACTTAATGCAATGGTTCTGTCAACGGCGTATGGCATTCCTATCTTAGAGGTGAGTGAAGGAAATATAGATAATGCAGTAGTGACGTGTGATGATATTGAAGCAGCTCTACGCCATTTTGATGTAGTTATCAAATATGACTCTAGACTTGAATCAGTGATATCCGATGATGTGTTTGAGCGGATAAATGAGAAGTTAGAATCAGAGGAGTCAATGATTGTAAGTAGTCCAACAGGACGTTTATGGGTGCAGTACATGCATATGGTAGACCTGCTAAAGATTTTTCTCAGAGCTCAGAGGACGGGTGACTTTAAGTTGTACTTGAAGTCACTGTCAGATACGCTGCATTTCTTTGCTGCTGCCGGGCATTGCCATTACACAAAATCGGTATATTTGCATCTGCAGGACATGGTAAAACTAGAGAGTACAAGGCCAGACATTTATCAGAAGTTCATGACCGGACTATTTGTAGTGCGAAGATCTGATAGGTACTGGGCTGGTCTTGCTAGTGACCTTGTCATAGAACAGTCATTGATGCGGACCATCAAGACCACTGGGGGCCTCACTCGTGGGCGGGGGATGAATGAATTACAAAGGACACGTTGGCTTTTAGCACACCCTGTGTGTGCAGAAATCAACGAGGCCATGCAGGAGCTAACAGAAGCAGAATACCAAGTCTCGGAGCAACATAAAGACATGTCTGAAGCCAGGAAAGTTCGGGATCACACAGATTGTTTGACTATTTTAAAATATTTTCAGAATTACTGTCCATTTATGTCAAATGATGAATTATATAATACTGCCACTGGAATTACAGCTGATCCCACTTGTAATCAACACAAGGCATTGGAAGTTGGAAATGCCATAATACAGAAAATGGAAGGCTACGATGCATTCGAGTTTTCATTCAGGAAAAAAGATCAAGTGGTATGTATGGGAGGACATGTCGTATCGAGTGATGGTGATAAGCTTTCTCTTGACCCACAGCTCCTTTTTCAGAGCCTTTTACTTGTAGCAAATAATAGTGAATGCAATCTAGACACTGCTTTAATGCACGAGCTGTCTACATATCCACCATCTCTATTTGACAAACATGGACATCTCCGAGAAGCGAATAAGCCGCAGCTAGCAGAGGCATTGAATTCTGCAACCTCTACTACGAGCAGCACCAAATGCCAAGAAATAACACCAGCATACACTGTTTTTGATGGCGGATCATTAATCCACCGATTTCTTTGGAAGAAAGGTAGCAGCTTCAATGACATTGCCGCGATGTACGTGGAGTATGTAAAAACATTCAACCACCCAACTGTTGTGTTTGATGGATATATTTCAGGACCATCGATTAAGGATATGACTCATCTAAGACGGACAAAAGGTGCAGTGGGGCCAAAAGTTATTTTCTCAAGTAACATGACACTCAAGTCAAAGAAGGATCATTTCCTGGCAAATTCAGCCAATAAACAAAACTTCATTGATATGTTGTCCAAAAAACTCCAAGAAAATAATGTTAAAACTTTGAATGCTGTCGATGATGCAGATGTTCTGATTGCATTGACGGGGGTTGAGTGTGCCAAATCAGGCATAGCTCACGTTATTGGGGAAGACACAGACATATTAGTGTTGTGTGCCATTTCGCTGATCCTGGTCTCCACAAACTTATCTACAGATCGGATAAGCCAGGGAAGCCAGACAGGGTTGGAAAATGCATCGTTTGGGACATCAATTTTCTGCGAGCTGAAATTGGCGATGATGTTGCTCGATACCTACCTTTAATTCATGCAATAGGTGGATGTGACACAACATCATGTTTATTTGGCATAGGCAAAGGTGTTCCTCTTAGAAAGATGCAGTCCAATTCTTCATTCATGAATCATGCAAAGGAATTTTGCCACACATCTACTAAGGTCGGAATTCAGGTGTCTGGTGAAAAGCTATTGGTATGTATGTATGGTGGTAGTGAAACTGATACATTGGACGCATTGAGACTTCAAAATCTGCCACCAACGTCTGATGCAGCCAAGTATCATAGTTTTCGCGTTTACTTCCAAGTAAAGTTATGGACGAAGGAGCAAGAGATCTTAAAGCCAGAGGATTTCGGATGGCAGATTCACCAGGGAAAATTTATTCCCAGAACAATGGATAAGCTACCAGCTCCTGATTGCATTCTGAAAGTTATTCGATGCCAGAATGCAAGAGTACCAACTGCAGCAACATTCCAAGTTGTCAAGCTGTAGATCTTGCAGAATTTGACGACATAGACGTTGGTCTTGTGTAAAGATAATATGAGTATGTTGGACCTTGCCGTCCATTGAGAAAATGACGGATGTAACTGTTTGTATATAATAAACCATTACTAAATTCATCATACTGATTCAACAAATCATAAAACTTGGATTAAATTTACTTGAATATTGGAAGATTGATAATTGACGTCATGATGACGTCATCAAGAGACGTAGTAACGGATCTACTGTTAGCGGGATGTCATATAGCGATCATATCACGAAATAACAGTTCTTTGCTATCACTTTTATTTATGTAGTTAAGACATTTTATGGGTCTCCAGTCAAAGATACGTAAGATATTCAGCTTAATAATTGGTTTTAAGTGGTCCTATTAAATTCTGTGAAATAGTCCTTTACCGGGATAGAATTTTTAGGAATTTTTTATTTTCTGGTAGGTGAGGACCAGTAGCATTACATAAAACCAAAAAAGCTTCTGTTGCAATTTGTTCTAGGTATATTCCTATATTGACTGGACTATATATGGCGTGAGCGTACACCACGATTCGACTCACTTGGCCGTGATCCTAAAAGTTCGCGCAATAGAGCCATTACTCATAGTGTACGTTATGGAGTGCTTGATTAAATACTTTTTACTGTTGACATTTGTCCAGGAACAAATTTCATGAATAATTTTTTTAAAAGGGGGGGTCAAGTGCGGAGATTTTGAATTTAGTTTTTACGCCATAGCTCTTTGTTAATGAACGATACAAATTAAAGATTTAAAGGAGACTAACTAAGCATTTTGAACACAATGTTGCTGAAACATGTTGCTGATTTGGACAGCAAGAGATCATCGCATTATTGCATTAAAAATGAAATTCAGGTGTAGGATAAAGGGAATGGAATTGAAGAATCATGAATATTTCTGAGGCTTAATATTGAGCAGTAGCAAAGGATTTTTATTTTTGATTCGCAAATAGTATAAATCCGTTTGTCAGCCCGTCTGCGGGTTTATTTGTCACTTGATCGGTCAGTAGGTCCTAGATCAGTCAGTCTACCGCTTGCTTGCTCAGTCAGTACCCGGTCAGTCTGTCTATCGTCGATGGGTCCGTTGGTGGGTCTGTGAGTTGGTCAGTGTGTCAGTCGATTGGTTGTTCAGTTGGTCGATCGGTCAATGTAGCTTTCCAGTTTTTGCTAAGCTCCGGCCACCTCTAGCTAATCTCCACCCACACCTCGCTCGTATTGGGATCAATCGATCCCTGAACTCCGTGACTATCAATTTCCACAGATAAGATGTTAAATATTTTGAAACTAATTTGACTGGGTGCTGTGTATGGCGGTAATATTCACAATCTGTATTAAATAGTAAAGACATACAGTTCGTACAACAACACATAGTCCGTCTTAATTATGGGTTCGTGAGGTACTTATCTACGTCATTCAAGCCGTCGTAATAGTCTAGTACCCTGAGGGGGTTCTCATGCACCCCCTGGTGTTGTTTATGAAACCCATTTTTTAAGATTCTCAAATGTGTCTAGTAAACAAAAAATGGTGTTAACAGCGTCAACTAATGTCCCACGGGGTTCATTTGGCGGGCATCTTGCATTATGTGACGTGTCACGGTAAACGTCTGTAATTTCCATAACTTTTGAACCAAACCTCATGCAAAGGCAAATAACCCCACTTTTCCAGACAATTCGACCACAAGGAATCGATTGGAAGAGTTATTTTTGTGATTCTAACAATTTTAATGCCTCACATCGAGGAAAAGTTCAAACAAATCACTAAATCATGTGAGAAAGAGCAGGTGCATGGATACCCCATCTGATGACTAGACTAATACACCTTGCTGACTAACAACTTTGTTTTTATAATGCCTCTGCTCCTGCGGGCCTCTGCATTCTAATTAAATACATTTTGCATTATCTAACAATTACTCTACCCAATTCATTAATTCTTCAATATTCTTCTCTTTTGCATGCACAAGGTAACCTACCCTATATGATTAAATGTAAAATGTGCCAGTGATAAGGGGTTTGTCCAATCCAAGTAGCTTTGTTAGTTATATCAAATAACTGGTGGTGGATAATAAGTCACTCAATTATGAGTCTAACAAAAAGAGAAAAAGTGATTCATCTGAGTTGGAATCCCAAAAGCGCCCTCCTCAATCATGTGTCTTACACGTTGTTGGCATTGACCATGGTCATTTCACATCTTTTAAGAACATCATAGGAGAACCAACTGAATAGCTGACACAGCTCCATACAATCCGTCATTGTCAAGCGACTTGTTGAGTCACCTGGTTCCATACATCGTATGGATGCAGTATGTAATCTTATCCTAGAAACTCTGGATGATATGGGTCTGGATTCCTATGGATGACATGGAGAATGCTACAAGCGATTTCACATGAGCCCGAGCCAATTTGTTCTGAAATATCTGCTAATGCATCAACTTCAGGGAGATATCATTCACTTCGTAAATTGCCATGTGCTGTGGGTGTATGCTTGTGCGCATCACCATTATTCCCACCCGAGGGCATGTTCTGTGAGAAACGAATTAAGGGCATATTGGAAACCGTGAGTCTGTAAGATTTGCTTAGTGAGAGCACAAGGATTCTACATGGCAACAGATTGAGCCTCAAACCCTTACACCAGGGAAGATTTGTTTTCATCGACAGCTGCAGGGTAAGGATCTTCATGCGGTTGAGACGCGTTGTCACCACTACTGGATTGCCAAGTTCCGAAAGGAGTATCAATGTCATATCAGGGAAAATAGTGAGCAGAGAATCTGACCCTAGACACACAGCAGGCTCGACAGGCTGCTGCTCATGAGGAAGCATTCGACTCGGTGGTTGAGATTCTCAATGGGCATGCCATTGAGCAGAATGAGGTAATGCAGCAGACGTCTCTGCGGCTCATCTACGGCTATACAAATCCAGAATATCGGAGTGAGCAGCAGAATCATGAAATCAGTGAGGATATCAGTTTCATTAAGGTCAGCCCAAGTGACAAGTGATGTGCCTCGTTTAGTCTCATTTATAGTAACAGCATTACAGTTGCTGATGCCGTGGCACTCACATAGAGGTCTGGATCCACAGACAAGTTTGCCGATGTTGCTCTTATCCGTGGACTAATCCATAAAGAGTATAAGGAGTCAAAAGACCTGCCTTGGCCTCAAACAGCTGATTGAATGGAAGTCCAGTGTGACAAGCTGCTACTTGGAGAGTTGAAAAGGTACCTTAATCTAGTCATGACTGGTACACCTGAGGTTGGAAAGAAGAGAGAGAATTCGAGGATTCAACGATTGGTTCTCTCATTTGTTCAAGACGTGTGTCGTGCTGTTACAGACGGGTAGTGGAAGCTTCCTAAACATATTCTGCTTTGCAACACCATCCACCATGTGTACCGCAGCAAGCAGATCCCCATCATTGTGAACAGCTTAAGCCACCCGGATTTCTATTGATTTAACTTGGAGCGGGAGACAGCTATGACCAGGGCCATTGATGGTGTCTACATACCTAACACCGTTGATCATTACTGTCCTCTGTCACTGTGTGGCAACCTCAACAAGATTGTCACCAATGTCCATGGGTCAAATGTCAACTATACCGGAGACAACACACGGCTTTCAGAAAACTCGAGCATGAACCTTGCCTCAATATGAGAGATCAAAGGATAGGAGTCTCAAGGTTGACGCACTCGAAATCCTCGCTGAAATCAACATCTACAATAAGTAAAATTTACATGATATATACAATACGCACACGCACACGCACACGCACACGCACACTCACCCGCCCACGCACACGCACACACGCGCGCACGCACGCACGCACGCATGCACACACACACAAGATGACATCCACGAATTAAGGCTGATGGCTCTGTTATCAAATTAAGTGGTTATATTAATATATGAGCAGAAACTACATATCATTCATAGTGTAAATTTGAAGTTAATGTTCTGCTAGGTACTGTTAGCAGACATTCTTGTCCCGCTTAGAATAGTTTTGTAGCAGAGCATTGAAACTATTGTCCGCCTCTGTTACTGAACATAAGGCTGCACTTGTGTCTAGGATCAGATTCTCCGCTCACTCTTTTGCCCTGATATTACTTTAATAATCCACTCAGCTTCGCGTCAAATCGCTGGTAGCATTGTCTATGGTATCCATATGAACTCAGATCTACATCATCAAGCGTTTCTGGGATACGATCACATACCGCATCCATACGCCAGGGGCCAGTTTCACAAAGGTGCGCAAGTACGATATTGGACGTAAATATGGCGTAAGTACGGTAGGGGGCGTAAATCGGGTTTCACGAAAAGCGCGTAACTTACGCGGGGGGGGGGGGGGTAAATATGGTCGTAACTTACGCGTGCTGAGACCCACGCGTAAGTTAGACGAAAACGTCTAACTCAGACCATCACGTTCAGAATCGCCTTTTCCAGCGTACACGGCGAGTATTCGCGAGAGACTAATTAGGTCAACATTTAGGTAGGGAAGACGTGTTAAAATTAGATCTGTTTATTCATAGCTATTTCTTTTGTGCACTTCGGAACTTCGCATATTTTCCAGAATGCATTGCTATCGACACAAACAGATCATCACTGAAAAGTTTGCCTTTATTATATACCGTAATTTAAGTTGCCAAAATGAGTCACCAGTTTTCGAATATCCCTATCGCTTCGGTTATTGAGCCAGCCATCCCAGGGGTAATTAAAAAAAATAATCCTCTTAGTCTGAAAATGCAAATTTCTCAAGACCACTGCAGAAGCTGTTTTTTGGCTGGCTAAAGCGTTAAAACAAGAAAACAAGAATCATTTCCAGTGACTTCCATTTCCTTTGTTAAAACTAGCCCTATGAACCTGTGGTCGAATAAGGTGGTGGCACAATATACACTCTCTGAATCTGAATTGTTTAAATCAGGTAGCCATATTGGATTTTGAATGCAGGGCAGTTGTCATAGCCACAATAGATATTGTCAAAAGGAACAAATGATGAAAGTTGTTAAGTTCCATCATGCAAATGTCAAACTTATTGACAGACAAACCTGTGTATACACTAAAGTTTTTCCAGTATGGCCTTAAAATTAAAATATTCCTCAAGGGAAAGGTTTAACCCTTTAATGGCATGGTTCATACACAAGTACACAGAAAGTCTGGGAAAAGTGTGGAATTATAAGAAACCAATATATTCAGGCCTTGAAAATTATGGAAAATTTAATATTTTCTCCCACAGCTTTGGAAAATGTATGGGAAATTAAAATATTGGCAGATGTGATTCTCATTTGCAAAATAATACAGATAATAATCAAAATATTGATGATCTTGGCTACAAATTTCATAATTTTTCTGAAAAATTTGGCAGCTTTCATATGGACACAGATTTGAGACATAAAATGGGACTAGAAATTGATTAATTAGGTCTGGAAAAGGTATAGAAAAAGTATGGAATTTCATTCTGCAGAAGATGTGTGTACCCTGTAATGAGAAAATGTAGTCAAGAAAAAAAATTGTCCCATAGAAAATATCCATTTGCAGACCCATGAGAAGACTATTTTTGACAACTTATCACTGAAATAACAGACTGGCTTGATGATTTAGCCAGTCATTCCCGTGATAAGATTTCAAGAATAGCATTCTCTTGGTCTGCAAATGGATTATACATTGCCCCATAGAAAATGTCCATTTGCAGACCATGAGAAGACTATTTTTGACAACTTAACACTGGAATAACTGGCTTGGTGATTGAACCAATCATTTCAGTGATAAGATTTAAAAAGTAGCATTCGCTTGGTCTGTGGATGGATATACATTGCTCTATAGAAAATGTCCATTTGCAAACAGTGTGAAGACTATTTTTGACAACTTACCACTGGAATGACTGCTTGGTGATTGAGCCAATCATTGTAGTGATAAGATTTCAAATATAGCATTCTCCTGGTCTGGGAATGGATATACATTGTCACCTAGAAAATTTCCATTTACAGACCATGAGAAGACTATTTTTGACAACTTAACACTGGAATAACTGGCTTGGTGATTGAACCCATCATTGCAGTGATAAGATTTCAAAAATAGCATTCTCTTGATCTGCGAATGGATATAGATTGCCTCATAGAAAATTTCCATTTGCAGACAGTAAGAAGACTATTTTTGACAACTTACCACTGGAATGACTGGCTTGGTGATTGAGCCAATCATTCCAGTGATAAGATTCCAAGAATAGCATTCTCTTTGACTGCAATTCCAGGGGGCCCACCTGGTGAATAATATATTATATGATTCAAAAGTACTTTCCTTTGTTTTGTAGCCAGTGCCAGGGTGATGAGTGTGCACCAAATCAATGTCTAGTGTAACAGAGAGAAGGCCTTGCAATGAGATGCAGTTTATGATTTCTTCTTCATCACTCTTAAATGATTGGATGCAGTAAATGGAATAACATCTGTAATACCGTTACCAAATTCCCAAAAGACATTCTCAGTCAATCTCAGAATGACAAGCACACACCTGTGATGGATGTGACCACGGTGTTTCTAAAGACTGTTTTCAAAGTCTCATACATACTTGTTATTAACAACACACTCTGATAATTACAGTTCATCACATCAATAATCATATTTAAGGCAAATACTGTATTTATTGAATGAGTTAAAAAGAAAAAATTCAGTTTTAGTGATTGAAGTTTTTATTTAACCATTATGTCAAGTTATGACAATGATTTCAAAATGGTTAATTGTTGCAGAACCAGTAGTTAATAAGACTGGCATATATTGTTTAAAGAGTTGCATGGCCTAAATATTAAACAAATAATCTTGGGTTAGTGTCTAAATACACATATTGTGTACAGTCACTAATGTACCTGGCCTTACTCAGTCATTTTTGTCAGTAGACACAATGAGTACTGAAAATTGGATATAAGAATCTAAAATTACACCAGTCTTCAATCTACCAGTTTATACAGAATATGACTTCTGTACTTGATGAATGAAAAATTGTGATTTTCTAACTCAGTCATGAGTATCATTCATCAAATACAGAATTCACATGCTTTATGAACTGGTAATTGGAGACTGTTGTAATTTTCAAAAGATAAAACCTCTGTCCCTTACATAATTCCACTATCCTATGCACATTTCTAGCACAGAATTTGCAATTCTGATTATAAGTTTCATACTTCTGGTCAAAAGTGTTACATTTTGACCTGCGATTTCCATATTTGCTGCTAAAATATATACATCTCTGTCCAAATTGAAATTTATTTTCAAGTGTTCTGATTCAAATATTGAGGTTCCAGGTGAGCGATATAATCTCCAGGGTGTTTATTTGTTGGTAATTTATGAAAATATCATAGCCATTTTTTGCATGGTAATGATACTTTATAATTTTTTTTATTTTGGTCCATCTTAAATTACAACTACATGACAAATGCTATAAAGCGACACAAATGTATCCAACTTAACGGTTTATCACTCAAGCCGGCCCAGACAGTGGTACTGAGAAATGTCCATTGGTAGACCAAGAAGACTATTTTTTAAATTCTGGAATTGGAATGACTTGTATTGCTATGAAATTGACTAAATGGTTTAGTCATGCAAAATCATGATGCCCTTGAAATACCATATCCAGGCTAGATTGAAAGATTCAACCAATGACATGCAGAATACTGCTACTGCATTTGAGCAACATGCCAGAGTGAAATATGTCATCAGATACAGTAAGTAGATGCTGGTAAATTAGCATCATGAATTTATAGCATGAGTGTCTTTCCCATGACTCTGGAACATAAGTATCATCTGAGACATATAAATAATTATTAGCTCACCTGGCCAGAATCGCCAAGTTAGCTTATGCCGTGGCGACCGTCCACTGTCCGTCCGTCCGTCCATCAACTTTTTATTTAAA
Organism: Chaetoderma sp. LZ-2023a; assembly: GCA_034401795.1. Classification (NCBI taxonomy): domain Eukaryota; kingdom Metazoa; phylum Mollusca; class Caudofoveata; order Chaetodermatida; family Chaetodermatidae; genus Chaetoderma; species Chaetoderma sp. LZ-2023a. Next base: position 63,581,508 of record CM067374.1, read on the forward strand.
TGACTTCTCAAGAGCCACTTGGTCGATTTCAATTATATCTGCAGCATGCCTGTGCTGTAATAATTCCAATGGTAGCCCATAATAGGTTGCCTTATATCCTTTAAGGAGGCATATGGTAACCTAAACCTTAGAAAGCTCATTGATGTCAATACTAAAATCAACAGATTAAGGTAACCTGGTTCAGGTCCCCATAAATAAATTTAGGCAACCTCATGGAGAGCGTTTTCAACAGGTTACCATAACAGCACAGGCCTCGGCAGGAAGCATCCTTAGGGTCTAGAGATTCAAGTTTGTTCAAACAGTCGATCGGCAAATTTGGCCGGTGGCCATCTTGGATATTGGCCGATTTGTAGAAGTCTTTAAAAAATCTCCGAAACCGCTTGGGAATCGATTCAAAACTCATGAAACATCATCTAGGGCAAGAGCTAAGCCAAGTTTGTTCAAGAGAACTTGATTAACCAAATGGTTTGGCGGCCATCTTGGATCATCTAGTTTTCGCGAAAACAACTTCTCCAGAACCGCTGAATGGATCGGGCCGAAAATTGTATATGTGTATATGTAAAAAAAACATGTCCGCCATAAATCAATCAAAATATAACGGTTTTGCCGGACATCTTGTATTTTCTGCAAATTTCTTAGAAATTCATACTTATTAACCACTGAGCCAATTTTAATAAAACTTGGCTAAGCTTTCTTCACAGAAATTTGATTGGTAAATTTTTCCAATGTTCATCTCGTTTTGTTCGGTTGGGTCAGTGGGCAAATACTTCAGGTAAACGATACAGGCCCCTTGGGCCTCTTGTTAATATTCTAAACAACCCACATGCTTTGGCATAAAGACATGAACAAGCAATGTGTCTCATTTTGTGAGGTATTTGCTATGGTTAAAGGCAAATGGTACATTTTATCTTGTTTTGGTTTTATACAATAACAAGATAGAGATTGCAGGCCCTCGCCCTGCCATTTTTATCACTGTACATCTTTCCTATTCGCCAGATTTTGTCATATTACGCCCAAAATTATGAAACCCTAGTGTATGGTCACATCCTTTCTTATGTAAAAATTTTGAGCTAAATAGTTTCCAAAAATTGGATCATGGCTAATGTTGGATATCCGCTTTCACAATAAAATTCTTTGTTGTGTTAAAATTTGAGTCAAATCTGATTAGTTTTTATGGGGAGCACCACACGTAAACAGACCGACAAACAAACACACACACACGCACGCACGCACGCACGCACGCACGCACGCACGCACGCACGCACGCACGCACGCACGCACGCACGCACGCACGCACGCACACACACCACCACCACCACCACCCCCACCCCATTGTATGGACAATCTAGTCACTAAGATAGGTGGTCGCTAATTGCAGCTCACCGGCTGTGGGGTTTTAGGTGCATGCATGGCATGTGATCGTGATTTCCTAACAGACTCAACTCTTATGGTCATCAATTGGTCCCAAAAGCGAGTGTGCGTCGTAGACGTGTATGTCCGCTATAGACAGGTTTGTCGGCATTTCAGCGAAACAGCCCTCTGCCGTTTTAACGCCTTCTGCCTGACCTACTTCTGTGCCACTCTCCGTAATAAGAGAGGTACGACGTCGCGCTAAAATGCCCATGCCTTGACCTCATTTGGTGTTTTCTTTCTTAGTTGGCAAACGCATTAGAAAAATCAATGTTAACAAAATCACTATTTATAGGATTTATTCAAACATGATTATGTCGACACCGTTTATCAAAATAAAACACAAAATTAGGTAACGCTTACCAAGTTTAATGTAGCAGCGAATGTTGAATTGTCGTCTCGCTGCCGTTAGAATATGCAATTGTACTTTTTATATGGTTCGCACTAGAAGTTATTTGTACTGATTGACCCCGTACTATAAATTAACAACTGACAGCTGTCGTCACATTGCAGTCAACTGGATCATATCATAAGCGGCGACGATTCTCGCCTTAACGTACTAGAGAGTTCCGTGCCTAAGTTACGCGTTTTATTATTTAGCCGTTTATTTACGACCCTTTCGTGAAACTGGCGTAGGCGCGGGACTTAAGTATAGCGTCTAAGTGCCGCTTTCCATGTAAGCTTGTATGCGCGCTTTTCTGCTAGCAGAAAAGTCGATCCAGTGCATTTAGATAGAACCATTTCCATGTGAGCTTTTCAGCGCGCTGAAATTCTCTCGCTTAAAAACAAGTCGCGCAGTTCGCGACTTTTCTGCTCGCTTTTCTGCTAGCAGAAAAGTCGGTCTAGTGCATTTCCTAAGCAGGTTATTTTGCAATATTGCCTTTGAACGTTAAGCAAATATAATAATGATGCCGCGCAACCTGCATTTTCTTTTGTATTATTTGTGCAAGAGACAAGTAACTCGCATTTGTATGATGCAGTTGACAAACCAAAAAAGAGTGCACAGATTTTGGGTGCAGATATTGTTCTACCAGATCAGTTAACTGCTCCTGTTTTGAAAGTTCAGCATCAAGTACCTCTCCTTTGCACTTTTGCGACATGACAGTGTAGTGTGTAGGAAAGCAAAAATTGATCAAGGATATGCAGAACTAGAGCTTCAAATTCTCTTGCCTACGCTAGGAAAACAGCCGGATTCGCTGATAAACTCGCCTGCATGGATATAGACAAACCCGCGAACAGAAAAGCGTGCGAGAACACGCGAGTATAAAAGCTCACATGGAAAGCGGGCCTTAGTTAGACGGGGGTGGGGTGGGGGTGTAACCTACGCACCTTTCTGAAGCTGTCCCCAGGTGTCTCAGCAAGTCGCTGCTAACGGATTGTATGGAGCTGTGCCAGCTTGCCAATTACGTGTAAGACACATGTTTGAGGAGGCCGCTTTCGGGATTCCAACTCAGATGAATCACTTTTTCTCTTTTGGCTGGACTTAGGCATGCTTGAGTGACGTATTATCCACCACCATTTTTTTGATATAACTAACTACACTACTTGGATTGGATAAACTCCTTATCACCATCACCATCTATGTTTAATCATATAGGATATGTTACCTGTAAAAGAGAGGAATATTGAAGAATTAATGAACTGACAATTTTTGGGGGTAGCGTAATTGTTAGATAATGTCAAATGTATTTAAGTAGAATGCAGAGCCCCCCCCCCCTCCACCACCCCCCCCCCCCCCCCCGCCTTCCCCCCCCCCCACCGCCTTCCCCCCCCCACCGCCCCCCACACACACACACCCACACACCCCTCATGAGAAGAGGTAGTATAAAAGCAAAGATGTTGGACAGTTTCCATATTGTCAGTGACCAGACGCGTGACGTAATCCAAGATGGCCGTCAAATACACCCCGTGGGACATTAGATGACGCTGTTAACACCATTTTTCGTTTACTAGCCATATTTAGGAATCTAAATCTGTTTCATAAACAACACCAGGGGGTGCATGAGAAACCCTCTGGGTACTAGACTATAATGCCGTCATTGATTGTGATGGCATTCTACACGGGACGTAGTTAATTATGACGTCATATAATGGATGGATAGAGTGGAAAGGTCTAGTAGTCGGTTAATCGGTCGGTCGTTCAGTCGGTTGGTCTGTTGGTTGTTTAGGTGGTCGGCCCGGTGCTCAGTCATAGGTCAGTCAAATATTTCTGTCAAAGCCACCTATGTCACAACAGTGTGTTGTACTTTTTCTTCGTGTCATCTGTATCTTTTATTGCACTGATGCAGAAATTACAGTTACCTCGCTGGAATATTTGGAGGTGTAGTTAGTATGCTGAATGACAAGGCGTGGCTAAGAATAATCAGAGCTTTCCGAATAGTAGTGTCTTGCCTTTTAAAAGATACTCTTATCTCAGTTAGACTTACGTAGAGCAGATAATGGACACGGCATGACGTCATCCAAAAGGACGGCTATTTATAGAGTGCTTCATAATCCTCCTGAGCATCCTCTAGTAATAGAGGAATCCAATCTCTCAGTCAAGTATATGACGCCATAATCAATTACGTCACATGTAAGCTGGAGTCAGAATAAACCACGTAATGAATGACGCGGGTAAGTCCGTCAGTTGTACGAATTATACGTCTTTATTACTTAATAAACATTCTGTTGAATTGTTTTGAAACTAATTTTACTGGGCGATGTTGCTGCCATAGACGCAACAGCATCCAGTCAAACTTGTTTCAAAAGATTCAACAGCTTACCTGTATAGTTTTCTGGAAATTGAGATTCATTGAGTTCAGTGTTCGATCGATCCCAACCCAGGCAACGTGTGGGCGGAGCATAGTTAAAGATGGTGGGGCGTAGCTAAAAGTGGATTCACTCAGCAGAGCTAGATGGAAACTTGGCTCTTCAGCTGCACAAAAAGTCATGATTCTATACATGTTTTACAGCAACTCGTATGTTATATGCTGGATGCATCATATGGCATTACCTTAAGATGAGAAATGATCTACCAGAGAGAATGAGTGAAATGTTCCTGGACGGAAGCCATGTGTGTAGAGATAGATACGGTGCATGGATCGCAGTTTTCTCTGACTATTTCAAAGAAAGAACTTACATCCGATAAGGGAAATTAACCTTTTAACACTCTTATCAGCAAAAAAACGGCTTCTGCTGTGGTCTTGAGAAATGTCAATTTTCAGACCAAGAGAAGAATATTTTTTGGAAATTTACCACTGGAATGACTGGCGCGATAAGCGAGTCATTCATTCCCGTTGTAAATTATCAAAAATATTCTTCTCTTGGTCTGCAGATTGGCATTTTCCATGAGAAATTTGAAATTTTCTTGAACTAATTCGGGTATTAAATGGTTAAGAAGAAAATGAAGACTTTTTCTGAATGATTCTCACCAAAAGAACACAATAGTTTTCTTCTGTCTACAGTCCAGCCTGTCTATATCCGTCACCTGCCTGTGGGATCAGAGGGTGGTGGATCCCGAAGATGGCTTGAAGGGTCACCACTCTGTAGTCTCAAAAGCCACCAGCTTTATTAATTGACAATACAAAGCAAGTAGCTCGCTGGATTCTCTATAATACTATATGGAGCATAGCCTCATTTACCATGGACAAGGCATTTGATGAAGGGCAAGAGGAGTATGATATGAAGCATGATATATGTTAAGGAAGGGGCGCACACTGTCAGGGGGGGGGGGGGAGAATCGCGAATCGCAGGACTGAGAAAAGATTTTCATGGAGTTTCCAACGAAAACTAAGCTGTTTCAGATGGAGTCAGATCAGTGGGTCCACACTTGTAACGGATGTGTTGGAACAGTGTTGCAGCACATACGGTGACGCTTCACAATGCTACATCTATTGGTGCGGAAATGGAAATACAGTTTAAGAAATGGCTCCCTGAATAATGATAAGCCATTGCCCCCAGAGTGCGGTTACGCTGGAAACATTGACAACATCTGTTGAAATTGGTAAATTATCTGTCGTATCTGCCACAAAATGGGTTGTACCCGCCTCTTAATTCTCTTTTCCTAAATGCCAGCTATTGATCTCTCTGAAATGTTTCCGTATGAGCTTGCGCAAATACTATCAGCCCTGTTTGACTGCTATGGCATAATGTGGAAAGCAATCAAGGATGTACTCGTGAACCGTCTGACTGCTGAGTTTTGGTAAACAGCATATTCCACGGGTTATATCTCTGGACCTGTTATATATTGTGAAAACAATTTGACTCAAAGCTGTTGGTTGCTAAGCCACCAACAAATTTCAATCAGATTGTTTTAACGATATTCAGCAAGTCAAGTGTTTTTGCTCATTTAAATTATTGTCTGGTGGCTTGCACAAACGAGACAGATAACATGGTTACCGTACACGGAGTAACACAAGCATAGACGCATAGGAGAAGCGTTACCATGTGCCTTGGAGAAAATAGATTTGCCCGTCAAATCTTTGGGATGTGAACGCATGCAAGAAACCAGTGTGTATACAAACTGAATTTGATATAGCTATGGGCAACCAACATATCAAATTTGTTTGAATTCCGCCAACGGTTTGGGAGGAGATATCGTGACGGACGGACGGACGGACAAACGGACAGCCGAACGGAGACGGTTACAATATCCCGACGGATTTTTTCAAACTGTGGGGATAACTACTTATGGAGCCGATGGACCGGCAGTAATTACAATCTCGCGCGTATAAGGATCTGCCATTCGTGATATCTTAATAAAAAATATCCACAACAAACAACCCTGATGACGCACCCTACTGGTTACAGGGCTGGTACAGGGCCAATAACAGGTCAATGCATCCCGTCGGTATCACAGTACCAGTCCAGTAATCTGCATTTTCAGGAAACGTGCGATTAACTGAGTCTGATTGCCGAGATTCTGCAGGGGACATATTCCAGGGGTTATATCTTTGAGGGGAAGAGGAAACAAGATCTACGTTAAGAGGCGTGCAAAACGTGAGGATAACCACGCTAAATATTTGGAAAACAATTTGATTGCAGGTTGTTGGTGGCTATGTTATGGCACCAATAACTTTCAGGCAAGTCAAAGGTCTTTGCTCATTGAAATTAATTTACTGTGTGGTGGCTTGCTGCAGCGACCCAGTTAAACAGTTGAATGAAGCTAATACGTCAATCATTGCCATGATTGTGAATCTGATCGGATAAGAAGACTACATTTGTGGACGAAAAGAGGCTAGTGGCCTTGATACAAACCACATCAGAATTAGCGTGAAAAAATCAGATGAGTCTGGTATAAACATTAACTCTGATCAGCTTCATAACTTGCAGAACAATACCAAGCATGCATGTCATTGCTTGAAATGATATGACAAGTTACCCACCCATATGGCAGTAATAAGTTCCAGTTGAATTAGTTTCAAAATAGTTAACAAGTTACATGCAATGTTGTTATGAAACTGAGAACCAGAAAAGTGATAAAGCGATAAGAGTGGTCTTCTTCTTCTTCTTGTCTCGTAGATTCCTCCTAAGAGGTTTCCCACGTAGTTATGACCAATGTTTAGTGCTCAGTCTACAAATCAATGCACAAGTTAAATATGTGATAGTTCCACTTTGCATCACATTGTCGACGTATTAATTTAACAACGTACATATGCGTTGTTGTGATGATGTAGTAGTGGTGTAGTTTTTGTAGCGTCGAGACAGTTGATAGTTCGTTGTTGCTTTACTGTTATGGTTTGTATTGAAGCCTTTTCCTATGGAGGGCGTGTACCATAGCGCGGCTTAGGCTTTTAAGGGTCAGAAGGGAATGGTTTTCAAGTACTAGAATATAAGTGTTTTCCAATTTTCCGCTGAGTAATGGTTTCCTGATTTCTGAAGATTTTGTCCCAATATATTGGACTGTTACCAGTCAGGTTTTTGTAATTGCTCTTTTTATTTCACCTGTTGTTGATTGTACAGATTCCCAAACTGGATGAAGAGCTCTAACTTGACAGCTTGCTTGGGGATGTTTTGAGGCAGTACTGTCGCAGAAATGTGTGAAGAAGAATTTTGTTGTCGCATGTTAAGATTGAATGGAGAAGACAGAGCTGACGTTTCCGAATTACTACTTCAACTGGCAAGGCTCCTATGAGTAGATGACATGCCGTCATCGAGGTTCTGGTAGGGAGTGACTGTATTTTGCGCAAAGTGCCTACATGAAAGCTGATACATATATAAACGGATCTCTGATGAAAGTCTTGCAGTTGTTTCAGTTGGTTATTTATCAGTGACAGAGTTTCCAAACTAAATAGTAGCCGAGGTAGTAGTACGTAAGAAAGGTAGATTATGTATGACGTCATAGGATTTAATCCATTGGTGTTATGCATCCCTGTGTTGGTTAGGACATAGAGGGTGCGTCTAGCAAGGCTAATGGACATTTTCAGTATTAGCCAAGCCCCGTACATCACTAGCTAAGCTCCACCCAAACCTGGCTTGTGTTGGCGTCGATGGCTTCCAAGACTCCCTAACTCAATTTCCAGAAAAATTTACAGCTAAGCTGTTGATCATTTTGTAACTAATTTGACTGTAGGCAGCAACAGCGCCCCGTCAAATTAGTTTCAAAATATTCAATAAAATGTTTATTAAATAGTAAAGACATACAATTCGTATCGCTTGTCGGACAAATAAGCGTTTACGACGGACTAGATCGAGTCATTCACGCTGTAATTGATTATGACGTCACCCTACACGTCACGTAGTAGATTATGACGTCATATGATGGGGTGAAATGGAAAGGTCCATTGAGAACCTGAAAAGTAGTAAAGAGTTAATAGTGGTCTTCATATAGTATCATCTTTAGGAAAGTTTGTAAACAAAAAGCCTGATTATGGCAAGTGATACTGTGGCGGGGTCTCAGGACCCTGAAAATATGGGGGGGGGGGGGGGGGTGGCACCATATCAAAAAACATTTATCACATTTACCCAGTATCTAACTTTTGCAGTCATGATATATGTAATCTGGTGAGTATTTGAAACCAATTTGACTGGAAGCTGGTGCTGCTATAGGCAGCACCAGCTTTCAGTTAAATTAGTTTCAAAACAGTCAGCAGCATTTTGACACATACGTAGAGAATGTATTATATTTGGTAGTAGTAGTAATAGTAGTAGTAGTAGTAGTAGTAGTAGTAGTAGTAGTAGTAGTAGTAGTAGTAGTAGTAGTAGTAGTAGTAGTAGTAGTAGTAGTAGTAGTAGTAGTAGTAGTAGTAGTAGTAGTAGTAGTAGTAGTAGTATAATATTGATAACGCACTGGCAGAGTTTTTCAAAAATGAAAGTTTCTTGTTTATTTTATTACTTGAGTTTGTTGATCTTGTCTCAATCATCGCTTATATTAGCTTCTAATATACTGTATGTTATATAGTTTATATTTAGCGCAACACAATAGTTTTCTTCTGTCTACAGTCCAGCCTGTCTATAGCCGTCACCTGCCTGTGGGATCAGAGGGTGGTGGATCCCGAAGATGGCTTGAAGGGTCACCACTCTGTCGTCTCAAAAGCCACCAGCTGTATTAATTGACAATACTAAATGAACAGATTTCTTTAGCGACTTCTCTTTGACTGTGCTCAAAGTGGTCGCTATAGACAGGTACCACTGTATTCTAATTATTGATCTTTCCATAGTTTTGCTTTCACTAGGAGGCTGCGGAGATTAGTTTTTTTCTTAAAGGCAATAACGGGTCTAGATCCAAAGAGATCAGGTAATTTAGTTTGTAATGTATTGTATTCCTCTTTGAGAATTTTCGCAACTTCAACATTTTACTTATTATATGTTAGGACAAAAGGGAGTATCTCCCTTGTATATGATAGTCCTGAGTCTACATTTAAGCCACAAGGCCATTTTGTCTGCAGACATTTTATCCAGAATGATTCTCTGAGAAGTCGGCATTTTCCGTTTCTTCTTCTGTATCTAAACTTATCGTCTGTTCAATTGGTAAGAATTTCAAATCACGGTGTATAAGATGGTCTGGCAGATTGAAATGCTCAGCTACACTAGTGTCCTCATTCAGGTGTATGTCGGATATATGCCTAGTAGCACGCACTCTGAATGGGCCTTTTGTTTGCCCTATATATAGATTTTGACACAGCCTTCATGATAGTAAGTAAATTACATTTTCTGTGTCGCAATCCAGGCATGATTGAATATGGAACTTGCTTTTTGTTTGGAAGCGAGTAAAGCTATCTCGGTTCGGGAGTAATTTACACCTAGTTTTTCCAAATTTCCTGGCGTGTCCCCTCCTAGGGACTGGTCGGTTGTGGCTAATCTTAGTGGTGGCGTGATCTGTTGGGTTATATTGTTTATATGTTATCTTCTGTAAGGCGTCCGACTTGATTTTCCGAAGTTGGCGGGTGGAGTAACCTCTTGTTTTCAGTGCATGAAATAAAGTTGAATATGCTGAATTTAGACTTTCTTTATCGCTAGAGTTCCTATGAAATTGAATGATTTGTGATTTTACTACTACTTCGAATGCGTGTGGAGGGTGAAAAGATTTTTTGTGGAGCAGCTGGTGTGAATCTGTGGGCTTGAAATAAGTAGTAGTAGTAGTAGTAGTAGTAGTAGTAGTAGTAGTAGTAGTAGTAGTAGTGGCCGGAGGTGCAGCAGCAGTAGTAGTAGTAGTAGTAGTAGTAGTAGTAGTAGTAGTAGTAGTAGTAGTAGTAGTAGTAGTAGTAGTAGTAGTAGTAGTAGTAGTAGTAGTAGTAATAGTAGTAGTAGTAGAAGTAGTAGTAGTAGTAGTAGTAGTAGTAGTAGTAGTAGTAGTAGTAGTAGTAGTAGTAGTAGCGGCAGGTGCAGCAGCAGCAGAAGCAGCAGCAGTAGTAGTAGTAGCAGCAGCAGCAGCAGCAGCAGTAGTAGTAGTAGTAGTAGTAGTAGTAGTAGTAGTAGTAGTAGTAGTAGTAGTAGTAGTAGTAGTTCTCTCCTTGACCTATCGGGTCTCACAATTATTTACTATTTAGCACTGGGCCCCAAATAGGCTTAATCCGGCCCTGCTGATCTTCATCAGAGCCCTGCGATACAGATCATTATGGTACGCCAAGGACTCGTTCACACCCAGCCAGTCTGCTTAGGTAACTATATAGTTACATTTTGTTGCAGCAGAGCAATAATCATATCCTATCAGGAGTTACCTTCTCGCGTGACCGATAGATGGTTAGAAAGTGAAAACAACAAGTAGATATATGATGTATTAAATGGCAACTTTGTTTCCTTAAAATTATATAGATATATATTTACAAGTTTAAACCAACAAACAAAATTGTTAATTTAAATTGCAATAGTAAGCTGTGATGCTATATAATAATTTAGCCTTAACATATCTTGTGTCAACTTAAACCTTTGAAAGTCAAGTCGGCCAAAAGCCGGCCTGTGCAGTCATCTTGACGAACATCAATTTACAGATCAAGAGAGACTATTTTAGAAAATTCTCCACGGGAATGACAGTGGTAAATCTTAAAAAATAGTCTAACGAATGGACACTGACTAAGCAAAGATTTGAATCGTCTTTACTATTAAACCTTGAATCGTCAAGCCGGCCAAACGACCATCTTCAAAAAGCGCGGTTTTTCTGTAAATTCCAGAGTTGAATTTAAATCATCTTGACCAGAAAATGGACATTCACTGAGCAAACATGTCAATCTTTAAAAATCTGGAATATTAAATTATTAACTGGTATAAGAAGGCCTCCAATACGCTATGGGCCGATGTTGACACAAAAGGGGTTAAGTACAAATAATGTTTAATAATAAGATTTCGGTCAACGAACAACTAAGATTACAGTATATATTTATACATATATAAAGTATATTATTAACGCTTTAGAATTATTAGCAAAAATATGTATGCAATATTTAATAGCTTGTGGAAAATACGTTTAACAAATGTTCATTATATTTTTAAATATGGAATAATAATATAGTCTTATATAAATCATCAATCTTCATGTGGTAACCCTTTCCAGGATGATGTACATATACCCCTCTCAGCATTTCAAGAAATAAAGAAAGATGTTGACCATTTAAAGATGATAAACCGGTTACGCCAATGCTGTCCAGCAACCGCAATACCTAATTTTACAAATTGTAGCCCTGGAAGGGTTAACGTACAGTCGACTGCATTTATCATTTCTGTATGCTCTTTATGCTACATACAAGGCGAGGCTGTGTATTTTGAAGATAATTAAGACAAAAGTATTTAGACATAGGCTACACACCATCGAGTCGAGTTTTGTTAAATTTTGAGTGAAATGTTCTAAGCCTTTAAATGACTAAATTTGGTCAGGAAAATCAAAATATTTGCTTACTAAATGTCCATTCACAGGCCAAAAGAAGTCTATTTTTGACAATTTATCACTGGAATGACTGGCTCGGCAACCGAGCCAGTCATTCCAGTGATAAATTTTCAAAAATAGTCTTCTCCTGACCTGCACATATACATTCCTCAAGCTTACTGTAGAGGTCGATTTTGTCCGCCTTCGCCATGAAAGGTGTAATATGCAATCAGGATGATGTGTATTTATAGACGTTATAGCCGGGACGAATCGGTATATACAAGAGTCCCGGTATATATATTATTAAAACCGTGTCAAATATTTATACATAAGTGTATTGACACTGTTAACACTGAGATTCCAGTTTCCAATATAAGAGATATACAGGGACGCTTTTGAATATTTGGTAACTAATTTGACTGGAAGCTGTGGCGCCAAAATCTCCCAGTCAAATTAGTTTCAAAATATCCAATATAATATGTTGTACATCATAAAGAATTTGTTAGTGGTTTGAGATGTTGTACATCATAAAGAATTTGTTAGTGGTTTGAGAACATTAAAAGGTTAAATATTTAACGATGACTGGCGTTCCGTTGTGCAAAAGGATGGAGGTTCTTTGAAACTAATGACAGCCTGGTATATGGAACAACCCTTTATGTCAATGTTATTTGCCTGGTTTAACAGACCACATCTCTTTAGACATTAAAAATTTAGATTGACATCATGTTTTGTGACCATCTGCATATACCGACCACCTGCCATTACTGAGTACGTCCTGAAGAACTGTAACGTCGTTGTACATCAAATTGTTCAAAATTAATAATAAAAAATCATACTTTAAAATCTCACATTCACCATATAAATTTCCGTTGGTTCTTAAGGTTTTATATATAGTCTAGAATCTAAACCTGAATCGGATTCTGGCACCGATTCCCCTGCCATCGAAGGTTGGACCAGCACTGACGCTCCATCTGCCGCGTCTATATTGGATTCCATATCCTCTCAGAGACCATCCACCGCCCAGATTATATCTACTAGGAGACCTGAAAATGTAGAAGCAGGAATTAGATATGCGTTTTTAAAGACTGTAGCAGCTTACAGTAACACCATTTTCAGCCCACCACATTGCATTATAAACTATGATTTCTTGATAGCATTAGCATCACTCTGAACATTATTCTCCTATAACCATATAATACCCAATGATTGTTGAAGGCATTCCGTGTAGTGTACAGTGTAATGATAGACGTATTGACGAAGCTGTTGAAAGGTACAACTATAATAAATATAATTATATAGTATATAGGCTAATGAAGGAATCGAATCTGTCACTCAAGTATACGACATAATAAGCAAATACGTCACTCGTTAGCTGACATCACAATCAAACTGACTCCGCCCGTTAGAAAGGCACTGGCAATAGTCCATCACGAAGTGAACGAATTGTATGTCTTTCGTGAATTTATAATCTGAAGCGCATTCTGTTGAATATTTTGAAATTAATTTGACTGGGTGCTGTTGCTGCCAACATCTACCAGTCCAAATATTTCAAAATATTCAACAGCTTACCTGTATAGGCCTACTTACCTTGAAATTGAGATTCTGTGAATTCTGGATGCAAAGTGGTAAAAATGATTCCAACACACCTACGAAGTGGGCGGAGCTTATGTGTAAGTGAGAGGGACATAGCTAGAAATAGATCCATATTTTATTTTCATTTGAATATTTAAAATTATTATTACAGTTGACATGAAGATGTCCTTCTTACCGTTTCTGGCGAGTCTGCTCCTGCTCATTCTCGGAATGGTCTGCTTCCAGATCAGATGATGCCCGAATTTCAACTGAAACAGAACACAGTCGTGTAAAGATGCGTTGGTTTGACACCTCGATTGTATTCCTGGATGCGTGTTTTGGGTTGGTGGGTAGTGGTCGTGGTGCTTATTGTGGTGGCGTTGGCTGGGCGGTTGGCAGGAAGCGTTTGTGGTATTACAATCTCTCTCCCTCGCTCTCCCTCCCTGCCTCTGCCACACAGACACACACACTCTCTCTCTCTCTCTCTCTCTCTCTCTCTCTCTCTCTCTCTCTCTCTCTTTCTCTCTCCCTCCCTCCATCCCTCCCTCCCTCCCTCCCTCTCTCTCTCTCTCTCTCTCTCTCTCTCTCTCTCTCTCTCTCTCTCTCTTTCTCTCTCTCTCTCTCTCTCTCTCTCTCTCTCTCTCTCTCTCTCTCTCTCTCTCAGGAGATGGAGCTAATTCTTACTGAAGTTATTCACGGCGTCATTCATCCACTCCGCCGTATTCATCACGCCTTCTGACAGTGTAAACAAAGTCTCAACAACGTCACTCACTTTATTGGTATCTGGATAATAATAATAATAATAATAATAATAATAATAATAATAATAATAATAATAATAATAATAATAATAATAGCCAAACAACAAAACTAACAGGAAAGTAAAATAGCTGAAAAACAATAGTCTTACGCAATCTTCCTAAATGTATCAAAATCACTAAAACAGAGTCTTTTAACTCTTTCACGACGAAGCCGACCAAAACCTGCCAATGTAGTGGTCTTGAGGAATGTCCATTTGCAGGCCAAGAGAAGACTATTCTTGAGAATTTATAACTGGAATGACTGGCTTGATAACCGAGCCAGTCATTCCAGTGGTAAAGTTTCAAAAGCAGTCTTCTCTTGGCCTGCAAATGGACATTTAATAAGTAAATATTTAAATTGTTAGAACAAATTTCGTAATTAAAGGGTTAATGTATGTCTAAGTCAGCTATGGCGGGAAATGTCCTTCGAAGTCCACATTTCCGAAAAGGTCTCCGAAATGAATGTCATCTATGGAAAGATGATGGTTAATGGTCAGTTTACCAAAATGTTTTTATGTACATGTATTTACCAACAGTTAGCATTAATACAAGATAGTGTGCTGTTCCAATACCTTTCTCGATCAAGCTGACATCAATTCCCTCCAATTCTTTCTCCAGAATGATCACCATGTCAATAGCCAAGGTCAGCTTGCTACCTGATCCAGATGCAGGCCCTACACAGAGACAAAATACAAACATGGATGTAACCAACACGGCTATGAAAAGTAATAAATAATTTTGTCTATTGAAAATGTACTGGCTGACGTAAAAGGAAAATTAATCCCTGACCATATTCTCCTGCAAACTAGGTCATACTAACCTAGGCCTAATTCATAAACGGCGGTGCATAGGGCACGCCTAACAGCACACAATCACCAAGTTGGAAGTCAGTATATTTAAATATGCTGAAACGCGACACGAAAGTATCATCTGTTCCCCTTTAATTCCAGTCCTTATGAACATTTACAATGGTCATAATGAACTAACGAACAAACGACCCGAGTAAAATCGTGCGTGCTCACATCCATGAACGCACGTACGTACTAGCATGGTACACATCATAACATACCTTGTCCAAGAATCATGGCGGCTACATCCGGGTTTTGTTGAACAGCCTTTCTCAGTGCGTCCCTCAACACGGTTTCCAGGGCACTTGCTCCATCGTAAGATTCTGCAAAATATCAACGGGGAATGTAGGTTTCCCCATCCATCATATGACGTCATAACCAAGTACGTGGACGTGTAGGATGACGTCATAATAAATTACGTCATTAAATGACGTAGATAAGAACGCATAATTGATGACTGACTAAGCGTTGTTGTAATTTATTATTTGATAAACATGCTGTTGAATATTTTGAAACTAATTTGACTGCGCTCTATGGCAGCCACAGCACAGTCAAATTAGATTCAAAATATTCAACAACTTATTTGTATGGTTTTCTGGAATTTGAGATTCAGCGAGTGCAAATGATCGATTGATCCCAGAAGCGTGGGTGGAGCTTAGCTAGACATGGGAGGGGCATAGCTAAAACTGGATTCCTCCATTCCATTTTTTTAATAGGACCAATAACTGTCTTAAAATTATATATATAAGAAGTGCACTGCTTCTAAAAATGTCAGTAATTTGAAGGATGTCCATTAACCATTGAAACCAAAAGAGCAGCTTCGAAAATTCGTTTACATTTACAATTTACTACGTATGTTTTTGAATATTTAAAAGTAATTTGACTGGAAGGGTTTCTGTATATGGCAGCAACACGTGCCTGTCAGATTAGTTTCAAAATATTCAGCAGCTTAGTCGCTGCGCGGTATATATAAATATAGCTGCCGTGAAACTGAGATTCTGGAAATTCTGGGGTTAAATTGTCTTTGAATGCATCCGCTGTCTTATATTACAACATGTTACAGCGATCTATATATCAAAATATCAAAATGAAAATCAGTTATCCGTGAATAGAAACCGACTATTTATCAATAAATTATTCAAATAAACCTAAGGCTGCATTGCAAATACTATTATTTGAAACCCAGGTAGCAAAGCCTCTGGCAAAATTTCTCCAAAATAATTCTCCCAAATTGTACACGAACCATTTAATTCCAAATATGCACATATGCACATTGCAAAATAAACATACTGGTAGCTAAAGGAGGACTGTTTAGGTTTTTTAAATAAATTAAAACGGAAATTCGCTGACAAGTGCTCCAAATACTCTCAGTTATATAATATTGCTTTCAAAATATTGAACAGACTTTTAAAGTTCACTTTTTTTGGAAGATAAAACAAACTTTCTGAGCATTCTGACTGAGTTGCGCCGAATTACTGGCGATAACTCTGCCTATATTTTCATCATAGTGCGTACCGTGACATTTTTATCTCCCTTACCTAAAATGTCGGCAAAAGATTCCCGGAGAACATTTTGGAGTTCAGAGACGTCGGCGGTTAGGGCGGCAATGTCATCCTGTAGTTCAGCGAAATCTAACCCTGAAATGACGGGGAAAAAATGATAAAATCTCTATTACCTATTGTCATATTGAATTTATTGCTAGGCAATTTGCTAGGTCTATAGCCGTGCATGTCAACTTCTGATGTAGACAGGGGCACCTTATTTAAAACCAACCCTGTAAATTCCGAACATGTCTAAGATCGTTACAAAGCTGGTGGTGGACAATGGTCAATTGACGTTTTTTCTGGCTCAGGAAATGGGATACTATCTGATTTTGAAACTGAACGTAATCATTTTAGGTGTCATTAATTAAAAATTAACTGATTTTAGAATATGGTGCTAAACTGCATAATGGACCTTTCTAGTGTATTCAATATGCCCTATTGTTGAATATTTTGAAACTAATTTGACTGGGTGCCAGCAACAGCACCCAGTCGAATTAGTTTCAAAATATTCAACAGCTTACCTGTACAGTTTTCTGGAAATTGATAGTCAGGCAGTTCATGGATCGATCGATCCCAACACGACGGGTGGAGCCTAGCTAGACATGGGCAGGGCATAGCTAAAACTAGATTCCTCCATTAACCTCGTCCCGTGAGGGGATGCGGATTGTATATTCGGTTATGTGTGTGTCCGGAGTTGCATCTAAAAAAACTACTGATCCGATTTTTAACACAACAAAGGATATTACCGTGAAAGAGGGTTTCCAGACGTTGGATGTGATCCGGACCCGGATCTGGACAAATCTCGGATCTCTAGGGATATCTCTGAAAGTGGTCCGATTTGGCTCAGACATTAACACTTGTAAGTAAGGCGTGGCTGGGCACTAGGACGCATCAACTTTGGCCGGGTCCGAAAAACCGGGAAAATCCGAACAGATTTTCCTGTGACAAAACGAGCGGTGGTCTACAATCTCTCAATGTAACACTGTTCTTGTGTACATTATATTATTAAACTCGTGTACATTATATTATTAAACTCGTGTACATTATATTATTAAACTCGTGTACATTATATTATTAAACTCGTGTACATTATATTATTAAACTCGTGTACATTATATTATTAAACTCGTGTACATTATATTATTAAACTCGTGTACATTATATTATTAAACTCGTGTACATTATATTATTAAACTCGTGTACATTATATTATTAAACTCGTGTACATTATATTATTAAACTCGTGTACATTATATTATTAAACTCGTGTACATTATATTATTAAACTCGTGTACATTATATTATTAAACTCGTGTACATTATATTATTAAACTCGTGTACATTATATTATTAAACTCGTGTACATTATATTATTAAACTCGTGTACATTATATTATTAAACTCGTGTACATTATATTATTAAACTCGTGTACATTATATTATTAAACTCGTGTACATTATATTATTAAACTCGTGTACATTTTAATAATTAAAATTTAGCGTTTAACCCCCACTTGTGACAACTTAACCCTTTAATAGTCAGACCAAAAAAACTACTTTGCAGTGGTCATCAGACATGGCTATCTGAAAGGCCTAGAGAAGAGTATTTTTTAATTATTACCACTAGAATGACTGGCTCGGTTCACTAGAATGACTGGCTCGGTAACCGAGCCAGTCATTCTAGTGGTATATTTTCAAAAATACTCAACACACGTGTCATGC
>CM067374.1:63600179-63619179 GCA_034401795.1 Chaetoderma sp. LZ-2023a
GCACGATAATATATTCTTAGCGCATTGTTGAATACATGTGTGCCATAACTCCTATTTGCTACAAGTAATTAAAAAAGATACATATTTGTATTTTCCGCTATCATCAAAGCTAATTTTATTAGTCTAGCGAGCGTTATTAGCAAAAAATGATTGAAAAACAGTGAACGGCTATCAGGACCAACGATAGTAGACACCCGACAAACTAAGTTAATCCGAACCAGATCTGAGTTCTTTTTATAAGGACCATGGTCAAACGCCTGGAAATCCTCTTGCATCGACAGATCGTTTGTTGTGTTAAAATGTGAACCAAATCGGATCAGTAGTTTTTATGGGCCTGACGTATTATGTGGTCCATCTATCTGTCCATTCATCTGTTCTGTCTGTCTGTCTGTCCTGTCCAGCCTTCCCGCCCGCCCACTCGCTCACCCGCTCAAACTCCCGCCCGCCCATCCGTCACTTCCTTCGTTCGTCCATTAGCAAATTCGAGTCTGGGCCATATCTCAGTTTTGAACCTACATCTATAGTCATCATTTCGTTTTGTCAAGATTCGTCCATATTTTCCAACGTTATCCCTCCCCATAAATGATTAAAATTTGTGAAAAATTTCTTGTCCGCTCCATATCTCAAAGAGTTGTGAACATATATTTGAAAATCGTTGAGTGAGAATATTAGATGGAGGACCAGTCTCGTGATTTTGTTTCGTCGAGTTGCTAGACTGTGCACTCAGGGTCGCACGGTGGGATTTTGAAAGGTGTGTTCGTCAGTGGGGTTTGGGTGGAGGTCGCCCCCAGGTTAAGATTTTCTTTTTCTGAAAATAAAATGGTGCATTTTCCCGCAATCTAGGCATAAAAATCAACAAAATAGATGATATCAACATGGACATATCTGACTCATATTGGTATCAGATATAGGCAAATTCAATACACGGATATTACAAAAAGTTGAGAAATTCTAGGGGGTTCGTTCGACCCCCACGACCGACATAGCCACCCGACGCCTGAGGTAAGTGAGAATGCTGGTGAGACTGGCCATAAGATCACGACACCAAGATACTTAGCTTCAGATACCTGCTCTAAGACGACAACATCCATTGTGTAAAATGTGTGTATCCTTAACCTGTGTTGAGGCATGGGTATGAGAGTACACCTTGATGGGTTGAGCCTTATACCCCATGCATCGGCTCAGGCTGGGAGTGATAATAGATCCTTCTGCAGGGGATCCGGATCTGATGTTGAGGTGACTGTCCTGTATGCAACGCAATCGTCTGTAAAACGCCTACCTGCAGATGAAACACAATCTGGCAGGTCTCTTCTGTATTGTAGACAGGAGTGGCCCCATAACAATTCCCTGGGGAACGCCTGATTTTACATTTGATAACCAGATGATGACCCATCCACAACCAGACTAGACACTGTTGATGGTCATGATAGGAGGATGATATCCAGTGCCAAGTTGGCCCAGTTATAAAATAGTGTGCAAGATGGAATTTATATAGAGGTTGAGTCTAGCGCATGTTTGGCTGAGCGTGTGAGAGCGCCTCTCCACACCCCCCCCCCCCTCCCCCTCCCCCCCCTCCCCCCTCCCACCCCCCGCCGATTTTCGAAAATCAAGTTACCATCAATAATTGACCCTCAGGCATTCCAAAGTGTTGCCCTCAAAAAGGGTTCTGCTCACATAGATTCGCGAGCCTGGCTACATTACTACCTTATCGCAAGTGGCAATCGAATATACACGTCGTATAATAACATTACCTGTCGCAGGGCAAAGACAAACACAGAAACCAGAACAGCTTAATTAATTTATATCTTGAAATTAAAGTAACTCAAATTGTGTATTTTCTTTAGTCGAGTAGAGCTCATGGATATGGCTTAACCTGCTCATCACTATAGAATTGGCACCTTTTACAACTAGCGTAGGCTAGACTAATAATAAAAGCTTGAGTGACCGTGGAAAACACAAATATTATCTAATTACTTTATAGCTAACAAGAATTATGACATACAGGCGTTCAACAATGATCTAAGAGTATAATCGTGTTATTTTTAGCTGTGCGAAGCCTAGTAAGTGACAGACATAAGTATACAACCTCATCAAGATGGCGTTTTAAAGAATAAAGAAATGGGTATAGGGTGAGGTATATCATTTCTACTAGTAAGTTTTAGATTTATTGGTATTTTGAATAAAACGTACGAATTCGCAAAAATCGCAAAAAAATGTTGGCCCACAAATATGTCTGTACAAGCAAGAATTGCTCATAGACATGGACACCCGATTATCCACGGTGCAGTTACTCTTTACTCATTGACACCCGCTGTTTGTCCCATTTGTCAATAGTGTAAATGACCCTTACCTTGTTCATCAATTGTGTTCTGGATGTTTGCCCCATTCCGCGTTTTATCGAACATGTAGTCTCCATATTAGTCAGTTGAGCGCCAATGCCAGTGGGCCTCTTGTTCTCCAAATAACATTAAATCTTAGTGGTCTCAGTTTCTACGAAAATTATCAGTCCATCCGTCTAAATAAATATACCCCTCAATATAATCTGTAGTACGCTATTTTGCAATTGTCTATATATGCCAAAGATAATAGTTATTGTAAAATCTATTCTATTCATGTTCCATATATATGATTGCATTTCAGAGAGAGTTAAATGAAGTCACATCCGTATGGAATGGACACAAGATTCGACCATATACCGGACAGCGAACCCAACATGGTCGGCCAATTGTAATGTACGAAGCGTCTGAGTTGTATCAAACGCACGATTACCTATGCCCTGTGGATGTAGAATCATTGGATCCCTTAACTGAAGAATGCACATTCATAGGTGACCAGCTATGCGCAGATAACGATATTTCCGATTTAGTTAGATTGCTAATGCTAGAGCATGGCATCATTGATCCAGTCAGTCCATCCGAAGCCATCGATTTGTATATGTTTCTTCGAACTGTGATTCACGCTCATGTTTAGCTATCACTGTGGCTCATTAGTTAAGACTAGAAAGGCCGTAATACTTATTTTTTCTATTCAAACTCGCACGTTACTCAGTATCTTATACCAAACGAAGCGTAAGATAGTATTAAAAATTCGGGCTGAATAAAGTCATTATCATTACAAAGATACGAAGGAACGGTAATGCATGGCACCACATACCAGGCACAAGTTGCTAACCTAGTTGTTTAGAGTTTACGTTGAAAATGTAAAAAATATCAAATATAAATAACTGTTGAATCTAGGTCATTAGACAGGTGAAATTGAATTTAATTTTAAGGTCATCCTCCTGATGCATATGTAGTTATGAGCAATTACCAGCCCGTAGGAGGAAGAGTAGTGTCGTCGGGTTAGTTTACTTGCCAGTCTGTACGTCCATGTGTGTATCCAGAAGAGCATCTACCCAAACCCCTGAAAAGATTTGACTGAAATTTTAACACAAGAAGGATTTTGCCGAGGATTTCCAGATTTTGGATGTGATCCGGATCGGATCAATTTCTGGTCATCTCGAAATCTTCTGGTATGAATTGGCTGAAATGTTAATACGCAAAGGCGTGTGATCATACACTAGGATTCCAGAACTTTGGTGTGTGACCCAAAAAGATCCGGAAAATTCTGAAAATCCGAAAACATTTGGGGTTTGCAATCTCTTGTTGTTAATTCTACTTGCACATCAAAAATATTTTATCTATCACACTAATTTCCATTTCGTGGTGTTGTTGACAATCCAACACAGCAATTGGCATTTGACAGATAGCTAACGGGATAAATACAATAAATTAAAAAAATTGTTTCTATTTCTAAAAGGCCAAGTGAGCTTATGCCGTGGGGACCGTCCGTCGTATGTCCGTCCACTATTTCCTTTAAACGACTTCTTCTCAAGCACCACTGGGCCAATATCAATTATTTTTGGGAAAAAGCATCCTTAGGGCATAGGGATCCACGTTTGTTCAAACGAAGCCGATCGGTCCATTTGGCCGGCGGCCATCTTGGATTGCGGCCGACTTCAGGAAACGTCTTTAAAAATCTTCACCGAAACCGCTTCGGGGGATGGATGCAAGCCTCGTGAAATATGATCTAGAGCAAGAGTTGTACCAAGTTTGTTCAAGGGAACTTGATTGGTCAAATGGTTCGGTGGCCATCTTGGTTGACCTAATTTTAGCGAAAATGACTTCTTCTCACGAACCGCTGAAGGGATCGGATCGAAATTTCGCAGATATGATTAGGGACTAAGGGTCATTAAAGTGTGTTCAAGGGAAGTTGAACCGTTGAAAAACCTGGCCGCCGTGGGACAATCAAAATATAGCACGTTTGGCGGCCATATTGGATTATTTATTTGGTTGATTTTGAGGCCGAAATTGGTTTTTTTTTATGTGTTTTTGGGTATTCTGATCTCAAATTTGCAATTTTCGAAACGGTCGGATAAACTGTTTGGCGACCATCTTGGATTATTTTCCCGCCAAAAGCTCCCATACTAAAGCAAATGGGAAATTTAGAATGTCTTCTTCTCGAGAACTACTAGGCCAATTTCAATTATATTTGGCAGGAAGCATCCTTACGCCATAGAGATTCAAATTTGTTCAAACGAAGCCAATCGGCCAATTGGGACGGCGGCCATCCTGGATTTCGATCGATTTTTAGAAACGTCTTTAAAAGTCTTCTCTGAAACTGGGAACTTAATTTGCCAAATGGTTTGGCGTTCATCTTGGATGACCTAGTTTTCGCGATAACGACTTAACCAGAACCGCTGAATCGA
Source organism: Chaetoderma sp. LZ-2023a (assembly GCA_034401795.1). Classification (NCBI taxonomy): domain Eukaryota; kingdom Metazoa; phylum Mollusca; class Caudofoveata; order Chaetodermatida; family Chaetodermatidae; genus Chaetoderma; species Chaetoderma sp. LZ-2023a. Next base: position 63,604,927 of record CM067374.1, read on the forward strand.
TCGGGCCGATATTTGGCTGATATGATTAGGGGCGAAACGCCATTAAAATGTGTCCATGGAGAATATGTAAAAAAAACATGTCCGCCATGAATCGATCAAAATATAACTTCTTGGCGGACATCTTGTATTTTCTGCAAATTTCTGAGAAAAACAGAGACTTAAAATTATTAACCACTGAAACTATTTTAATAAAACTCGTCGAAATTTTCTTCACAGACATTTGAGTGGAAAAAATGTTACAGTGGTCATCTCATTTTGTTTGGTTGTGCCACTCGCCAATAATTCCAGGTGAGCGACACAGGCCCCTTGGGCCTCCTGTATTATATACTATTTGGATACAGATTAATCGACAGTTCAATGGATCAATTAATTGATCGTTGATCGGAATTCCTGTCCTTGTGATTACTGCATCCCTCTAGTCATCCAATTATATAGGCTAACGCTTTATGCGATATAGATAGGCTATGATCTGAAAAGTTCCCTGTTGAATATTTTAAAATTAACTTGCATTGGAGCTGTTGATAATGTTCAAGAGCTTTCCCGTACGGGTTTTATTAGAAATGAGATACATGACGTTTCATCTTTGAGGGGTTTAACACTTTTATGATGAAGCTGGCCAACCCCGGCCCATGCATTGGCGTTGTGAAATGTCCAAGGCTTGGCCTGCAGTAAACAAACATTTTGATATACTTGAAAAAATTTAGCCATTAAAACTGAGCGGAAACTAAAGGACTGTGTAGATCTATAGGCATGTTCGTAATGGTCGATCTCCAAGTGCATATGTGATGTGCCAACGTACGCCTGTGCGTGTATGTGGGCAGAAATTGATTATTTGAACTAAATAATATTTTTAGAATCCTCTTGAAAATTTTGAAACTGTTTTGATGACAAATATTCGCTAAACATGCTCCGGCGATTATTCAGCAACTGTTGTTGTTGAACTCTTTGACTCCAACTAAATCAGACCTATTAAGCCAACGCTTGATTGACATGCGTAAATTCCACCTGTGATGGAGATCATTTCGGAGAGAATTTGGAGAGAACTGTCTAGCTTCTAATTGGCCGTCGATGAACAGAGGCTAGACATACCTGGGCGGGATACGAGGTTAAATTCCACTCGACTGTTGGACATAGTTGTGATTTCAATTAATTGACACATTTTGATGTTGTCACATTTAAATACACAGGCAATGTAAAATTTACATTAGCGAGGCTACAACGGACACACGAAATAGGAAACAAATATATAACGACGATCGAATGTGAACTTTCATAATCGATCATTGATGTGATCGATCGGTCGCTCATCGATAATCGATGGACAGCGATATATATGGGTTACCGACATATATATATAACCCATATATATCGCTGTCCATCGATTATCGATGAGCGACCGATCGATCACATCAATGATCGATTATGAAAGTTCACATTCGATCGTCGTTATATATTTGTTTCCTATTTCGTGTGTCCGTTATATATATATATATATATATATATATATATATATATATATATATATATATATATATATATATATATATATATATATATATACACACCTGTGCAAAAGTTAAGCACCAGCAAAAACAATAGAACGTAGAAACATGATGGTACAACTAGGCTGCCATACTTTTTGTCCCCGCGTTAGCTGACATAATTCCAAGTACGAAATGCACATGCATGCATGACTTCACGCCGCCTGATGTCCGTGCGTGGCGGGAAACAGCACACGTGTTCAGTTATATAAAAGTCCAGTTTGAGGTGTAGAACATTACATACAGATTTAGGCGACAAGATTAGGAATTTTGTGTTCATGACCGTGGTTTATTTGTACAGAGAGAATTAGCTCTTGATTGTGAACCGCTATGGCAAGACGAAGGTTAAGTGATCGTGTGAAATGGCAAATCATAGGCATGCATACCACTGGTATGTCATGCAGAGAGATTGGCAGACAGCTGAACATTAACCATACTGTAATCAGTCGTTTGATTGCAAAACATGGGCAAACTAACGAGGTGAAGGACAGGCCTAGATCTGGAAGACCGAAGAAGACTACTGCCCGTGATGATCGAGCCCTAGTACGCCTTGTTAGGAGATCTCCATTCACCAACAGCAGAGTGCTCAGCCAGCAATGGGAAACGCGCAATAGTGTCAATGTCGACCGTCAAAAGGAGACTGTATGCTGCTGGCATGAAAGCTAGGAGACCTGTCAGACGTCCTCTCCTCACTGCACACCACAAAGAGGAGCGTCTGAGGTGGTGCAACGAAAGAAGACACTGGAACATGAGATCCTGGAGACGGGTACACTGGTCCGATGAAAGTCGGTTCCTGCTTTATGCCACATATGGTCGAACTCGTGTATGGAGGTTCAGACGCACGGCGTACGACCAACGTAACATCATGGAAGAAGTTCCATTTGGTGGAGGTTCCGTTATGATATGGGGGTGCATCTCATTTGATTGTAAACTGGATCTGTTGACTGTACCTGGAACACTAAATGGACAAAGATATCAAGATTCCATACTGGATAGAGTTGTGGTCCCTCATTTTGTAAATCATGCACCTGGAACCCACCCTATATTCATGGATGACAACGCCCGACCACATCGTGCTAGAGCTGTGCATGAATACCTCCGCCAGAATGCCATCGAAACCCTACCATGGCCAGCAAGGAGCCCTGACATGAACCCTATTGAGCATATCTGGGACATTCTGGGAAACATGGTGAGAAGGAGGGATCCTCCTGTGCAGAACCTACAGGAATTAACAGACGCACTCCATCTTGAATGGCAACGAATACCACAATGGCGTATCAGTCGGTTGGTGACCAGCATGAGACGTCGTGTCCAGGCCGTCATCAAGGCACAAGGTGGATATACCCGGTATTAATAATGACAGTCTCAAACTCGTGCACAGATGTTAAACTTCGTTTTCAGACACCATTAATGACAATCTAGCCACGTGTGTCAACTGTAGGGCAATAGTTGTCAGTTGTGTCAACGTAACCATATTCAGGCCTCGTTTTCAAGTTCAAAGAAAAACATACAGTGTTTCCCCACCATCATAATCAGCATTCCTCTAGTTGCATTATTACCTCTTGCACTAAGATGGATGGGTACATAAATGTTTATGCTATTGTTTTCTTCATTGCACATGAATATACCCTCGCATGTGCGTAAAAATAAGGTGGTGCTTAACTTTTGCACAGGTGTATATATATATATATATATATATATATATATATATATATATATATATATATATGTATGTGTGTGCGTGCGTGCGTGCGTGTGTGCGTGCGTGCGTGCGTGCGTGCGTGCGTGCGTGCGTGCGGGTGTGCGGGTGTGTGTGCGCGGGCGTTTGGGCGGGAGTAAGGCGCGTGCGTGCGTGCGTGCGTGTGTGTGTGTGTGTGTAAGTTAGGCTAACTTATACTCACACACTCTCTACCTCACTCACGCACACACACACACACACACACACACACACACACACACACACACAAACACACACACACACACACACACACACACACACACACACACACACACACACACACACACACACACACACACACACACACACACACACACTCATTTACCTAGGTATCATCGTGCCATAGCTGACTAGGTTTTAGTGATGCACCGCATCACAAAGCGAACCACCACCTTCATCTGAAACCCATCTTTCGCCGAATGCAAACTTAATCTTGTAGTTGGGTGAAACATGAAAAGCACTATCAAAAGCATACTACGCTGACATACGTTTGATACTACGATACAATGCATCCACACACCAAGTTTGTTCACTATATACAGATCTCTTGAACTCTTGAAACTACAGTCCAAACAACAATAATTTATGTTGTTCAGTAAACCGTGAAAAGTAGGACAGGCTAACCTACTTTCGATACATGACACATTGTCAGACTATGGTGCATTCATTATCCATATACCAATTTTAGTGACTATGCGTGAAAGACACTTTAAAATATTGCCCGGGGGAGGGGGGGGGGGGATAGGGGACGGAAAACAAATTTTCTATGATACTCTGTGAACCATGAGAAATAGGTAACGGTGACCTCATTTTGGTATGCCACACATCAGCATACCATGTATCCGTACACCAAGTTTAGTCACTTCATTACGAAAACTCTTGAAATTATATCACGGACAAGAATCACTTATTGTAAACGATACTATGTAAGATTTCTATGGTAGCCTATATACACGGAAAACGGCATCCGTTGGAGGCAAAATATTAATGTTTGCACACCGAGTTCACTGGAGAAACAGTCTAAGGTGTGCGATTTTCTAAGAATACTTCCACAAAGGAGTATTTATTTTAAGTTTTCCTGAAGTAATAATATTAGGACATATTTGGAAAAAAATTAGTGACGATCGTCCTCTTTAGAGCTGCCATTTTACTTTAATATTTGTAGTCGCCATTACGCGGTTGTTCCCGCTATTGCGCAATGGCTAAGCTGCTTGCACTTAAAGGGAAAGACCAGACCCTCTATACTACTTTGTATAAAATGAATCTAGAGACTGTAACGTTTTCAAAAATATAATTGTAAGCTCTGTGGTCAAATTAGAAATGTATAACTTTGTAATTTAAATATGTGATACATTAGTTAAATTTCTATACCCGAATGAGGCATATGACGTCATAAGTTGAACGTTTTTCTCGCTGTCATCCAACGCTATCGCAATAAAATTGCGAATTGCGTTTAATAAGGGGTTTCTCTTCAGCGGTGTTAGGAATATATAAACTAGAGTTGCGGAAATGTTGAAGAATATATAATAAGAGTCCTTTGCCTGATTTCTCTGATGGTGCTGATTTTGACATCAAGTTTTGGTCGTGAGATAAGTGAAGGACGCGATAGAATAGGTATATCAGTACAATTGCCGCTTTTGAATCAACACCCTCACTGGCGCTACGGAAGATAATGTTATTAAAGTTTCATCTATTAATATGACAGTTTAAACAGGTCTTACATACATCCCAATACATATTTAGGTATTTATGTTTTCATGCTAGTCTCAAAACTTCCCGAGATATTGTAATATTTATGTAATTGGCAGGCAGCTTCATAGAAAATGGCCATCTTAAGGTTCGGCAACTTATGTATGAAAATAACAAAATATATTCCATAAATTTTCCATAGTGTGATAAACGTCTTAATCTCTTCAATCTGTACATATATAAATGATGTCGATAGTATTATCACCGATAGTGATATCACCATCCAAATGCATGCACTCCTGTCTTCAGAGTACCATTATCATGGTTCTTATGGGATGGGATTCAACCTATGACGTCATAGGTTTAATTATCTGGCAGAAAATTATAATAACATAGCGTTTTTTAACACCATTTTAATCGGATTTATATATAAATGTCGCAGGAAAGTTGTACACAGTAGCTTAAACTTAGGCTCTACGATAGAACTGCGTGTTTTATGCAAACAATGATGACCTTTCTTTTGTTCCCCTTTAAGGACAAAATGTTCTCGATTTTCTGTCTCCTTCACCACACATCTTGGAGACTGGGGATGATCTGGAAATCTCCACCTCGCGGGTTTGAAGGTGCAATACCGCCCCCCCCCCCCAACACATGGCCTTCTCATTCACTCTGGAGCTTTCTTTGTATCTTTTATGGAATTCAATGAACTCGCCCAGACGTACGCCACGGAACTATTATCTAAGGAATCTGTGCAGAGTTATTGCAAACTTATTAGCATATGCTCACCTCTCCCAGCTGCTTGCTTTTCACTCCAATAGTCATGAACAGACTTCTTCACGGCACGTTTCCACTCATATCTGGATGGTAATCCGTAGAACATTTCTTGAGCCGAAGGAAGACTGTATTTATCAAAAATGTTATTTTCATAAACAAACCAGCTACTGGATTTTGATGATTTTACGGCTAGTAGTCCAGTAGAAACCAACAGAAATATAGGCTAACCCGGACATTTTGTATAACAGACGATGTTGTGTTCCAAACACTTTCTATGACTGTCCAGAGTCCACATAAGAAATTCTCACAAATTCACACTTGGGGAAACCTGATTTTTAACCCTTTGAAGTTAGGGAACGAAATGTGAAAAATATTTAGCATAAATAGGTAATCTGTTGAGAATTTTATAAAATTAGACCTACTGACAATTGCTATTGTCAATTGTGTATATGACAACAGATCCCAGTCAAATAACCTGTAAGACATACTAATGTAAATTAAAATTAATCAGTAAAACCTGTCTATAACAACCATATATGATTTGATATATGAGTGTGAATTCCAGAACATGGTACATCAATGTATGGTCAGTTTTTTTTAAAGATCTGACGGAGAGAGTTACACATATGGACAGCATGTTGATCGCAACTATGCAGTCAATGATATAAATATTCCTAACACTATTATTCTTACTATTACAATAATATATAGTCCGGGGTAAATTTAGAAAATGTTACTTGAAGTAAGTTAAGTCGATTCAATTATAAAACGATAAATATATAGTCAAAATCACATTGTTCATCCTAATTAATGGTTTAGTACAATTATGTCTGACCCTACGCAAGAAAAAACATGTGTTGTATGTAATGTTTCCCATGATAGCAGCAGTTCTAGAAAACTTAGTCATAAAGGGCTTTCAACGCTGCTTGACGCTTCAAAGCTTCGTGAAGATGGTATTGATTTGAAACTATCTCCGTCGAACGAACATTATGTACACGATAAATGCTACAAAAATTACACGTTGCCTAGAAATATTGCAAAAGTGCAACAGCAAAACAGAAACGATGAAGGAGTGCGACCATCTACCCCTACACTGCGCTCCGAATCTAATCATTATGATTAACATACTCATTGTTTGATATTTACTAAAGAGCTCGACTTTGATGCTGTCCGCCGTCACCCTGAACGGCATTCTCACATAAGCAATATTGAATATGTTAGTACGGGTAAACTCACTGTAGTCCAGGGAACCTTGTTAAACGCGTGTGGCAAAAGGCATGATTCGTTAGCGAATGATGTTAAAGCAAGAATACTTTTTGCAGGTGACCTATGTGCTGTTAAAGCCAAATATCATCGTCAATGTATGCAAGAATTCATGTCTTGTAGAAACATCAGTTCGTGTGGTGCTTCTGGAAGTAATGCCCGGAACTTTGATGAAATGAATGATGTGGGCTTTAACCATCTATGCAATTGGCTAACAGCACCGGAACAGCAACAGCGCCAGTTCACTTTACACGACCTTCGTACGCAATTGACCACCTACTCGCCAAATGGTGTACCCGCATATAGCATAAAGCACGTCCAGCGTCGTCTGCTTGGCCGATTTGGGACAGATGTGACAATATCCCAGGTTGAAGGCAAGACAAGCGTGGTCACATTGACTGATAGAGCATCTTCTATCATACACGAATCATATGCAGCATCAACCAGTGACGAGAGTGATGAAACTATGCGACTTGTTAGACTGGTGGGATCTATGATTAATCAAACAATTAAAGATATTGATCAACCATCAGATGTGTATCCAGAACCGTCCAGTTTAGACCTTGAAAAGCTTGAAATCGAGGTGCCAAATGCATTGAAACATCTTATTTCATGTATCTATTCTGAACCTCGTAGTGAATCTGCCAAGTTGAAAAATAAACTTAAGATGGTATCTGTATGTCATGTTATCATGCAAGCTGTTGGAAAGCAATCGTTTATATCACCACTGCTTCTGTCCATTGGTTTGTTCATCCACCAGTCTACCCGCTCCCGTGTTATCATAGATATGCTCTCATCCCTGGGACTCAGTGCTTCCTATGACCAGGTAATTGCATTTCAGAGATCTGCAGTTGGAAGCACATCCGTTGAAGACCTGTGTCCTGGGCTTGTGGAAATGAACACATCAATGCTACAGCAAGAGACAACAGAGCCAGCTGCAAGAGTATTTGATGGCTACACACTTTTGCATCTGATAGCATGGCCTAAGATTGGAACAATGGAGACCGTTTGTAGCTCATTCGTAGCATCAGTAATACATTATCAGAGGCTTGATGCGCCTGTATGCGTTATATTTGATAACTATCAAACTGAGACCACAAAAGATCAAGAACAGAAGCGACGACGGCTTAATCAAGTTGGCGCTCCTGATGTAGCTGTCCAAGACAACACACCTGTTCCAGGAAACAAAACTGGATTTCTATCAAACAAACGCAACAAGCAGAATACCATAAATCTGTTGGCAAAACATTTATCAGATGCAGGTGTTGAGGTGGTACATGCAGTAGATGAAGGCGATGCTGATGTGGTGATTGTAAGGAGAGCATTAGAATTGGCAGGAACTGAAAGAACAACGATGGTTGTTGCTGACGATACAGACATACTGATCTTACTCCTCTATCATGCAAGCACCTCTGCAAATATTTTCCTACAAACAAAGCAACATAAGCTATGCATCAAAGTGGCCACAGAGATCTTAGGCAAGGAATTGTGTATGTGCCTGCCATTCGTCAATAGTATGTCTGGATGTGACACGACATCAGCTTTATATGGCATGGGCAAAGTAAAGCATATGAAAATGATCCAATCTTCACCAACCCTCAGACAAGATGTACTTGCATTTGGCGACATCTCCAGATCAAAGGCGGATATAATGGTTATTGGTGAAAAGTACATTAAGTCTTTGTATAGTGCTGGATCAAGATGTCCTGGCTTAGACAATCTCAGATACATGACTGCCATCTCTCCTAAGCATGCACCAGTTGAAAGGATGCCACCCACACGTAGGGCAGCATACTTCCATAGCCTTCTGGTTCATCTCCAAGCAAGCACATGGCTTCACCTAAAAACTGTGTTAAAGAAAGAAGAGTATGGTTATACAGTAGAACAAGGATCAGTGACGGCGATCACTACGGACAAGTCAGCAGCGCCTCCGGAGCTACTTCTAAATATAAGGTGCCAGTGTAAAAGCAGCACACGTCTGTGTTCCTCATGTAGTTGCTCCATGAAAGGCATTCCCTGTAGCATACATTGTAAATGTGAAGGTCACTGCCTTAACAGCTCGAAATTTGAAAGTGAAAATGCATAGACAAATTTCAGCCATTCTGCATGTTTGCTGTGTTTCACAACAGTCGCTCAGTTTGCATTAAATTTATAGTTTATCAAGTGATTTTGATGATGACATACTTTAAACTGTACAACACTTACCAAAACACGGGTTTTTAGAGTCAAAATACATATTACCTGGTTATTGGTCATCGCCTTGGCGGCCATTTTGAATTTCCTCTAAAAAACATATTTCCCCATGTGTGAATCTTGGAGAATTTTTCTGGGATGTATTTTGGGCCATTCCGAAGTGATTAAAACAAAAATTTGTCTGTTATACAAAATGTCCGGGTCCATGTCAATTTCTACTGTACTATAGTTGCCGAAAAGCAATTTGGTATTCAATACTGTCTTGATCGTGTACACAATTTCTGAGAAGCGCCAGGACCCTTTTGTCAACTAGGCTGCAAATTGTTTGCACAAATGTATGTAGGCTACAATTAGTTAGACACATATGTAATCGAGATCGGAATGAAAACATATTTCCATTGACGAGCAGGTCACGCCAGGCCTGTACCTGCACCACCTACAGGGGCCGGCTTAATTACCCACTGATTGACCATGTGAAATGAATACAACAGCTTCGTACATATTTCACGCGCGTTAAATTTCTCGTGCCTCATTAAATATAAGCCCTTTTTCACGAAATATGAGATGCCTGCTGATCTCTGTTGAATTTAACCAGCACGCCATGCTTTCCAGTTGCATTCCAGCATGCAACGCTACCCAGCATGCAATTTCCTGACTCCATAATCGTTGCAACTATTGGACGCCATATTCGTTTAGTCTATTGTCTGTATTGGCGAGGATTTCTCAAACAAAGCCAACCTGCCTGCACGTGCAAATAGTTATTTCGACTTCAGGTCTCGACGCGTAAGCATGCACGGACAGCGTACTATTCATGGCAGTACATTCGACGGCCTGCATTTCAATACTGTTCAGCGCAACTCTGTCAATTTCCAGAAGAATATTAGAGAAAGCTTATATATATATATATATTTTGACGATAATATGCGGAAAAGTTATTGCTATCAATGACAGCAACAGCATTCAGTAAAATTATTGTCAAAATAATTATTAGGTAATGCGATTACAGCTTTGATAATAATTTGATTGTTGCTACAACAGCTTTCAGTTGTTATATTCTAAAATAATCATCTTAGTTTTTAGTCGACTCTCGCTACGGATGTGAATAGCAATTTGGCAGTAAGTTGTTGGTTTCTAGGGCACCAATAATATTGTCGAATTATTATCCACACACGTGCAATCAATATATTACTACTTAGTCAAAGTCAGCGTAGTACTTTCTCGCCAAGAATGAATGATTAGCAAACTGCGTGTATGCTTCGTTGACAGATTTGTGCATTTGTTTGAAATGCATTGGTCGAACAGAAACGTACGCACAGTAGCTAGGCGAAATATACACCTGTGCAAAAGTTAAGCACCAGCAAAAACAATAGAACGTAGAAACATGATGGTACAACTAGGCTGCCATACTTTTTGTCCCCGCGTTAGCTGACATAATTCCAAGTACGAAATGCACATGCATGCATGACTTCACGCCGCTTGATGTCCGTGCGTGGCGGGAAACAGCACACGTGTTCAGTTATGTAAAAGTCCAGTTTGAGGTGTAGAACATTACATACAGATTTAGGCGACAAGATTAGGAATTTTGTGTTCATGACCGTGGTTTATTTGTACAGAGAGAATTAGCTCTTGATTGTGAACCGCTATGGTAAGACGAAGGTTAAGTGATCGTGTGAAATGGCAAATCATAGGCATGCATACCACTGGTATGTCATGCAGAGAGATTGGCAGACAGCTGAACATTAACCATACTGTAATCAGTCGTTTGATTGCAAAACATGGGCAAACTAACGAGGTGAAGGACAGGCCTAGATCTGGAAGACTGAAGAAGACTACTGCCTGTGATGATCGAGCCCTAGTACGCCTTGTTAGGAGATCTCCATTCACCAACAGCAGAGTGCTCAGCCAGCAATGGGAAACGCGCAATAGAGTGTCAATGTCTACCGTCAAAAGGAGACTGTATGCTGCTGGCATGAAAGCTAGGAGACCTGTCAGACGTCCTCTCCTCACTGCACACCACAAAGAGGAGCGTCTGAGGTGGTGCAACGAAAGAAGACACTGGAACATGAGATCCTGGAGACGGGTACACTGGTCCGATGAAAGTCGGTTCCTGCTTCATGCCACAGATGGTCGAACTCGTGTATGGAGGTCCAGACGCACGGCGTACGACCAACGTAACATCATGGAAGAAGTTCCATTTGGTGGAGGTTCAGTTATGATATGGGGGTGCATCTCATTGGATTGTAAGCTGGATCTGTTGACTGTACCTGGAACACTAAATGGACAAAGATATCAAGATTCCATACTGGATAGAGTTGTGGTCCCTCATTTTGTAAATCATGCACCTGGAACCCACCCTATATTCATGGATGACAACGCCCGACCACATCGTGCTAGAGCTGTGCATGAATTTGTATCAACTATATAGCAGGTAGTAATTGCATTACATACTAATTATTTTGACAACAATTTGACTGAATGTTGGTGCTGTCATTGATAGCAACAACTTGTACGCAAATTACTGTCAATGTATATAAAAGCGTTCTCCTATTTTCTCCTGGACATTGACACTTTCTCTGAACAGTATTGAAATACAGACTGTCGAATGTACTACGTGCATGCTTACACTTCCAGAGCTGGAGGACAAATGACTATTCGCACGTGCAAGCAGGTTGGGTTTGTTTGAGAAATCCTGGCTTGTGCAGACAATAGACTAAACGAATATGACGTCCAATAGTTACAACGATTATGGAGTCAGGGCATTGAGTGTTGGGCAGCATTGCACGCCGGGTAGCATTGCATGCTGGATAAATTGACCAGGATCTCATATCTCGTGCAAAAGTGTCTATATTTAATGGTACACCCGATCGTTAACATATATAGAGACCCAACTAATAGTACATACATTTTGTTATCTACCGATATTCGAAACTCTACAATAATTATTCGGAGAGATTTGATAGAGTTTGCTGATGCATTAGTCAGCAAGGACATGGTAGACGTATCTTCTGCAGGTGCTAGGTCTACTACGTTGAAAGTCCTGCTTATTATTTTGAGAAGAATTAAATTGAAAGCTGTTGTAAAAGCGATTTTCAGTTTAATCGTTTTCAAAATGTTAGCTAGAGAAACTTACATTTTCGGCTATTATTTCATGAACAATTTGTCGGAGAGATATTGTTGCTATAGCCGGCAACAACTTTCCGCCAAGGCGTTATAAAAACTATCTAGCCTAGCACATTTCACCTACAATCTAGAAGATAGCACAATTCGAATCGAACTTGCTATGCGATATCTAATCAGCTCTGCACAACTGGGTGACCAACAGTAGACTAACTAGCCTTATCGTTGCGGTTTTATACCAAGCGTTGCAACAGGAAGAACAATAGAATCCTAAATAATGGCGGCTACAAATCAAAGGTAAAATGGCAACTGCAAAGAAGACGAGTGTCACTGTTTTTTTCCACATGTGCCCTACCATTAATACTACAGGGTAACTTTAAATGTGCGTTAATATCGCCTATTAGCCGATATCCGTTGCCATTTAATTATCGGTCTGATTGATACCTCAATAGGCTCTCAGCTGTAATGGTTGGTGTACCACTCCGCCGACCTGCCGTTCAATAAGATGCTTTCATGATAGCTTGAGCTTTTTAGTTCTTTTTTAGACAAATTACTACTGTAATCTGATGGCCAATTCATGGACGGATTCGTACTTTTATGACGAAATGTTTATGTCACTGAATTCGCTCATCCTTGGGGGTAATTCGCCCATGATGAGCAGAGCTTGATGGAAAGGGTTAATGCTGCTGTGAGAATACCTGTAAAGATTGTTTGATGAAAATACGTTCACAATGCCCATAACCCGTCACCATGATCTTGATCCTTGACATTTGGCCCATAAATTGAAGATCTATTTGGCCAAGAAAGACAACCTCCTGGATAAGAGTAGTGAAAGTATCGTGGATAGTTAATTGCTCTTTAGTGTAATTTCCATTATTATGTGACATTGAACATGACCAATCATGATAAGGCTACACATCTAACATATATGCCAAGGTCGGTGAATATCCAGCCAACGGCGAGCCATTTATACGTAAACAGGAAAAAACCACATCAGTTTCTGGTTCATGCCTTAGGTTCCAGGATAATAGATTTCCTTTGGATATTTATTGGAATTTAAAAGAAGAGTAAATTAACAAATTGGCTTCAGTTGACGAAATCCGGATCATCGTTGCACGTGAGTTCTTACAAATTGGGTTGAAATCAACATGCTAGTTCTTCAGGCGTTTAAAGTAACATGTTAAAGACGGGCACTGGAATAAACAACTATTGTACGAAATCTACCATGTGATAATGGGGGTAAGTTCGGCGTTATCATGTTGGATATCGGAATACCAAATGGATGTTATTCCCAGAATTCTAATGGATGCTGCTTATATTGATGCAACTTATAATTGGAGAAGGTAGAAATACTCAACCAGTAATTAAACAGTAATTAAAACTTTATTTGCTGATCATTATCCTGCTTTCATGAGCAATTAAATCATTGATTGAGTTTCTGTAGATTAAAGTTGTCGTGTTCCATTAAATATAGACACTTTTGCGCGAGATAGGAGATGCCTGCTGATTTATGTTCAATTTACCCATCATGCAATTTCCTGACTCCATAATCCTTCTAACTAGTGGACACCATATTCGTTTAGTTTATTGTCTGTATAGGTCAGGATTTCTCAAACACGTGCAAATAGTCATTTATCCTCCGGTTCTGTAAGCGTAAGCATGCACGTAGGGCGTATTCACGGCAGTACATTCGACAGCCTGCATTTCAATACTGTTCAGCGCAAGTGTGTCAATTTTCAGAAAATTAGATAAAGCTTTTATATATATTTTGACAATAATTTGCATGATAGTTATTGCTATCAAAGACAACAACAACAGTCAGTACAATTAGTGTCAAAATAATTATTAGGTAATGCGATTACTACCTGGTACAGATTTGATACTAATTTGATTGAAACATGTTGCTACAACAGCTTTCAGTCTATAAATTCTAAAATA